>VWZW01003899.1:1739525-1829071 GCA_013397115.1 Edolisoma coerulescens | reverse complement strand
CGGCTCCCCCGGACAAAGGAGCCAGCCCGGAGCTCACCTGCCCCGCTACCGCCGAGCCAGCAGAGCCTCTCGGACACAACACTTATTTACCTACTGTCGAGCCTCAGAGACGAGTTGTCGGTGCCCAGCAAGGACGATAAGAACGAAATCGAGAAGTGTCTTAGTTGATAAACTCCTAGATCCATTGCCACCGGTCTACAACATTGGGCATTCATGCAACCGCNGGGCCGGCGGCGCCCACGCGGGACGGTCCCGCACGCGCGGGGGAACGGGGGGAGGCTCGGTTCCCCCGCGCCCGCGAGCCCCGGTACGCGGGGTGCCGCAGCGCCGCTCGCCCTGCCGGCCCCCGCCCGCGGGAACGGAGGNTGCGGGGCTGCGCTCGGCCGGCTCCGAGCAGGGTCAGCGCTCCGCCGCGCAGCACAAAACCCGGGCATCCCGGCCCCCCCCATCATTTATGCGCCGGCGCCGCCTCCCATTGGCTGCGCTGCCCGAGCCCCGCCCCGCGCCGCGCATCTCATTAGCGCCCCCCGCTTCCCCCGCCGTGNAGAGAAAATAATAATAATAATAATTAGCGGGCCCGGGAAGCGGCGGGGAAACCCCGCACGGCCCGGCGGGAGCGCGGGACGCGCCGAGGGGCCGCCCGTGGCCGCGCCGACACCGCCACCTATCGGCGCGAGGCAGCAGGAACGTCCCGGTGCCGGCTCCCACGCTTATCCAGCGAGCCGTACCATCGCCCCGGCCCGAGATCCGCACATTTCAGCCCCGCAAAGCGAAGCCCACACCCGGCAGCTCTGCCCGCTTCGCCCATGCAAAGCAGTAAAAGCAGGGTACCCACACACTGCAAGATGTAATCTTCCAGACACCTACAATCCCCCTTTATCCCTTACACACACCTTATGAGCCCATAAAGCCATTTATGACAAAAATACTCAGCCACGGATCGTCTACAAAAGCACATACGGCACAAACCTGTGGATTTCTAGCAAGCCGGCTGATACTATTCTATAGTAACAGGGAAAATGCCTATTCATTTATTTTTAGATTGCACCATAAGGCACTTAGTCTTAAAAGTTGAAGCACATGCATTAATAACTTAGGATAAGATTCCTCTCCCGCCTAACTGTGGTGTTTTTCTCAACAAATGTTATGCTCTCGTGTCACGGAACACAGCAACTACATTCAGTGCCCGTCCAAGTGATCTTCTCTACCAGTAACAGCTTAGAAAGAGACCCGAGGCTGCACTAGACCACGACGAAATACTGTCACAAGAAACAGCCAACCTCTAAAACTACTATTTCTAGACCTGTACTTTCAGAAAGCATTACATTACTTAAAGGCGCAAAAAATAAAGTCAAAAACCTCTTCCATTCTCTATAGCAAACTTCTCCAAGAGCTACAAATCACATACATCACAGGTGCTGCTCCCAGAGAAGCAGGAAATCCAGGAGGCACAGAATAATCATCTTAAAGCTAAATTTAGCATTTGCGTATCTGCATCATCCTTCTTAGCTTATTTGTTGTCCTAGACTACTATTCTTTCATTCAATAATGCCAGCAGAGTAGTACAAACTAATCCTGTTCACAGGGAGGTCACATTTAAGAATAAGAATTCCTCATAGCCACTTTCCTGCTACCACAGAGGGTTCACATCCCACAAGGGCACAGCTCTCATCTCACCCTTTGGATATCTGGGGAATTTGCACGGGACAGCACCTAACAAGCTGAAAATTAGAGGAAGTGTTTTAGAAAAACCCTTCCCTGTACTGACTTGCAAACTTGTGACAGCAAGTAAACTGAAGCAACACATCAGAACATGTGCATCAGGCTCCAGCTTCCCCCCTCCTGAGGGACAAACACCAGGAACCTCGTGCTGTACACACGCTTCCCCATACCACTTTCTCTGCACAGGTTACTCACTACACACCACGGTACTCATCATATTCACTGATCAAGCGAGCCGTTTAATAGACAGTGCCAGAAGCACATCATCTGTACTGGAATCCGTATCCACTTCTGTCCTTGACTTGATCTAAATTAATGTTCTATGACAGGCTGGGCTTCAAAATCAGTAATGTCTCAAATGACTACTCCCCATGGCAGTTACTCAGCACAATTAACAAAACTGCAGTTGGACAAAAGCTCTGGGACAAGCTCTGTCCCTTGTCGTTCTTTATCAGAAAAAGGGCAGAGTAGGTGTAAAAACAGGTAAGTCCTATCACTGCTAATCAGCTTCTTATAAAAGAACTTGAAGATAACAAACTCACAGGCCTGGATAGATACATCCTCAAAACTCCTGCTTTGCTATTGCAGGACAGGCAGCAGACAATTGTATATAGTTTCATTCGTACGTGTGGAAATAAAGTCATGGATGCATTCCAAGATGGTTGTTGGTTCTGCCATAATGACTGCTAATTATCAAATGCCATTATTCCATTTACAACAGAAAAATTATACCATTCCCAAACTAAATTAACAAAAACACTGCCATCTTTAATCTATATTAATCTTCACAAAGAAGAGATAACACATAAGATCCTAAATCAAATTCCCACTAAACTCATTAACCATCTTCCATTAACTTCAGTGGGCTCTTAACAAAATCTGTCATTTATTTTTAGATGCCTACAAGCAGAGTTGTGATTCAACAGAAAGCTGTCAGCTGCGTAAGTAGGACTGCATATTAATATGCATGTTCTGCTTTGCCCACTCTATAAAAAAGCAAACCATAAGTGTCCCTTTATGGCTGAGAAAGCAGATCATCTAGGAAATAAAAAAACCCATGATATAAATTACTTTAATCTCCAAAACCGGGGTGAAATTTTTTGGGAGGAGGGGACAGCACCACTATCTCCAATGGTCTCATCTCAACACCCCATCATCTGCCTGACAAGGACAAAGACTGAACTCTATATTTAGGACTGGGTTTTTGCTGTTGCGTTTAAAAAATATCTCATTTATGAAATAGAAAAAGTATACCGAAGATTTAAGGAAAATAGTTCTCCAAACTCATTTTTCCTCTAGAAGGGCGTCAAGATTACTACTGTGTTACTCAAAACCTTCTAATCACCTCTTTTAACACCTCATTAACAGATAATACACGATATTCAGCTCCTGAAAAAGCTTAAATTCCTGGGAATAGAGGTGAGAAAGGCTGCAGAATTCCTCATTTTGGTTAAAGCACTCTGGGTCTGCACTGGGTTGGACAAATTCATGCCCCTGTTGGCCCGGGATATGCGACGAGTCCCCTCACACCACGTCACACGCTTTGGAAGCCTGCGTATCTACAGAGCACCCCAGGTGTTCACAAACTGCAAAAAGTAACAGAAAAAGACTCGAGATGGGTTCCTGAGAAATCAGCAGGGTAGAGTACAATACAGCAAACAAGGAGCTCACCAGCATCTTTGATCATCAAATAAATTGACTGCATAAATTAAACATATATACAGTAGTCAAAGACTTTAGAGCACGCGTCACCTTTTGTAATATTTCAGCTCTTAAACACTGTTCCTCCTACTAAATAATTTCCTCTTGTCTCAATTTATTCATGCTAAGCACTTGGAAAAGAGTGCTTTTCATCTTAAGCACATAATGATGTAAACTACAGCACAGAATCATTTTGTCTCTATGCAAGTCTGGTTTGTCATATTTCTCCATGTGTGTTAAAAAGTTCTTTCACTTAAAACATTTATCTTTTAAGTACCCTGTCAGTGTATGCTCCGTTCAGATGACAACATTAAGAGCCCTCAACAAGCATCTTCTGAACTTAAAATAAATCTCGTCTTTTGATGATGCGACAAAGATAACACACCAGAAACCATATTAGAAAAACAGCAATTGCTGTCACAGCACACTTTCATCTTACACTCAGACAGGCTCAGATCCTGTGAACTTCAACTATGGTTTTCAACTGCAGAATGCAAGTACTGAAGAGGTTAAAAATGCAATCTGATATTTACTCAAGAAAAGGCTACAGTAATTAGATTCTACCTGACATCTGACTGTGCATTTCTCTTGGCATCTAAAAATGGTGAATAAATGGCAGAGTACTCTTCTGCCTTAAAATTCATAGATTCAAAACTCTTTGTGTACTGACAGCAACCCCCCCAGCATCCAACTTATGCAAAATTGCTCCAAGCTAATAACAGAGAGAAAGCTCTGGCAGGACTTGACATCAAGGACTGAAGGTTTATTTATTTCAATAGGCCATGATCTTTTTTCTTTACCTCTGGAAAGGTACATTACTGGAGAAGCTGTCCAACGAACCTTCTTTCCCACAGTAAATCATAAATATTTTTAACAGACTAAGGACCAAAAAAACAACCAAACAAAATAACCCCACCCACACAAGCCCCATCTTCAAATAGCCTAAATAAAGATCACAAAATCTGAGCCAACTTCCTTTTCCAGACCCAAACTTTTAGCTAAGATCTTGATTTAAAGAATCCAAGCTACTAAGAACTTACTGCTCAGCTCCAAAAGACATGTATTTTATTTCTAGATTGAATTCTGCTATTTCAATTTATGTACTTCTGCTAAATTGAAAAAGCTCTTTTTACAAGATAGTACTCTCTCAGTTTTCCCTAAATGTGAGCTTTTCCTCCCCCATAGTAATGTTATTTGCATCTATAATTTAGTTTATTCGTTGGCTAGAAATTGGGGTTTAGTTCCATGAAAAATGGATAAAAGGGAAAGCTATGCAAGATGCTAGTGAAATGAAGTGCTCTATCTGTAAATACAAATACTTTTTTTTTCTTTTTTCCAGATGTGCAAGCATAACCAAATAAATATTTAGTGGAAAGAATACGTACACCCCACTGGGGCTCTGGAAATAACCTGACAGTATCTCTGATCACAGTGCATATACACAGAAGTATCATGCTGTGAGCTCTGCACAAGAGACAGAAGGCTGCATTTAAAGCAAGAAGATACCCATGTAAGATCAAAAGACAAACAAGGAGCGGTTCTCACTGGTTCCTCTGAGGATATCCTTTTTCCCTTTGACAGGCAACTAATTGCCAAGTCAACCCCAGTTATTTTTAATGAGAATTATAATGATTCTACCAATTTTAATGCTGACAAAACAAAACATACTGTCTATAATCAAGTACCTGAATATAGCCAAACACAGAGATGACCCACTTGTTACGGATCAGAGAGAACTCTGCAGGGAAATATGAGCCATCTTAAAGCAATTTTGATGCTTGGAGAGGGATGTATGGCATCCCCTTTCCCAAGATCATCCATAGATAACCATGTAGCAATGCAGTTGGGATGAAGGGCTGTGTTCTGTACATATCCAATGAGTATCAAGGTCCCCTCACAGAGTCAGCAGAGGTCTATCGCAACTCAAAACCTGAAATTACATCCAGATGCTACTCCACTTTAAATTTAAAGAAGTTATACATTTGCAGTAACATTTAACTTGGGAATCACAGGCTTTCGTCATTTCAGAAACCTTTAAATGAGTAGGTGTGAAATATTTAACTTTACTACAGGTGAAAGCATCCTCCTCAGCATCCCATAAAGTGCCCTTGTCCAAGGACTGCAAAGGAAAGAATCCACCAACATGTTAGCATCCTGAAAGTTTTAAGTGAGACATCCAGGAATTGATTTTCTTTCCTCCAGAAAGCTGCACACAACATCACTCTGCGTGCTGACACTGTCCCCAGGATGGACGTGGAAAAGAAGTTTAGTATCATAAAGCAGCATCTATAGAAGAGTCATAAAATGTTGCAACCTTTAAGTTTCACTACCCAAAGCATGGAGCTGAAATTAGCTTTTCCTTTATGTGAAATTTGGCTTAAATAATTTTAGATTTAATCCATAGAAAGAGTGTTCAATTCCCTGGTCTTCTGTGTAACTTTCATGTGTAAATGCTCTTCTCAAAGGGAAGAACGCCCTCAAGTAAAAAAACCACTTACACAAATATTTAATCCTGCTTATTCTAACTGTGCAACAGATTTTTCAACCACATATGCCAAAATTAAATGAAGAGGGAAGGAAAGAGTCACTGGAGCATTTTAAGTTACAGTTAACATAACATAACAAATACGGTAAGTATAGGGAGTGCTTTGGCACACTGACATGACAAGCATTTGGAAAGATGAAATTCTCTATATTAAAAGGCATCACTGAGCCAGGAGACAAACAGCCCACAAGGGACCACAGGACAATGGCTGACAGCCACCCACCCACCCCAGGTTACCTTCAATAGTACACAGTGGGTTTTGTAATCAAATTAAAAACCAGCCAAATTAACCTGTAACTAAGAAAGGTCATCTTTTATTATTTTTGAACTTGTATTATTTTCTGTTTCCTTAAGGCTGCAGAAAAGCCACACCAGGTTTCATGAAATGGGAAAACTGTCATACTGAGTACTGCTAATTGTGGAAGGGGGAGATGGAGGATCTCAGGGCCCTTCATTTGCCCTGTTCCCAACCCCTTGTAAAGCTTACACCCATTATGCCTTTTTTTAAAACTCCTTAATACATTCCTTCCTGTTTTCCCACCTCCTACCCTGTTTCTAATTGTTACCCTTGAAACTATATTGAAAATCTCGGATTAGCTAATAATTTAGTCATGCTTATTAAAAAAGTATTTATATAGCATTAACAGCTGGTCTGCACTTCTCACTGAATATCATTTGCCCTTTGATGGCCATTTTTTGGTGCAACACTAGAAATTAAGCCTGTCTTTCTCACAGAAGCCTATCACTCTAGAAGATAATTTAGGGTTGCTAGGAACAAACCCAAAACCTCTGCAATTAACCAGCGATGTCCTATGGTCTCCAGGAAGTTGGGAATGAAGTTCCCTACCCCAGCTTTTACAGAAATTCTTAAGAACAGCTGATGAAAAGTACAGAAACGAAAGATAAGTCCTCAGTCTGGGAAAGGAGCACCCGGGAATCCGATCTGCCGCGAACGAGGATGAAAATGGGCCGCTTCTCAGCTTTTGTGGTGGCAGATCCCTCGTTATCCCCCTGCTTCGCAGAACCATTTTAAGGTCATTCTGTTAAATAATAATAAATTCCCAACACTGCAACTCGTTTACACGTATAGAAAAATAAAGACAATAAGCTCAGAGTTCAGTGCCACTTTTCTTCCTCAGCAGGTATTTTAAGACAACAGACCTCTATCCAGTTGCCCATTTACACTAGCCCAGTTTCAGTCCCTCTGCAATCACTGGCAAATGGCTTCACATGTATCAGCAGTATCAATGAACACGTAGGTAAATGATTCTAGATTAACTCCCCTGGCTCCAATACATGCATATTGCACAAATTTGAAATGCCATATTTCCTAATCTCTGAGTGGTCAAAATACACTACTCTAGTAATGCCACAACCCACAGTTTATCACAATTTGGTGACTTCTTAAGAAAATACAGGGAAAATTCAAGACCTTCTGTACCATCCAAGAAGAACTGTACTTAAAGAGGCTGAATTTACTGTAGCATATTTAAAGGTATTTTTATACCTGAATGGAGATTTTCATTTATAGAAATCAAACTCCACGTACCTCCAACCATTCAGGAAGCATGGGGAGAATTTCCACAAACAAGTAAGAATGTGACCTGACTTACTGCACAGTGCAGTGTACCCCAAAATCTTACTTTATCAGCCACCGAGTTGAGTGTTTGTGGGACAATTTCCTGCCTAACCTGTAGCTTCCCCCTGTGACCTTCTCCCCCATCTGTGAAAACAAGCATATGAGAGGAATTTGATTAATGCCCATGCTTCAACTCAGTACAGAATTGAGAAACAGGTACAGCTCAACTCTGGAGTGGGAAAGCACTCACAGGGTTCTTAATCCAGGCACAGCTTCAGTGATTTAAGAGACACAAATCCTGCTGACTCACAGTCGCAGAAATCCCAAGAGAGAACCTTCATTTACACTCTCCTTGCTGAAGGAATAATTTGTAAAGCAATACTGATTTGAAATAGAATACAAGATACCTGGGAAAGTATGTAAGACTATGAAATGAAGTGTGCTTCAAAACTTAAAAATTACCTAAAGAATAGATTGATAGAAATTTTAATTTGACCTGACTGTGCCTTAGGGATGTATTACCTACTTTAGCACAACAGTTCGCTCTTGAAACCCTGCCATACTGCAAACCAAAGAGAACAGAACACAGATGTGCTGGCTCAGCATATTTTGAACATGTCCCTGGAGCACCTTCTAGGCCAGAGACTGCAAACAGCTGGCACCAACCCAGGTCATCTACAAAAGGCTGTATATCCTGAAGTCCTGGTTCTCCTTCAAATGGGATCCAGCCTTCCTCAGTACCCTACTGATCCTAAAGGAACCTCAGGCAGTAAGAAGCTCTAATTTTCCACAGGACAGCATCTTCTAGCTTAAAAGCAGCAAGTACCTCGAGACTGTTGGATCCGTGGTGGCCACACGGGGCACACACAACTGACATTTAGCCACACTTGAGCCGGACATTCTGCAAACGGCAGAAGACATTCTCTTTATCTTTTAATGCACAACTTGTGAAGGAAAGATTACAGTATATCATTTCACACCTAATCAGTATCTGGGTAATCGTCTTTATGCAGTGACAGCTAAATTTATGAGTGGCACCCTGTTTATGAAGCATTCCTGTCCTCTCCCTAAAACTGCTGATGCATGTTTTTTGGTGGATATCCACCTAAAACATTTAATTAGATGTCCAAGGGTCTTTTGTATATACAAGGTCCAAGGCTCATGTATATACTATGTCAGGCACCTAACACTTCTAAAAAACAATTACTTCATCCTCCAGAAACCACTATCATTATAATGACACCCTGAACCTCTGTGGCTTAAAACAATTCAAAACAAAACCCAATCCCCACAAAAACAAAACCGAATCAACTGCAGTATCAGAAGTCTGAGTAACCCAGTTAGTAATGCATGGGAGTCCAAAACAGCTCCCAGGTACATTTCCTCATTCTTACACAGGGTGTTAGCCCAGTGGCCACTCTTCTACAGCATCAGCACGATGCGCTGCCACATGGCTCTCAATATACAGGAAGGAGAGAAAATCCCTACTGCAACACAGAACTTAAAGCCCCTCTTCCAGCTCCACAGACAGAGCCAGGGAACCCCTGCTGCAGTGTCCCACCAAGCACAGAGGACAGAAGGATCTCTTCTAAAACCCACACTAGGCAACCCCCCATCCAGGGGGGCATGCCTCCTCCCATACAAGGTACAGAACAGGGGAATTCCTCTCTGACTCTTCCCAGCTACTACTAATTGATAGAGGCCCTCGCCAGGTGAACAGTTAACATCAATCAGCAGCTTGGGTACAAGCAATCATGACAACTATAAACAAAAATATTTGTAAGTGAGTGTTTGAGTCACAGGGTAGCACTGCTGCCACTCAGATAGGCTCCTGATTTGAATTAGTTTGCCCAAACCTGTTTTTCAGCCCCATTTCTGAAGAACTCAGCATTTTAAAACAAGCTGTCAATAAACTGAAGCAGGTAGAAAAGAAACATTAAACTGATTCCGAGGTTGGGGTTGGGGGAATTTACTTATACTGACAGAGTGAAAAATGTCAAGGTACTTGAAAAGATCCTTTAAATCCTTGGAAGGACTGAGATGTGACTTGAGTGAAAAATTACCTTTAAATTGAGAAAATACTAGGTTTAAGGGGCTATTAGACTTCTGTTTTATTTCTTCATATTAGAGTGCAACTACTTAATATTTGCCTAATGATGAATTAAAACCTTTTTTAAAAAAAGAACATTAGCTCGTAAGTACAGTGGGATTTCTATCCCTTGATATCATAGAATCATAGAATCATTTAGGTTGGAAAAGACCTTTAAGATCATTGAGTCCAACTGTAAAACCTAACATTGCCAAATCCACCTGTCAGATAGAGACTGGATGCCCATCACTCAGGTACACTTTAAACAAATTTAAATTACTGATGTTCTGATAGGGATGACCTAAATATAATAGCAAGACAGATGTTTTCATGCCTGCCTTCAATATTCATGTATTTTAACCAACTACAGCCCACTTTACCCATCCTAAGAGTTAGGAGGTGTACCCAGTGCTCCCTCCTTCCAGTTTATGCCATAAACAGGGGCTAAAGTATCTTCTGACCTGTGTTTATTTCTCCCCAGGCTCACATCTTCTGCACTTCCGACCAAGTTTCAAAAAGAAATATGGAAGATGCTACAACACCATTCATTCGGTACGAATATGGAAAGATGCTGGAGTACATCCAAAGTGGACACAGTCACCTGTCTGCAGTCTGCACTACACAAGAGGCTGGAGCTCCTGCACACCCATATAATCACCATTGCCAGCTGGCTAGTGCTAGACAGCTCCCCAGCAGCACATAGACATTAGGGGTTGCTTTTCCAAAACAACTTGGTGGAGCTCCAGAGCCTAAACTCTGACTCCTGGATTTCATTCTGGCAGCCAAACTTAAAACGAAAAATATGCATAAAGTATCTAATTTTATTAAGAGTACAAGTCCTTCTCAGTATGCTGTAAACTGCCCTTGACCAAGGACTGCAAGTAGGAAAAGATTCACCAACTGTATCCATATCCTCTGTGTTTTAAATGAGACGCGTGACCCCAGAATCGCTTCTCTTTGCTCCGGAAAGCCAAGGACAACTGCACTCAGTCTCAAATTCTGCATCTATGCCAGAAAAAACGAAATACTTCTTTGTATTTGACCCATGCATTCAGCAGGGTCAGTTTTGGGAAAAAACATGTACTTTATTGTACACATGCAATATTAGCCAAGAAAGGCTGCCAGCTGCAATTGCCATTTACCACTTGCAGTTTATGGTGACATGACAACCAGCCAACTTGGTTTTCACAGAAAAACAACTGGGAGAAAACCAGCACCTCAGCCAGAGAAACTAGAGGAAACAAGGCAAATGAAATTTAAATAGAAAGTAGCTTGCAGAGTAAGACTACAGGAGAAACTGTCCATGTTTTCTGTATAATGTTAACAGATGCAGACTTTGGTTTATTACTAGAGGTACTACATCATGCTCCTGTGTGTATCAGTAAAGTCAGTCACAGCAAAACCTTTTAATAATGCAGAAAGGTTAAAGAAAATCACGTCTACTCCACTACACCTTTTTCATTACATATTTTGTGGAATAGCTTGGCTGATGGCAGGAAACAATCTCCTCAATACTATCTCCCTTGTTCAGTAATATGTGATATCAGTCACTGCTGTATCCATACGCTGCTCACGCATAAATACCTGTTGCCATTATATATCAACTGCTATTATAGAAGATCTCCATTATACTTATCCTTAAGCATTCAGATTAATTTAGTACAATTTTACTGTTCATTTGAAAGTTCAAGCATGTTTTCAGAAACTGAAAATTACTGAAAAAATTAAAACTGAGCTTTTTAAAAAAAGTGTTTTCCAGTGTATACTTTTATATTCTTTAAAGAGGCACCATTCACAGAGGAAAGCTGTTCTCCACAGGCCATACCACAAACATAACACAATAAAAATATTAAGTTAAATGTATTAGTTGATATATGTAAACATTTATATAAGATCAAGGGGTTTAGATTTTAAGGGTGTGGCATAACAAAAGCACCAGTTCAGAGATCAGAAGTTAGGAACAAACTCCATGCTCCCTCCCACAGATGGGTATTTTCCTTCTGTACACAGAAAAACAACTCTGCAACATGAAGAGTCAGGGCATTTTTTCCCCCCCACTGTCACATATTTTTAACTCAGTAAAATAATTCTTCCAATTCACCAAGTTACTTGGTATTTACTTTAAGCACTAGAAAGAACCACATCAAAAACATGCAGCTCGTATTTCACTGTTTACATGGAAAAGGAGGTTGCAGAAGACTAAGCTGTATTTCAGAGCTCTCCAAACATTTAACAAGACTGATTAACTAAACTTTTCTTTCATCATGTGACAGTACAGAAGACAGTGCATATTATATATGAAAAGTATTTGAATGAATACAAACTTATTTGATAATGAGTTTCAAATCCTGTTTTTTCAAATTCTCTTTTTTGGTTTAGTATTACATTACTTAAGATCTGTACTAACTAAAAAAACATTTTTCGAAAAGAAGAAGTAAAAGTACCGTAAGAGCAAACGTTTTATAATATGGATTATTTAAAACACTACAGTAAAGATATTTCAAGGCATGTAGGTTTTCACTGAATAAGCAAGCAACTTTGCATGACAGTACTCTCAACCAGTATGATATTCCTAGCTTGAAATAGTTTTAACAAGTGCCAAGCACCTTGATTTAGAAGTATTGAATACTTGTGCAAACAAAATAAAAGAACCCCCCCAAAAAGTAAAACAAATAAATCAGGCAGCTACATATTAAAAACTTTATAAATACCTCTTTAGATGTTGTTCCAGTTCCAACAAAACCACTTTCATTATTATTTGGTCAGGACCTTGTTTCTGGAGAAGTGTCACTTTCATTGATGTATCCATTTAGTACCTGCAGATTAGTTTCCCCCAGGTGGAAGGTCCGAAGAAATACCTTTCAGTCCTTGGCGGCTCTAAGATTAGCATTCCACTATTAACCACATGTCCTGAATTCTGCAGCACTTTAAGGAATTGCAAAGCCTTGCCCGTTAAAGATTATCCACTTGCTTCAATTCAAAGTTTGCTGAGTTTAATACTGGTTGGTCATGATCAAGAAAAACAAGAAGGGCGAACAGTGACACCACAGATCCTGAGGTCACGTGGTGTTCTGTTACATAAAGCATCAAAAGAGATTAAAATCTTCATGATTATGTTTTCAAATCTCAAACAAATGCATCTTCTCTCAGCAGAGCCAAATTCGCCAACTCTGAAGCTGATTCAACCTGCTCCCACTTTTTGTGAAGCACGTATTAATCACTATAGGCAGCTAATTCTGCTTACAGAAAGGCAGCTCAAGTTGTACTGTTTCTTAAACCAAAGTTCTAACGCTTAATGGCAATTCTAATTAGACACAAAAGTGACAGTAGCCTGTTTGCCAGAAAATATTTTACACAGCCAAATCCTGTCCCTCACTGCTACTTTAAAAAGAACCAGTGATGAGAGTTGGAGACATGTATCTAGTTAGTCAGATAAAGATAGCAACTCATCATGAATCAAGCCAAAATTCAATCAAATATTGCATATTCTTCTTCACAGAAACACAGATTGCCATAAGGAGGTTCTGGTGCATTGTAGTAACTCTCTGACATGTAACTATGAGCCTATATGCATAGGCTTACTATCCAACTTGCTTTAATGTAAGCATTTTCCTTCCTCAACCCTGTTGAATGCTTTTCAGTGGGAAGAAAAGCTGACTGCCTATAGTAGATTGTAGAGAAGCAAGAAAGATTCATTTCCTTACTCCACAGGCAAGCAACAGAGTGAGAGAAAAGCCCTCAAAATGGAAATAGCCAGCCACTTGCAGTATGCATGCAGGAACTCCCACCAACCAGAGAGCAAGGGCATTGATTACAGTGGTTACACCCTTCCATTGGACCAAGACCACACAAATGCAGAGACAAAAACAGAAATCCAACCTAGCAAATGTTACTTGGGCTTACTGCTGACTGCTAAAGTGATGTCAGATGTGTCTCCTCAAGTATATTTGCCTTGTAAGAATATATTGGAAAGAAACCAAACAGAAGGGTTGAACAAGTTCTTAAAATCATAGAATTATTTGGGTTGGAAGGGACCTTAAAGACCATCCAGTTCCAACCCCCCTGCCACGGACAGGGACACCTTCCACTAGACCAGGTTGCTCAAGGCCCCGTAGAGCCTGATCTTGAGCACTGCCAGGGGTGGGGCATCCACAGCTTCTCTGGGCAACCTGTGCCAGTGTCTCACAATCCTCACAGTTCCCAATAGCTAACCTAAACCTGCCCTCTATCAGCTGGCTCAGAGTATGGCCATATATTATTTACCTGCACTTCTGTTGTACCTTGCCAATGCGGTGAAGAGGTGATTGATGGCAAGACAAGTAGGTATTACACAATAAAAAAGAAAGGAGTCTGGCTTGGGTGAGGAAGGGAGAGTTAAAACCAACTCTACTTAGAACCAAGAAGTCTACCATCACACACAGGGAATATTTTATTTAGGAGGTAGTGAGGAAGTAAAGAAAAGAAAAAATGCAAATTGTTTTCCCTTGGAAATGAGGGATCCAGTGGGATTAGTTCCCCATTCCCAAAGCCTAGAGGGAATTCAGATAATTTAAACGGGGCTTCAGATGTACTAACTGTGAAGGAGGGCAGAATATTTCTAAATGGTCTTCCCAGAGCCTTGTACGCCTGGCTTACAAGGACAGAGCATAGTGCTCCTTTTAAGGCACACCAAGGAGTTGAAGCTGACAAGTTACATTTTAGAATAAATGTTTCTCACATTACATCAAGTCCATCTCTCTCAGCACAGCATGGGAATGGGTAACAGTCAAGGCTGATTTTAGCATTCTCCTCCCACTCCCACTGAAAAGGCACAGAGGTGGGACCACTCAGATGGTAGAGCAGTTGTATTCCTGGATCTTGGTCCTTGGAGAAGAGGCAGACTGATATAACAGCCCTAAAAGAGGAATGTTTACTCTGAAAGCAGAGCTACTCTTGAAAGCTTCAAGTGGATACTCGCACAGTACAACCACGTACAAGAGGGAGGTGAATCAAAGTCAACAGGCTTCAATGAAAAATAAACAAGGAACAAAGGAAACACCAATCATACCAACAAACAACTACTGAGAAAGTTTCACCCAGTATTATTGAATAACTTCAGTACTCAAGATGACATATTACTTACAGCAAGGAATCTTGTTTATTTTAAAGAGCTGAAGCATCAAGCTGACTAGAAAAATGCTCAAAACCAATTCCAGAAAGCTGAACCAAGACAAATTTTACCTTCAGTGGCATCCTTATATATCCTTCCAGAGGTGCAATAATAACTCCTAATGAATCCTTACTGGTTACACTATCATATATCAGATATGCTACAACCTCCCTCGGACATTCTGCACAGCTGAGCCATGGCAGTCAGGCTCCCGCAGAACTGCACCAACAGAGCTGATAGGTTTTAAGCTGCCATTCTCCTAACTCTTTACCATCCTTCTTGCCATCTCTGTTGCTGTAAAGCTGCACAGTCAACACCAGGTAGCAGAACAATCTTTCTCCATACCTACCGTGCATACAGTACCCGAACTGGTCAAAGGTGTTTTCTAGGATGCCTGAAACAATGAACACACACTGACGTAATTTTGGAGTGGGAAAGAGACAAAAGCAGTGATGTTAACCTTTCCTGCGGACAGTCTTTACTTTCTCCTTTCCTATTTCAAGATGCCCTCTGAACAGGAGCTCCATCATGCTAGCAGCTGTGTCATGAGAGTTAAAAACAGGGTCCAGCAAGTTATGCACATCTGACTAATACATCGCTCAGCTCCAGTGCTGTTGTGACTCCATCTGGGTTTCCCGTACAGCCAGAAAGATCAGTAAACGTTAGATTACATGGGGGGCAAAAGCAATTTCTTAAGAGACAAATCTAAGCACTGAATAAAATTTATGAAAGATTAATAACTGTACTATCAACTCACATCCACACACAGAAAGATACTGCAAATAGTTATTTTTGCAGCGTCCTTCTCATGAATTTCTGCTAAAATCCTTGTAATTTGCTCTGCTTATTAAAAGAAGCCACATCAGAGTCAGTTTGAAAGTGAAAAGCAAATATATACACACACCCAAGCATGTATGATGCAGGACTACAGCATATATTCAGCTGCTTCGTTCTGCAAAGCAACAAGTTCACCACTGGGCCCACAAGGACAAACCATAAGTAACTCCATCTCTGGTAATACCAATCACCTTTCCTCATGCTTCAGCCCTAATTCTGGTGACAACTTCACAGTAAGGCAACACTCACAGGCTTCATTTAATGCTACTTCTTTAGCTATGTCAAGGAAAATGGTTTCTATACCACTGATCTAAAAGCACCTGATTCAAATTAATCAACTTTTTATTTGGGGGGCAGTTGTGCCCTAGAGGAATCTTATCAATTCCACTTCTCGCCTTCACGAAAGACAGCAAAGAATATGCTTTGTCAGTAACCAGACTGAAAACAAATGAAAGTGAAAACACAACTGCTTCAGAAGCAGGTGTTCTGACAACTACATAATTTTTCTCATAAGCACTTCCCATAAATTTGACAAAGTTGGTTCCAGTGCATTCAAGTAATTAAAGGCCTTACTCAGTTGTAAGTCAACAACTTAGAGGTAATAGAAACCACAAAGAAATTGTAAGACAACTGGATTAACTACGAGATTGAATATTTTTACTGCTTTGAAAAATAGCCTGTAGCTGCAACTGAAAAATGCCTGAAGTACGAGGATCTTCGTTCTTCTCCTGTCACATTCAAGAATTCAGCATCAAGCTATGCTTTCCTTCCTTTGTCCTGAACTATCCTGGCTCTTATATAAAGTGACAGATTGCGCACAGATGAATTATCACTCTGGGTACACTAGAATGTCAGATACAGGCAAATTTTAACATCTAATGAAACAAAAAACATGATTTCGTGCATGATGGCATCAGGGTACCTAGGTTCTCCCCCACCCATAGCTCTTATGTCCTAAGGGGAGGAGGGAGCCTATTTCAAGATTCTTAATTTGTGGTACTCCTTGACAGTTTTGCTTTAAAAAAAAAAAATTAAAAAATGCATCAGCCCAAGTTTAAATCTGACCTGTAAGTGAAGTAATCTGGTATTCATCCAGAAGAATTTACTGTTAATGTCAGTCTGAATGAAGTGTAGCACTTCAGCCCAAATTCCTCAGCATGTCACACATCACTGATTGAGCTGCCATACCTTCACGGGGTCAATATTTAGTAGGTCCACTTCCCACATTCTATAGAGGACTTCAGACACTGTTTGAATAATGCAGACTTCATCATAAGACAAAGCAGAAAACAGAGCCAACCTTTAGACTACAGACATAAAGCACCCTATGGTAACAACCATCAATTTTGACATGATGCAACAAACTAAGAATAAATTTAAAATTCAGATGTGCCTATGAGTGCTTGATAAAGCAGAAAATATACCAGGCATTCAAGCTCTTCTGGAAACTTTAGAGCTAAAAACATGCAATTCTTAAGATGTTTAAGGGTTAAAAAATACTTTAGAAATATAGCAAAGAAACCTTTATATGAAGTTACAGTGCTTCCCATACACCATTTGTATTCTAACCTACAGGATTTTTAACACCCTCTTACCTTGCACCCTCCTATTTTAAATCAATCTTTATGGAGTGCTTTGGTGCACAGGGGTTTTGCAAGGCTGCTAGTCAGCAACAGCAGCACACAGAAACTGAAACTGACTTCAAAAAATATTAGAACCCATCAGTAAAGCAATGCATGCCATATTATCAAAGGAAATAGTTTTGACAACAAGAAAAGGTAAAAAAGCACAAAAAAAAATGTGTAAAAAGACATCTGCACTGTAGTGAAAACCAAAGCACTGAAGTGAAAGACAAGAACATGGACAACAAATTGGGAAGTATCTCATTCCCAAATGCTAGCAGCAAAAATCACTGCTGTACTTTTGCTATTTTCATATTTTGAATGGCTATAATGAAGGAAAATTAGAGGAGATAGCTTTCAGCCCATCATTAAGCAATTTAAAAAGAAGTCTTTAGCTATTAACATCCTAATTGAACATCTGAGGCATTTTCATATACATCCCTCATAGTCATCACCAAGCGATACCAAAGGTATGGCTTTCAGTAACATAGAGATAAGCACTACAGTCACACATGTTTAGCCTGTTAATTTACACTCAATTTTTATTTTCATCGTGGTACCCCTACAAACACCGCTTAAAAGCAAATCCTTCCTGTGTGAAAGAGCAAGAAACACATACAGGGAAGATCTCACTGGATCCAAAACATCCATTTAGCCTGGGAGCCACCTTGAGGCATGGCCAGAGGCAGATGTTTAGGCAAGAACCCAAAAAGGCAGGCAGATAAATGCAACTTTCCTACAGTATCCTCCAAACTGTCAGCAACCAGCAGCTTGAGGAGTTCCTGAACAACAAGAAATAACTTAGTGTTTAATGACACAAGAGTTTTCTTCCAACAACTGGTCCATTTGTTTTCCTTTCAAGAAATTACTTACATCTCATAGCTCTGAAGTTTTCGTAAAATTCTGGTTGGTTAATTCTGAGTTAATTACCAAGGGAAGAGACATTTTTTAAACTACCAAATATGAAGCATCAATCACCCTGGCTTCTAAAGAGATATGATTTTGAATCCGAAGAGCAGTCCTGATTTAAGAACACACATTAGAAACACCTGGAAGGCAGCACAAGCATGAAGGAGCAGCTACAGGAGTCAGTCTTCTCCAAGAACCACAGTGAGCCATCTGCCAGTGAGGGCTTTACATTCTACTAACTGAAAGTCACTGAACCACTGTCATTTAATTGTACAGAAGAGCAAATGTCACCAAAGCATATTCAAACTGTGGAACTCTGTTAGCATTGATGCTAAACACGTACTGCCAATTAGAATAGTTACTGTTTACTGCTTTTTGTACTGTGGAGATGAGTAAAATGAGATTAAGCCCACAGGGGATGAGCCCAGTATCTCTTCCACTACCACAAGTAAGGCGTCTCTCTACCCTGGCTATGCTTTGTTATCCTAGTCTAAAGTGAGTGCTCCTTTCCTTTGCTGTAGCACCTGCAAAACACAAACCAGCAGAATCTCTGATTAACAAGAAGCCTGATGATCATGAACTGACACAGCACAGTAACAGCAGCTCAGCATTTTTTGCTGCAAGAGATTGTCAATTTATTTTGCATGTTACATCAGCTGAATACAAAATTTAAAATGAAGGATTTGCAGACATTCAGCCAGACTGGAGGGGAAGGAACCCTGCTCCCCAAAACACACTTGGTGGTGTCGGCATTTAACTTAAGCATACAAGAGAGAACTTGGGAATAACTGTGAAGTTGTAGTTGTAGCCAGTCGTACAATCCATGAAATGGAACCTCACAGTTTCAACAGATAAATGCACCATGAAGAAAGACTCAGAACTTCCTATTGAAAAGGGCCGTCCAAAACCTTCACAGGAAAATTGCAGAGTAAATCTCTGTCCTGCTGAAACCTCCAAACTGAGACTCATTACTAGGTGTGAGCTAACAGGAACCAGTTACAGCTATGCTTATGATGTTCTTCCTCAGTAATACTGGAGCTTTATGAAACTAAATTACAGCAGACATTCCTTATGCATTTAGTGGCATCCATATGAAAGGAGTAAATTAAAGATTTAGAATAATGTAGTTCTAACCATTGTCAAGATAGGAAAATCTGGGGGAAGACAGCTGTAGAGTTAAAAATTCTTCCTTTCTTTCAGATTCCAGAGAGCAGCCTGTACTCAAGCAGCAGTTCAGGCCCAATAAACTTTGGGAGCCATAACGCTACCATCTTACTTTTAAGAAGTCAGCCTGTTAAAAAAAGGAGGCAACTAGAACATCACCTCTGAGACACTACAAAAGCACCAATTCATACAGGAGTAACCAAGCCCTTTTAGTATCGCGAGCACAGCAGTTCTAACATGACCCTCACTGCTCTAAGCAAGCTGCAGAGACCAGACAGACTGGGGTTCTCTCTGCCATGCCAAGTATTTTTCCATGGAAGGAACAACACTTTGTTAGCCTGCCTGTCTTCTTCAACTAGGCCAGAAATTCTGCAAGGCAAGACCTAGCTAAAAAGTGATTCTCTGATGCTTAAACCAGAATAAAGCCCTCCAATAACACATCACTTCTCAAGAGAAGGCCACTCCACCAGCCCCAAGCATTTGGCTCCTGCACCACCCTAGGACCTCTCGTGAGCAGCACAACGAGAGTGCTGTGCATGTAGAAGAAAGAAGGGTGTAACTCGCTGCTGAAACTGAAACTTCAGGGTCTGACAAGCATTCTGTGTGTTACCTGTTCTTGTACAAATGACTTCCATCATGCTGTGAAAGCTACTGAAATTCTTAAAGAGGTTTGACAGGAAAACAGCCATCAACAAAGTAACACCACAGGTGGCAAACTAAATACCTTGCCATTTTGAGACACTGATACCACACACGTCTTTTCCTGTAATGAATCCCATCAGTGGCCCACCAGGAATGATTAAGCTACACTACTTCAAGTGTCAACAACACCCTAACATTAAGCATTAGCTCCTTTAGCAGGCGCTGGAAGACAGCACTAGTCCTATACTTCATTATTTTTACTGTGAACATTTAACTCTTACCCTGTATCTATTTTGGTGTACTTCTAAACTGATTGCCTTTGCCAATGTTCATTAAAGAAAAGACTGAAAGTCACCACCTTCAATTTTCTTATCTGGCTATGTAACAACAGCCAGCAATTCTGAAATTAGCTGCTTCTGACAAAGCATTTTCTTCAGAGACTTTCTGATTGTATTTTCATTTCTTCTCTTACTAGTCAGAAGCACAGAATGTGACAACATTGCAGATGCACTGAAATGCCCCTAAAGCCAGAAACTGGGACTTCAGTTCCATAGCCAGTAATTACCAGGGATTTTCTTGAACTGAATTGCTCTAATCAGGTGAGCAAAAAGCTATGAAGGTTATTTGGGAGACCAAAATAAGCATCTGGAAGAGTATTACTGCACCTCAGAGGAAGAAAGATTATTTTTATATAACTATGATTGAGACTGAGAAATGTATTTATAATGAAATTAAATATTAAATAACAGAACCATCGGAAAACCATCAAACTACAGATTTGGAAACTAGAGAAACATGTCAGTGAACTAAAGAAAGATACAACAGTAAGAAGCAAAGATTAGAAATAAAAAGGCAAGTGGAAGCAGGGAAGAAAGAGGGAGAAAAAGTAGTCAGGGCAAGCCAAACAGTTAGGAGAGCAAAGCATTAAAGAGAGAAGGGTCAGGAACTGCATGAGGGAGCGAAGAGGATAAAGGAATTATTGGCTAAAAATACCCAAAAGAAAGGTAACAGCAGATGTTATTTTTTTGGGTACATTTAATACAACATCTGAAAAACAGAAAGAGCATTTCTGGAAATGCCATATTTTCCAAAGAAAAAAAGAAATATAGGAAGGGAAGAATTAAGAAACTAAATCTACAGCAAGCAGCTGGCAAAGCCCGGCAGTTTCTCTTGGCAGACCAGCACTTCCACAGATAACCCAATGCCATGGGATTGCTGTCTTATGATGACAACTTTTAGAAAAGAGAAAGAAAAAGGAAAAAAAAAATCTATAAGTTTCAGACTCTTAATCTCCCTTTTCCTCGTACATGAGCAAAAACATCCAGCCTGTGACAACTCTCTCCATAGTTCATGCTCCAAATACAGTGTACCAGAGAAATGCTTTAACCTAAAGTACCAGAAGTAAACCAGTTACATTAGCCAAGACCTTCACGTGGCTCATCTTACCCCTCTGGAAAGGGCTAAGATGACAATGCTAGAGTAGCTCCTTCCAAAATGACACATCCAGCCCTGATCTGTGCTGTCCTGCCTTTTGCAGCCATGCACCAAAGCACCTCCACCACGCAGGATGTCCTGCCAGGGGCACTGCAGCTCAGCCATGCACCAGCAGCCCCTGGTGTACCCAGCACAGCAGCTGCCCTTCGGTGCAGGTTGGTTAAACACCATTCAAAGCAAAAACCCAGCCTACATCCATCTTTCCACAATCACAACTGATTCGGTCACTGCACACATGAGGATTTTTTAGGAGAGCAGCGTTCCTGTGTGAGCTCTGAACAATATGCCACTATTTTCGCTCCTCTTCGGAGCACTGCCATTTTGAGTGGGAAGGACAGGTAGATGGATGTATGTGATGCCACTTCATTGATCTTTGTGCATTTCAGCTGTCCTTAATAATGGCTAACACTTCATATTGTTCACTGAAAAATGCACCAGAAGTGGCAAGGATGATGGGTTCTAAATGTATTCCAAAACCTCTCTGTACTTCTGGCTTCTGAATATTGATTTATCAAGTTAAAAGAACCAAGAGTTCTTGTTTCCAAGGTGCTAGGGAGAACAAAAAAACCCCCAAAACCAATCAAAGTTTATTACTTTCCTCTTTGGTGAACAGTTCAATATCCCATTAAACATTTGCACTGATCCCTATCGGTACATACATACTGATCTAAGTCCAAAGAGATAAGTAGCCTGCTCAGCATTCGTGGCAACAGGCCTTCCATTGACGAAGGCTGAACTTTACGTGTTTTAATAAAAGGCACGAATGCAGCTAACAAGACAAGTTGAATAACATTCCTTTACTCTCACTCTATTACACATATTCCACTATTGTATTTCACAATGGGCTCCAACTAACTGCCATGAAAGGTTCGCCTACTGCATCCTGCCCACATGTTTTTGCCTTCTCCTTTTCACTGGATCCAAAGGAAAACCAAAAATTACCACCTGCTACTCCATGTGAACAATATAAAAGTGAAGGCAGAAGTGAGTGACTGGCAGAGTGGGAAAAGTGAGACTGTATAAACATTTTTCTTTCTAGGCTGCTTTCCCCTTCCTTACACACACACCAACGCCATTATGAGCAGGGTCTTCCAGGAAACACCAGGCAGGATATGCTACCACCAAAAAGAAAATATGAAATTTTGTTACTTTCTATCCGGATATTTTATTGTTGTTAAAGGTGGGGAAGGAATAAGAAAGAGCAGATAAGGAAATAAATATCCCTGGCTAATTATCTTTCTAAAGATGCACATCATGGCAGTAGCATTTCCCTTTCCCACTCTACAGCTGTGTGGCATGTCTGATTCAAGATTCACAGCAGACTGCCAAGCAAAGGGCATGCTCAGTAAATACAGATGTAAACAGACTGGTATTTACCTGTGTCAGAAGTTTATCAGAACAGTTGAAGAACCACATTCCAAAGAAGATAAGCAGGCAGGCAGAAATGACAGTGGAAAAGAGAAAAAAAAAAATCTCAGTTATAATCCAAGTTATCAAATTAAGAGACACACAACAGCAAGCACAATTAGCATTAAACCTGTTATTTCAGGGTCACTCAAGAAGTGACTGAATCACTTGTGCCTAAGAAGAGAGAGGTGTTGACACAGATACAACATTATCCAATTATTTTATTCAAAAGTATTATTAGAGTCATCGATTTGTCACATGTGACTGCGTGTGGTCCATTCAAAGGCACCCTGCAAGTTAACTGCATGCTTAAAAAAAAGGTCTGCTTGCAAGCTTAGTAAAAGTAATTCACATATTGGATATCAAGCGGTGTTTCTAAAGCTCACTTTAGCATAGACAAGGTTAGATGTCTAGAGGATCGCACCCAGGGTCACTGCCTTTTCTCCACTAATCACAGAAACAGCAGAATGAATATTCTGAACTAAGGTTAGCATTTATAAATATCCTTGCATCCCACAAAGCAGATTTTTCAGTTGCCAGCATAAGCCAGAAGGAAAGCTCATAAAACAAACAAAGCACAAGCACACAAAACCCCCAAAGTCAAAAGAATTCTGGTTGCTAAAATCTACTATGCACAGCAACTACTGGTACTATGACTTTACAAGGTTACTCAAACTGAAACCCTTACTGGAAAGGATTTTAGCAGCATCTTTTGTATTTCTCTGCTGGCTTCTGAGCCCATCCATTTCTCCGTTCCCACCTCTCCTGTATTCTTTTCTCTATTCTTTCAGGTACTTTTCCCTTTGCTTTACCAAACTGGCACATAATAACCCTTTCAGGTGTTCTCCTTTCCCCTATTCCCTGAAGACACAGTTGGTAATGAAGTTCCAAGCATGAGAGAAGCGTAAGAAAATGAGTAGAAGGTGAAGGCAATGGATACCAAGCATACATAATTAATCTGAGCTGCAGATGTCTCGGTAGAGAATGCAGAAAGAGTCTTGTAGCACACCATACTGCAAGGAAAGCTGAGACCCACAGCACACACAAAAAGGTCAATCTGGTACCTTTAGGAAAGCCAGAGATAACAAGATAAAAAAACCCACAAGGAAAAATCATTATATATTATCCTAAGTCACATGGACTAACCTTAAAACCATTTTAGCTTCAGATATTTTTACATTTATTTCAACAACTCAAAAAGAGTGCTCAGTATCTAGCAACTCCCACTGAACATGAAAAAAGATTATGATTTTTTAAGATTTGAACCTTTGCTCAATTACACAGCAAAAGGTACCTTAACAAACTGGAACATTATCATCTTACTGCTGTTTTAGCATTTGTCCCAATTATTTTCTTGCCACCCTGAATTAAGAGAAAATTAGATAGTTTTCAGTCTCAAACTGCCACTCATGCATAAAAGAAAATTTTTACTAGGATTAAAAGGTATTCCAGACTTTGTTTTTAAAGCAAGTGGTTACTCAGGCTGATTTGCAACTCCGTTCACCAGTTAGGTGCCTGCTTTTTTCTTCAAAGTCCCTATTGTATAGTAATTCAACTGCCTATAAAACACTCATATCCATACAACAAGCATAAAAGACATATAATCCATTTTTGCAACAAACACTCCTGTTTTATTTTACTTCTGCGCCAATTTAGAGCAAGATGAAGCTGCCACTAATATCAGCACTACACGTAGGTATCTAAAATAGAAATGCAGCTTTAAAAAAAAAACCAAAACCAAAACAAAACACAAAAACAAAACACAAAAACAAACAAAAAACAAAAGCAAACAAAAACCCCAAACAAAATCCCCCAAACAACAAGAAGCCATCCTGTGACCATGTGCATAATGTAGTGCTTGGAGAAAAGTGAAGAGGTCACATAGATTTTTGAACTTCCCATACGGCACACTGCATCCAAAAAGAGAAATTAAAAGTGCATAATGATTGCTTGCTTGCATAACCAGAAATTCCCCACTCTCAGTGCTGGAAGGCCCAATGTTATCACCACCAACCCTGCCCCCGGAGGGCTCCTTATANTTTCCCCTATTCCCTGAAGACACAGTTGGTAATGAAGTTCCAAGCATGAGAGAAGCGTAAGAAAATGAGTAGAAGGTGAAGGCAATGGATACCAAGCATACATAATTAATCTGAGCTGCAGATGTCTCGGTAGAGAATGCAGAGTCTTGTAGCACACCATACTGCAAGGAAAGCTGAGACCCACAGCACACACAAAAAGGTCAATCTGGTACCTTTAGGAAAGCCAGAGATAACAAGATAAAAAAACCCACAAGGAAAAATCATTATATATTATCCTAAGTCACATGGACTAACCTTAAAACCATTTTAGCTTCAGATATTTTTACATTTATTTCAACAACTCAAAAAGAGTGCTCAGTATCTAGCAACTCCCACTGAACATGAAAAAAGATTATGATTTTTTAAGATTTGAACCTTTGCTCAATTACACAGCAAAAGGTACCTTAACAAACTGGAACATTATCATCTTACTGCTGTTTTAGCATTTGTCCCAATTATTTTCTTGCCACCCTGAATTAAGAGAAAATTAGATAGTTTTCAGTCTCAAACTGCCACTCATGCATAAAAGAAAATTTTTACTAGGATTAAAAGGTATTCCAGACTTTGTTTTTAAAGCAAGTGGTTACTCAGGCTGATTTGCAACTCCGTTCACCAGTTAGGTGCCTGCTTTTTTCTTCAAAGTCCCTATTGTATAGTAATTCAACTGCCTAGAAAACACTCATATCCATACAACAAGCATAAAAGACATATAATCCATTTTTGCAACAAACACTCCTGTTTTATTTTACTTCTGCGCCAATTTAGAGCAAGATGAAGCTGCCACTAATATCAGCACTACACGTAGGTATCTAAAATAGAAATGCAGCTTTAAAAAAAAAACCAAAACCAAAACAAAACACAAAAACAAAACACAAAAACAAACAAAAAACAAAAGCAAACAAAAACCCCAAACAAAATCCCCCAAACAACAAGAAGCCATCCTGTGACCATGTGCATAATGTAGTGCTTGGAGAAAAGTGAAGAGGTCACATAGATTTTTGAACTTCCCATACGGCACACTGCATCCAAAAAGAGAAATTAAAAGTGCATAATGATTGCTTGCTTGCATAACCAGAAATTCCCCACTCTCAGTGCTGGAAGGCCCAATGTTATCACCACCAACCCTGCCCCTGGAGGGCTCCTTATATGTGGAATTAGCTGTTACAGTCACACTAAGACAGAAAAGCCTCCCTTGTTTTCTACTGGGAACTCAAAAGAAAGATATAAAATATAAATACAGGTATAGACCATTCACTAATTTTCTTCTAAGCATTATACAGTTTGGGAGTCATTCAACCACTGCAATAATTAAGGATAGCTTGACAATACCATACCTGAGCAAAATTTATTCTAATACACCATACTGCTGCCACTGTAGACTCAGCTGAACACCACCCAGCCCTGGCAGCTTTAAAGCTTTTTCTGCCTTTCCTTCCTTCAATGCTTCCCTCCTTTTAGGGTCTGTGGGCTTGGAGAAGCAGACGCTTCTCTGGTCAGACACAGAGCTATCTTGAAGAGGTCAGGCAAGCCCCTAGTGACAACTTTGCTCCAGAAGTCTAGCTCTAAACATCTTTTAAGTTAAAAGCTGAATCGAGGTGAAATTTAATTAGTAAATAGCAGACCAGGACTCTGCAGAATCAATTTATAAGAAGGTGGAATAGTCACCATGATACATAAATGGAAAAAGCAACCTTAATGCTATTAACTACTACCATAAACCCCGTCCTCCCAAGAAACCCACATTTAAGGTCAGTGGAAAGCTCTGCCTAACTTACTGAGTACATTTCACAACCATCGCGTACAATCAGAATATGCATTCTTGTGTCCCTTACCATGACCCACACCCCATTAACCTTAACTACTGTTAATTTGGCTAGATGTGGATTCAGCTTCATTTCCGACGCGCAGCACGAGTCGTTTCCCCAGTGTACATTAACTTGACACAATTGGGAGCAGCAGAGCCCCCTCCCAGCAGGTGCCCGCGCCGCTGGGATCGGTTATTTAAGGACACCGCGGCCGCCCCGGCGCTGGGCAGGGATGGAGAGGAGGCGCCNGTGCGGGCCCCGAGCCGCGCTCGGCGCCATCGCACACCTGCAGCAGATAAATAACTACACACATAAACCGTAAGACGCACACACAGAACGGCACGCAGCAGTCCAAGCTCCTCCCTCCTTCCTCCCTACAGAAAACGGCTTTATCTCCCTGAAAACAGCCCGAGAACGGAGGCACAACGATTCAGCTATCTGGCCTTCACCCACACCGATAACGGCTAAGTGCACTGGCACAGAAATATCTCGGCTTTACACAGAGGCTGGGTATATAAATAAGAGCATCAGAGCCGACAAAACCAGACTGACAGTGAAAGGCGGTTTTGTGGATGACAGTAGAGCACAGCCAGATATGGAAAACCAGGACTTGCTGGGCACATCTATCCCCAGATACTGTGCATCACCCTAGGCCTGGGCCACACACCTCCCACTGGTTTATACATCCCTACCTAGTAGCCTTCTTTTACTACAGTCCCATTGCATAAAGAATATGCCAAGGGGAAGCTCACAGGGACAGAGTCCTACCAAAATCCTGAGAAAGGGAACCTTCACCCCGGGACACGCTCCCACCAGCAACTCATTTGACTGACTGCCCTGAGAAAGGGGGTGCCTCCAGGACGCTGTACCAACCCCACCACCAGCCTCTTCCCCAGGGCATCCATCAGTCACTCACTACACTTTCAGGTCTAAAAAGAGCTTGGGGCCAAAACCTCTGTTGGTTTTTCCCTCTAAGCAAATATTTAAGGCTGTGAGCATGCAGGAGAAGCCCAGGTAAACCTCCCTGGTGCGCCACATACAGGAAGCCAGCACAGCTTTGATTCCTGGAGCCTGTTAGTGAATGGAAGCAGAAAGAGATGGTGATCTGAATCAGACTGAGCACACCATGTTTTTCTTGGGAGAGCAACCTGCAGAACACCACAGCAGACAGGCTGCAGTATACCACACTTGCCAACTCTAGTCAAGCTAAAGCAACGCACTCCCCTCCTTTCAGTCCTCTCAACACCAAAAAAACCACAGACAAGGGTAGCAAGACATGGGTGTCACACCACAAAATCCACATTTAATGAGAAAGGGGATCAAAGATCGTTTCAATTTATGGAGGCATAATGTATAAGAGACCTATTTTTTTGTTTTCCTTTCCAAACACTGAATTGAGACAATATATTTAAGAAACCTTCTCTTTCCCCCCCACTGTAAAGCCGTTGTCACTTCTCAGACTGAAGCAATCCATATACCAACTGGATTACCAGATTCCCTCTTATGTTTTCCTGAAAACTCCCCTAAATTTACTCCTTCCTGTTGCTAGGAGGTCATTGGCCAGTCCACAACAAATGCATGCCTGCAGGATTGCAGCTTTGCTGAGAAAAGACTCTTATCCTTTGGGTCCGCCTCACAGCATATGACAGGAAATAAAAACAACCCAAAGAGTTATTTTAGCTGAAACTGCCAAATGGTCATCGCACTCTCACCTCCAACCCAATCCAACTTTGCTAGCTGGTGGTTACCTGTAGGCAAATACTGAATCAGTGAGATTCAGTACACTCAAATCTTACCACTGTTCCCAGGGATACCACAAGAAACAAGCCTTTGCTGAACCTAGCTTAAGAAAATATATGTGTATGTACACAGCACACACAGGTGAGGTTTTATGTCAGAACAGAGATTTTAGACTCTTAATTTTCAAGACTTTTTACTGCTAGAATATACTTCTAAAAATCGGGGTTTATGGGTTTTTTAGTGTTTCTTGATGAAAAATGTGAAGCTTAAAGAGAGCGTACTCCACTGTGCAACCATTTTCAGTGCTGGTGAAAATGCAGCTCAGTGTTTTTCCTTTTTACGAACACACAAACACTTGAAGGTATTGTTGTTTGGTTTTTTCCCTTCCTTGTTTTTTTTCTGTTTGTTTGTATTAACGGAGCATCAGCCAACCTGGCAAAGACTTGTTCTTCCACTGCCAAAAGCATCACTAGTATAAAAGTGATGTCAGCACTGTTTTGTTAGTAACGCTGGCCTTCCCTCTGAAGAGGCAGAACATACACATTGCCAGGTCAAGCATTAATGGAAACTATTGTTAGTTTTCTTAGCCCAGCAGCATGAAAGCTTGTAAGACAAAACATCATCATCAAAAAAGATCTGGATTCACCTCAAACAATCACTCCAACTCATATGAAGATCCGTATGTTCAGAAACCCAAGTGACTGAAGAAATGGCAAAGGTAATCACAAAAAAGGGGATTAAGCCTTGATTTTTTCTGCACTCCTCCACTTCACCTTCCCCCTCACTGACTTACCTACACCTGCACTGGAACATAGTATTTTGCAGAAAAAGATGTGCCTGCAAGATTGTGAACTCAATGAAAAACAGGTACTTTATGCAACCTACTCTTCCAAATTTAGTATTGAATCAACTGTCATAACAGGATTTGACACAAGAGTCTGAATCTTTTGTTACTGTGCCAACCTGGAGTTTTGTCTACTATGGTAGTTTCAATACAGCACGTAGACTCCACAAGTTATCTGATCAAACCCATATGTATACTTTTAATTATCAAATCAATGTTTTATTCAATTAGTTCACTGAATCATCTTAGTTTTCCTCAAGTAGCCTAGTTCTTTCTACTCTCTACTTCACAAAGAAGTGAAGCAGGCAGCGAGTTTTCTTCATGAGAAAGATCTCTGAAAATGGACCTTTGCCAAGATGCACAGGGAAGAATACTGATGGGCAAGTATTCTTAATTGACCAAATGTCTCTTGCTATAGGTTTTACAAGTTAGAGAACTGAAAGTCTCTGCCTTCAACATAGGGGAACAAATAATAACATGGCAAATTCAATAAAAAGAAAAAAAGGAATGAAAAGAAGTAGGTAAAATGTAAGACCTCAAAAGCACTTAGTTAAGTATAATACAGGTGTTACCAACCACAAAATAACAAAAAAATTAGACTGGAAGGGTCCTTTGGCTTCCATCTAGTCCAACCTCCTGCTCAAATAAGGTGAGCTTCAAAATTATATGAGGCTGCCTTCTGAAGCAATGGTACAAGAATAGACAGAGCCCAAAGCTCATGAGCACTGCTACCCTGACAGACCACCACAAGTTGGAAGGTGCCATCCAAAAGACTCAGTTTTAGGAATGCTGAAGAGCAGTGAACAAAAATGGTGCAAACTTCATACGGATCTTGCAATTCAGACCAGCAAAAGCCACACATTTGTGACCCCCCACCCTCAACTAAAGCGGCACAAGTTATTTCCTGGAACAGCAGAAAGGAAAAGAATAGAGTATCTGAAGAACCAGCAATCAGTCCCCAAAAGATTACAGCTCTAGGATATGAGAACCAGGAAAAACTGTACAGCTCATCAAAAGGACAGTTACAAAAGTACAGAGGCAACTCATCAGAACACACCTTATACTAAGCTATGTTTGAAAAATTACTTCAGGTATTTGGTTGCTGCACTCCTGGTTGGAGACCAAACCAGAATCTCAGCCCTCCACAAGCAGTAGCCTTTAGTATGTCATACTCATCTTCTTGTGACAGGTTAAGGTAAGAGACCACACTAGCCTGAAAAATAAAAAGTTTAACTCTCCTCCCTCATGGATCTTTTTAAGGAAGAAGGTCTCATGCCCTCAGACTTCTACTGGCAAGGGCAATCAAGGCAACAGCCAAAGGCAGCAAGAAACTAGGTACATGAAACCTTTTCCTAAATGCCCAAATTGCATTTGAACTAGGGCAGAAGGGGTATCAAAGAGAGAAATGACAGTGAAAACACCACCAAATACACCAGTCACACAGAAGGCAACAGGTTTTGTAGTACTGTTCCAGATGAAACCCTGCTCTCTTACCTTGCAAATATAAGTAAGACTAGGTTCTAGCTCTGAAGCACCCTGAAACCTCAAGAATTCAACACAGTAACTGCATCAGTAGATTGTGTTAATTAGATCCAATTACATATTTAAAAACAACGGTCACAAACAATTATGTTGTAATTAGGTATGATATCATGATCCAGGGTGCAGACAGCACTGAAAGAAGGCCATATCCAAAGTGACAAGAGAGATGCTATCTAAAAAGAACCCCAAGAGACTGATCCAAAACATTCATGCCAAGTAGAATTCATTTTAAAAATGCCACGTCTGTAATACATATATATATATATACACACATAATATCACAAAAAAACTTTAAAAGGCAGGAAAAAATTAGAATACTTTGGTCTTAAGTTAAAAACATGCCTATGAATCTGCACAAGTTTTATATGCTGTGGTTCTGTTCTGTAATACTCAAACGACCACATCCACAAAGCTCATCACCTGTGTAGCCTGGGACTCCTTTCTAATTTATCACTCTGAACCAGTGTTTCAGTCCAACTGTTTAGATAAATGCTGCTGGAATCAAGCCACTACTAGCAGTTGTTAAAGTTTAAAGATATATATTTAATTAGTAACTCAGCTCTGTACAGTCACAACTCAAAAGCAAAATACAGCAGAAAAGGAGAACAGAAACATTAAAGATGTAGAAATCGACACTGCCTATTACTACAAGAGAGAAAAAAAAGCAAGCAGGTTACATGAAGACTGTAAGTGAACTGGAGGTATATCTTAACCTTACATCATTCCATTGAACATTATTCTCAAAAGGTCTGTGTTGCATAAGTACAATACTAAGTGTCTTTGAAGCATATTAAGACCAGTTACTTTTTTTCTGCACTCACTGCCAATACTAAACACACTTTTCTATAGCTTCTAACAGTTAAAGACTATTTCCAATGTTCCAAAAACTTGATGGTCACAAAGTTATGATGGAATTTTCCTTTTTTTTTTTTTAGAAATTGTACTCTAGACTGAGCTCTAACAGCAAGGTTAGACATGCTGGAAATGTTTGCAATACATGTTTGCTGAGGTTAAGAATAGCCCAAAGATAAGCAGTTGCCTAAACTTGGCAGTTATGAACTGGGACTCTACACAGGCACAAAACATTCTTCTGATGCTCAGACTCATTTGTTCTCAAACACTGACTGTCCTGGCTCCAAAGCCATACAAAAGTTTAATGAGGTGACAATCCCCTGCTGTCACAAAGTTTTGAGAGATTCAGGTCAAAAAAAAAAAAAAAAAAAAAAAAAGAAGAAAAAAAGTAACAAGCCATGGGTAATTTGACACAACAGGAACTCACTGAAGAGAATTAGATAATAGGTGCTGGGACCTGGGTTTTTCCCATCATCAAGATAAAAATCTTATTTTCTTCCCAACACTAAATAAAAAGCTCACACTTGGTATCAGAAAATGTGTGTATATTTGATCTCTGAATCTTGGGTAGAATTTAAAGAAAACCTCTGATAAAACACATTCTTTTCAGGGGAGTCACAGCCATTTCTTTCCCAAAGCTTCCAGAAACCTGAAACATTTTAAGGTAGTCTTACCTCTATATGCATTATTGTAAAACTAAACTTGAAGGAGTAGGCTAGTGCAGAAAGGAGAATTTTAGCAAAGCATGTAATGTCATCCATGGTAATTAAGTCTGCCTTTCATCAGCAATACTGCCATATTGAATCTATCTTCATTAACAGCATAGAATTTCCCATTTTTGTCAGAAACATAAATTTTGCAAATTTAGCATTATTTGATCTCACATGCATTCTGTACCATTTCTCCTGAAGCCGCTGTCTTATACTGAAAAAATAAAGTCATAGCAGCAATAATTCCCCCAGCCCCTAAAACCCATCCATCTTGTCTACAGTGAAACGTGTTTTTTAGTTCTGGTCTTTTTTTTTTTTACATTCTACTTTGGAAAACAAAGAATACTTAATGCCTTGTTTTATACCACTAGAGCCCATCAGACTCATTATTTCTATTTAAAATTTGATGAAATAACACTCATAAACACCCTGAATTCAGACACTCTAACAGTAACTTAAGTAATTGTACCTGCCTGCTCTGCATTAACTTTATTTAACACCAGTTAGCATAACATGTAAGGGTCCACAAAGTTCAAATGATTCCCTATTAGGAAGCTGCACTTAATAATTTTTCAGCCAATTTTAACTGAACAAAACTTTTCCCTAGAACTGGTGATCAGTTTCTGAAAGCAGATAAGGTACAACTATGGACAGATTCTTCACCTAAATTAGTCAGACATTAAAATATTTCATCATCTTTCTTTTTATCACAGATTCTTACTAGGAAATACCCAGGTTCCATCCATTTTAAAAGCAAAACTAGAAACAATGGTATTTTGGTCTCTGAAAATATAAGAGGCTCCTATTTTCAGTCACACAGTGCTGCTTCACATCAGCATGCAGGACCATTGCAATGCCATTACATTTCACAATCATTAAGAAAATGGAATTTCCAGATTAAAAAAGGGGAGGTACAACAATCTGGATATTTCCTCACGACATATAATGGACAAAAATTAAATGATAACAATTTAGATTCAAAGTTTACCTCAGTAACTGTTTCCCTGTCTGTGCACATTTTTCTCTAAAATAGCTTTGTCGTAGAATTAGCTTTCAATGGAACGTTTCCCTGCCTATCAAAGGATACTATCATTATAAATACTTACTAGAAATAAAGTGTTAAATAAATTGTAAAGGCTTAATGGAAGACTTGTTTTCTTCCTCAGATTGACCTTCAAACAGACTAGCCATAATCAACAGTATGATCCTCAAATATTAGCTAAAAAAAATGCTAACAGAAGCCACAAGAATTAAGAAAAAAAATTACCAGTCAGAAAGGCAGAATAAATATTCAAAATATACCAAAACACAGGAAAGCATGAACACAAAATAATCAAAATTATATATATAGCTTAAAAGAATCTCAAAATATTTTTATTCCCTTCTTACCCTAAAGGACGTGGAAAAAGAGAACTTCACTCAGCTTCTCTCCCCTCCATATCATGGGAAAGAAGTTTTATGTTTTCATCCTCATAATTACTACTTTTATCTCTTGTGAACTACAGTCACCTACTTCCAACTGAAACCAATGCATTTATTATTAACTTAAGCAAGGAGGATTTGGACTTCAAGTCATTAAGGATTTCAGAAATATAGGTTGGATGATCTATAATTAGCATTCCTGATGATTTAAACGTGGCTTGATGATTACTAAATTCATCATCTTTAAATAAACACTTCTGACTCAGCATCAGCAAAATAGAGACATTTTCATCAACTAATTTAGCCTAAGACTTTTTGGCAAACAAGAATAGGAAAGAACCAATAGCTTTATAAGATCAGTGAAGGCAAGAATAGACATGCAACTACGTTAACAAGTAGAAAGGAAAATATTATCATGAAACTGAATCCAGAATCACTGCAGACATTTGTTCCCATGCCCCAATGTTTTGCATTTTAAAGTGACTAATCAGATAGCAGATACTACATAGACAAAAAAAATATCCTTATCTAAGTATTCAGGTAAGTGACCTACCCTTTTTTATTATTATTAAATACTAATGCGCGTTAGAAGTCAAGCTGTATCTTGCAGAAGATTACGGAACATAAAATGGAAAACATTTATTTCAGTACTTAGTGGTCAAAGAGGATGAAGCTAATAAGTTCTGAATCAAAGTTTTAATCCTATAATGGAGCCACAGTATTCAGCTGCCAGTGATGGGCAGGAGACTTCTCAGGAAGTCACCTGCTAAGGGAGCCAGCAAACAAAACAAATTAAACGCACCGTGTACCCATGGTGGAAGAATGTACAAAGGCCGAAAGAACATGTACCCATTATGATCCTCAGCAAACAAACAAAAACCAAAAGGCACCACAATTATTTCATCAGCTCATTGTTGTCCAGAACTCAGACCTTCCCACAGCTCTCAAAGATCTGACCCATATTCAACAGCCAGAGCCAGAACATTACAGGTCACCTGAACTGCAAAATCTTGTTTCCAATACACTGGCATCACACAAGGCTGACTGTCAATCTTTCTAAACCCTCACACAAGGATTTCTTCAAGGATGAATATAATCCTTTACACTAGTTTACTGACAACACCCCCCCCCCCCCCCCCCAATAATTATTTGCACTAGAACCCAAATTATTTTGCGTATTGGGTCTTAAACTCTGTTTTGCCCACAGACTCCTTGGAAACTCGGTTTGCATAGGATGCTCTTTCCAAAAGACTACTCTGCTGAAATCAATATCTGTTTGGTTTTTTTTACTTACAGTAAAGATAAGGCACTTCTAGTTTTCAAAAACTCAGTCTAAATTCTTTTATTTTAAGCTCAGCAGAGGACCCTTCCTTCCATCTTCAAGAGGCAGGCTTTCCAACCTAGATATTTGAAATGAAATAATTCTTTCCAGATTCACTAACCCCCTCAGCTTTTACATATTGCATTAACTTACTCCACATTAAGATATCAGAGACCTTTAACTCTCTTTTCTACTGTGTTACATCAGTCTTCAGCCACTGGACTACATACCAGTCCCCAAACAGCACAAGCCATTCCGATTTTTTACCAGTATGTACTTTGTATGAAGCAAACCGTTCCTCATTTTCCCCCTACATCGGTTGCTTTAAAATAGATGAGACCTTAGAATGACGCCAAATGTCTAATGTGAGCTTCCTCAGAGGTCTGGCCTCATTTTAAAAACAAAATAAATAAAAAAAGGGGCAGGTGTATCTGTACAGGGTACAAGAACATGGCTGAATATACTAGCAACCTATTTACACAGTGCCTGTGACATTTTGAAACAGCCTTGCAGCACAGGATCCGAAGCTCCACAGAGCACAACAGCATCAAGCATTTATTCACATGATTGCTTCATTTTCACTTTTCCTGGTTTTCTGTATTGGGGTTGTTGGGATTTTTTTTTTTTTGACTGATAGCTATGTCCTCCAGCCGAACAGGTGGCTGAGAGAATTCACCAAAGTATTTTCTAAAAACTGGCAACTTACATAAGTCTAGACAATATTACTAAGTAATAGTTTAAATATCTAGAAGGTTTTATGAATGACGGCTTTTCTTCAGATGAAGTTTTTTACATTATTCTAGAGAAACTTATTACAGACATAATATGATTTGCAACCTCCACTAAATCAAACTACAGAACTATCCCAGAAACTGGAGACACTTAATTACATGCTACTTGTATGGATTTTGCTTTAGGGTACGCATGCATGGAAAAGGTTTCAAGGTCAAATTAAGGACCCTGAATTTGCCTAAGTTGTCTTAAAACAAAGTGCAACAATAATAAATAAATGACAATATATTACCAAAAAGATTTCATTACCAGTCTGAAAATGGACTTAGTAGAGGTCTAGCAGGGGAACAATGCTGTCCAACACTATATGCCCACTTAAAAGCTATATTTTAAACCAGATTTTATCTTCTAAATTATATATATGCTCTAAATTAGTTATAAATGGTGTAAGCTCAGACCTCTGACTTCCTGTAAGCCCCAGCATCTACAAGTCTTTACACTGAAATTATTTCCCATTATACTACAATTTCTCTTATGTGTTTCACCAGCACAGTACATTTGAAAACTGGAATCAGGATCTCCTGAAGTAAATTATATCAGATGTTCATTTGGAGTTTTAATAAGGAGAGACTTTTCAAAGAGCCTCGGCACCTTTTCTCAGACCCACATCCCTTTAGCAGTAGTTGCCAAATCCAGCAGCCCAAGAGAGGCGCCACAGCCCCAACTCCCTGTCCCAAGGTCTGGCCGTGTAGCAAGGCTGAGCACACGTTGCACGCACAAAACACGTGCACAGCACACACACGGCTGGCATCACAGGTCACTGCAAACTCAGCACTTCGGTAAATACAGCTGGCACCAACATCCTCCTCCTGCTCCTCGCTGCTCGGGGTGAAAGTCCATTAGGAGAGAAGGCACCTATGTGCACACGCACTCACACAGAGAATACAACCGGCCCTGTAACCGGCCTTGGGCTCGCTCACAGTTTGTCCAGCAGATGGGATCTGCCCAGCTAGCAGCACAGGGCACACCAACCCCCGTGGCCCCACTCCAGGTGCTGGTACTCCAGACTCCCTCACAAACATGCAGACACTCATTACAGAGCCCTCTGGGATGTGGCCTTGGACCCTCTACCCAGCAGCTGGTCCCCACAGCCTCCTGTTACTTCATGCACAAATACACACACTAACGGGGGTCCCAGCAGACACCTCAGTGTCTCTGCAGCACTTGGCCTGGACTGCCAGCTCCTCCAGCTGTGTCATGCAGATGCACACTTTTTTTCTGGACTTCATGGCCACTTCCAAGTCTCTTCTCCTACTCCCTCTCTTGCTTCATTGTCTTCAGCCATCCCACCCCACACACACCCCGTCACCTGACCCTGCCACGTGGGCCCTTGTGACCCATAGTCAGACTAGACCTGCTGGCACTGAGACCCCCATAGGCACACACAGTATTGAGCTCCTTACACACTAAAACAATTAGAGTTTAATGAGACTGCAGTGATGAGAACAGGGCATGGCCTCACAAACATACTGACCAGCCACCTGCTTACACACAACCAGCTCCCTTTGCCCCTCTATTTTACCCATGATTCATTCCCCACAAAATCACCCTGATCCCTCCTTTCCCCAATCTTGTCCCTTCCCCAAACATCCCATTCTGAGCTGTGTACAATTCCAAAATGTTCTTATCTGCATCTACCCCCTTCCCAGTCTGCAAGCTGACCTCCCTTTACTCAAGTGTCTGTCATCCAGGTCCCTGAGGGCTGATAATCTCCAGTGACAGCCCTGGCAGGAAGCAGGTCAGGGGGCTCATTTCTCTGACGAGGTTACCGGTTCCCCCGCCCGCTACTGTGCCTCAGGGCTTTGCTGTGCGCACAGGAACAAGCCTTTTAATCACATAGCCTACCACCCTTAATATTTCCAGGCTGAACATCCAAAGCCATTCCAAGAGTATTTATCAAAGCCATGAAAATAACATTTCAAAGTTCAAAGCTAGTGTATTTGGAAAATCATCATGTTCACCACTTGTTTTAAGTTGTGGGGGTTTAGATTAAAAAACACAGGCATATCATTTATCAGATTTACTTATTCAAGTTGTTGCTCTTAAGTGTCAGGTGCTTGCTCATGTGTAATCCTAATAAACGTTTTCCAACAGTTATCAGGACACTTAAGTAATACGAAAAGCACCACATACCTTGTTGACCATATCGTATTATATTTGCTTTATAAACACTCATGACTGTTAATGTTATTGCTAAGCAACTGGATGATCTACCATACAGTATTTGCATAGCACTGTCTGTCAGCAAATAAATGACTTTGAACTCTTTTAGTTCACAATTCAGAGAATTACACACCTAACACTGAACAGGTTTTTTAAAATTTTTGATAAATTATCCAAATCACTGGATGACAAAAACTCATTCACCACTAGTATTTAAGAAATTTGAACTGTAAAGAGATTAAAACATATGGGAGGTTTGGGCTGTATAGAAGGTAACAGGAAAGCTGAAGTTTTAATTAGACAGCAGCTCAGCACAGCAGAACTAGAACTGCAGACATTATCTGGAATTCATGAAACACCATTTTATGCTTAGAAGGTGAGAGAATTCATCTCTCCTCACCTACTGGTTACAGTAGCTGCAAAATGCAAATCTGTTCATGTACAGAAAAAGAGAGTTAGTCAGAAGAAAAAGAATTAATCAGAAAATGGAAGAGGAACAGACAAAGAGGAAGCAGGGCTGGGTTTTTATGTTACAAGTAAAAAGCTGTCCTCTTCCACTGCCTCCCACATATTGCCTTCTCCAGTAAGCCTGTGTTCTCCTTTACCACTACATGGGGTGACAGCTCTTCCAGATGTCTCTTGCTTTCCATTTTCTCTGAAAAGCAGAGGTTTTATTTGAATCAAAACCTTACTATTTCCAAACTATTTGATACCAATGACATAATTTACAATCTAGCAGAAGGGCTACTGTTACTGAATTACTTTTAATGCCCCCCTTCCCAACTCTCACTGTTAAATGGCTCACTGCCTTGTGCAAAAACATTCTACAAAAATCCATATTCTGAGGTAGCAATGAGTGTGGCCAGACAAGCTGAGGGAGGGAGCATGGCTGGGCAAGCTCACTAAGGGTAAACAAAACAGGCTTTTGTATGGGAGCAAGCTTGTTAAGGCTGAACTTCAGTGAGGGGCTCTGAAAATCTGACTTAATAAACAAAACGCACTCTCAACACTGCAGTGATGAGCTGAAGCCCTGTCTGTCATGCTATGGAAAGGTCAATCATACAGCAAGAGTCAGCATATAATTTTAAATGCCCCATTCTTCCGTGCAGAAGCATCATCTCCTTTCAATGGTGTAAGCAGCCATGCACCAGCTGAACAGCAGCAGGAGGAGCTCACATATTCCCATTTGTCAGGTCAAAACAGTGGGTAATTTTAGAACTACTCCACAAGAGACACATTTAAAATAGACAAATGAATGACAGGAATTTGGAGCGGTGGGCGTGACTACAAAAATTCTGATTACCAAGTGTCTGGAACTGAATGCTCTACTAGCTAGAGAATCATCCAAATATTAGTTAGACAGGTTTTCTAAGCATGGAGCTTCCAAAAGTCTACGGCCACCCACACAGCCATATGCTTAGGTTATACCAGACATTCCCAACAAACTGCCTCATTTTTTGATCTTTCCCTCATCATTATTGATTTCCCACCTGTACTGTTACCAGGGAAGCTGTGGCATCATTGTTTGCAGCCTAAAGCTCAACACATACGTAAGTGCAAAAAACCTCGCACAAGAGGATAAGACAACAGATTTAAGCTGCTTTTGCAAAGGCATTGACCTCTTAGCATAGTTGGGGAAGGTCCTAGGACAGACAATCTCTTTTCTATATTAAACATGAGAGAGGAAGTTTCAGTTTGCTTGCAAAGTCAACATTACAACAGCTGGGGCAGAGGGAGGAAGAAGTGGCAAGAACAATGTCCTACCCACCAAGTGGAAGTGGGTTGCCAAAACGGAAGAATATTGCTACCCTTTTAAAAAGGAAAAAAACTTCCAGGGCAATGCTCTTAAAATTTTGGCTAACAGCAAGAATCAGAAGTAGAAAGACTACGGCTGAAGAGAAAGGACAACTCCCTACCTCTCCAGCTCTACAATGTCTACTTAACATGCACTGCATTAGTAAAAACGCATTCCAAGCGGAATAATAGCTTCCTCAGGTTAAATAGTTTTATAAAACAATACATATTTAATATTTCTATAATGGCATTACCCAGCATCACACAGGCCTAAAGTCTCTGTGGATAATGGACTATATATCAACTCTGTCTCCAGGTTAAAATGTAAGGTATTCTGAGACTACATCTTTGAATTTTGCCAGGGAGAGTCAGAAGGAAGCGATACAAGACACACAGAAGCTTTTAAGTACATTATATATGCTTAGTCAGATTAACAGTCATGGGTTTTTAAATCCTATCATAAACCTACATTATATTTCAGTATAACAAAAAAGAGAATGGAAACAAAGCTCCCACCATCAGTGTCAATGGAGAACTACTCACATACTGATAGACTAAGATAATTTTAGAATTCGAATGTGATAGTGTCAAATTTGTATCAGTTTAACGCCATTACCAAAATAACAAGTTGGACCAAAATTAATGCCAAGTTCTGGCATTAGATATATCACCGTGATATTAGAATCACTGATATATTAGAATATCACCGTGATAACATGAAGTAATAAAAGAGGCCTTTCAAGAAGTTACTTTAGATACACGTAATAGTTACACATGGCCTAAAATCCTCAGAGGGAAATATTACTGAAAACAGAGAATGTTATCAATTTCTGTGATGATGATGATGAGAGAAACACAAATTTTAAAATCCTCAAACTGTTGAGATTTCAGCACTCTGATTACAGAGGAAATGACTGACATCACCGCCAAGAGGCTGTTATATCAACATTATTTTAATTACTCTTTGTGCAGACTCTCCTTTCATGTAAAATCATGAGTGTGCTACTTGGTTCAAAGTATACGTATGATGGAAGGAAAACAAAGTCTTTATGGCTCAAAGACCACTTCCTACACTGCCTTACACTTTCAATCCTACTTTAAAAGGCAGTCAACAAGACAGCAGTAGATTTCTTCAGTAAATTGTGATTCCTTTGTTGTAACAGCTAACCTGTTAAGAACTTTTAGTCAGTCTATGTAACATCAAAATAAGCTTTAGGAAAACGACTGGTCAAAACCAAGAACTCAAGTCTCGGATGTGTGTTAGCACAATTCTAAAGTTAAACCAAGCTGTGTAACATTGTCACGTATCTGTATAAGCAGAAATCATTTATTTCTGCATGTGAAGCACCATCTGCAAGCAATTAACTTCTCTATCTTATTCTGGCATCCAGAAACATGACTAATGGCCTTTCACACAAAAGATACACAGCTGGAGAGAGTGCCAAGATAAACCTGGAGTACTTGTGTTTACTGTACCAAATCTTACACAATTGTTAAGAGTTCCCAGGGACTGTTAGCCTCTCCTGAAGTCCGTGTCTTCCTTCTCCCTGCACATGCCCCAACTACAACATCTATTCTAACATGCTGTAACAAACAGATTTAGTATAATCCAAAACCTGTTAATATGACCCAGATCTCCAGGTGAGATGTTAGAACAGACCCAATTAATAGTACTAGTAGGACTGCTCGACTGGGGGGAAAAGCACTGCCCTATGCACTGTCATCCTTCCAAGCAACAGCAATGCTAATTAAGGACATGCTTAGAGTCAGAAGGTACCCCATAATTTGCAAGATATACAACAGGTGACTATGTCAACCAGAAATACTAGCATGTCCTTCAAGGGTACATCAACTCACAACTCACAGCATAAATCAAAACAAAGGTTCCTAAGAGGTTAAGATACCACAAGTTGGTAACAGTGTTAGATAGTACCTGTCTATCCATAAGCACCGTAACATCGCCATGAAAATTCAGTAGCCACCTCTCAAGAAGGCTGCCCTGCAGTAACAGGTCCTCCGTTAAAGCCATACAGAATTCTCATGTCTTCTCCACAGAGCACTCAATGATCCTTGTGGGTCACTTCCAATTTGGAATATTCTACAATTCTATGAAATTAAGAGTGGTATTAATGAATCCTCTTGAATTCTTAGACAAATGTAGGATCTTTTAATGAAAAATCTTTTTACAGACGGCCTCAGGACTAAAAAGCACCTTCTCAAAATAGAAATCTTCAGTCCATGCTCTGCAGCATTTGAATCTACTTCTAAAGCATGAGGATTTAAATTTTTTCCTTTCAGTGGGACCTTTGGTCTTAAATCTTATACACCGTTATGGTTGTAACTGAGAAATACTTCAAGTCCACCATATCTGAAGTTTAGAAAGCATGGAAAAATTAGGTTATAGGTCATGTTATTTCAGTACCACCTAGAGGGCATGATTCCCACCTTCTTCAAGCCCTAGCCTACTTTATTTCAAGTTTCACTGAACTAACACTCAGGTACTAAGCGGTAAGAGTGGCAAAGCCACCTCTTGCTAAGTAAGTCTAGCGTTGCTTTATAAGACAGGAAAATCCCTTCTAAAAATCACATTTACAGATACTCGTTCTGAACGAGGCTTACATACTCAAACTCATTTAAAACCTTCATCTTTAAGCAAGCTAGTAACATACCTGTTGTTCATTACTGCCACAGCTACCATGAGCAAGCAGATTCAGCAACTTAATGTCTGTTAACTCCACAGTTTAAGACTGAGGACTAAAACTGCCAAAAACTGCAAATGGTTTAGAAATCCACAGTGCTTACATAAGCTGTCTCTTTAACTTATAGCGCACATCAGTGACCACCAAAACCACGTTAATACTTTATTTTAAAATGAAAGAATTAACCGACTTAATGCCTCGTTAATCACTCTGTGCTCAGCATTTAAACCTCACCGCCCTTACAGGGCAAGAGCATTCAGGTCAAGATAAAAAAGCAGCATATAGGAGTAACAGATGGCAAAAAAGCATCGACAGCCCTGTCTAGTGACAGAGGGACACCACTGCTGAAGAGGCTGATCACTGCTCCCTGTGGGCACAAACATCTTCGATTACACATTAGCGCAGAATCATCAAAAACGAGGTAATTGTAGTTTAATAACACTGCTTTGAAAAGCTGGGGGAAGTTACTTTAAAGCCCTTACTACTTAATTATTAGAGGATGGTTTTGATAGTCTTTAAAGTCAAATGGAAGAAACAGAAGTTCTGAATTCCCAAAGCTGTTTACAAAAATTATATTCCACACCAACTTGCTCTATCTAGCTGCAGAAATATATAGACATAGCTATGTATCTGCTTATATACAGACATATAATCCCATTTCCACAGACAAAATAGATCCAACACTCCAACTTACTCTTACAGGCTGCAGGAGCTTGGAGTTGACACAAATTCATTTGTTTAACTTACTGAGCACTTAAAAAGATACCAAAAGTAGTAAGTTTGAAGCTGAAGAAAACAGTATCCTCTCTCACTGAATGACCTCACTTTAAAAGTAGTCATCTGCATCCTTAACCCAACCTCCTTATGACCACTGGAATTGCTTCTCCCAGAACCCTCACAGAACTCATTATATCTTAGTCTGGTTTTTTGCAGGCACTCATATTAGTTGCTTTAGTTTGAGCTTATTTGGGGTTTAGCTTTCATTTTAAAGGTCAGTATGAGTGCCATGAAGCAGTTCTTTAATAAGATATCTGTATTTAATTTACCACTTCTATATACAAGAGCACAATGTTTATACAAAATGCTAAAAATATACACCTAGTTCCCATACCTGTAAGAATGGTTTCATTTAGCAAAAAGCTAACAAACTCACAGCTGAAGCTGTCACTAACACTACAGTAAAAAACACCATATAAACATTTAAATATTTAACAAAAAAAAAAAAAATCTCTCTTTAGATGAAGAAGAAACTACTCCAAACATAGTCAAAAAAAATAAGGTCAGTGTATTAAGGCAGCCAACTAGGCAACAAGGGCAGAGAGCTTATTAAAAATTGGTGGTCTTCACTAACAAAGCTTCAACATTATTCGCAGGTACAAATTATTCCTTTCTAAAACACCTCAAGCTGGGAGGAAAAAACCCCCAAAAGGGTACAATCCCCACTCTCTGAAGATAATTATTTTTGTGTCATGTTATGAAGAAATGTTGTACCACATAGTACACGACACTTCATACTACAGGTCCCAAAACTCTACCTTAGGGGGATTTCTGTCATAGCAAAATCCTTGTATGACAGACTATGCTTAAGTCAGAATTTGAGGGAACAATCTTCAACTTTAGGTGCAAATCAGGAATTGACATTCACTTGGGGTGTAGATAAAAACCCTTGCCTTATAAAACAAATTAGTTATGTTTGTACTGAAACACCATACAATGGTCTCATTTAACAAGCCAAGTCTCCTTCTCGGCATAGAGAGAAAAAAGGGAAAAGAATTACATCCTGAATTTTACACAGACTAAGCTTAAGTTCAGATTTGAGGGGGTAGGTGGAAACAGCATTTATAGCACATTACACTCACTGTAGTTTTAGGTTGAAAGGTAAATTCCTATATTTTGATACAGGGTGAGGTTTTATTGGTATTAGTGTTCTTCGTAAATTAAGCTATGGATCATACTGAAAGCAATGAATTTTCCAGGCTTAACTAACCTGCACAGATTCTCCAAATGATGGGTGGAGTTCACTAAGTAAATAAAATCTCTTAATTTTATCAGAAGTTAATGAGCAAACACAGGAGAAAAGAAGGGGGGAACAAATACAGGGCTTTAGCAGTTTTATTGTGTTTTCTTTTAGGTAGTGCAGAAAAAAATTCCTTCGGGCAACAAGAACACCTGCCTCGCAGAAAGCCAGTGATTTAGTCCACTGAAGCCACATAAAAACAAAGTTCCAAAAAGTAGTGACTTGAGAATAACTGAAAATCACATGCCAATCAAACTGATGAGACTATTCACTAAACCAACGGATTACACAATGTGGTTCTCAAATGTCTCCAATCTAATTCTGCATTCCGTGCAAAGAACCAAATAGGAACAGCTACAAGACGTAACATCTTGTATATACTTTGGTATTTACAGAAAGGAGAATATCTTTAGAAAGTACACAATCACAAAGCAAGCCAGATTTTGAAACAGCAGGCGCTTAAAGAGGGACACAAAACAGATGGCAGTTCAGGGTGACAATATGCGGCAACACAAACCATTCACTGCTTAAGTGCAACGGCAAGTGAAGATCCGAGATTTATCTCACTCATTCATACGTGGCACTAAAGCCCGTACAAAAATGTTGAACCGGCATATTTGTAAAGTATGGGCAAGGAGCACAGACTGCTTTTTGTATCATTATTACACTGTCATCAAAATTAGTTTTTACTATGTCTTTGAAGGAGGCAGAAAATTAATCTGAAACAGTAACTTGAGTTCAACTACAAGCAGGAATTTGGGTGTTAACGTTGCCTGGAGAGACAAGCAAAATGCCCTGTAGCTTCAGTACTGCCACACGGGAAGCACTGGTTTGACTGCTAGCAGTGGAGATATAGTCAGGTCTTCCGAGTAGCATGTATTTTTGGAGAACGATGAGATGACTGACATGGGAACAAAAGGTTTTATTCTCTGAACAACTGTAGCATTACTGTTCATCGTTCCCCATTTGCAAAGCTGCTTTATTAAAAAACCCAACAGTTCTGAGCTAGTTAAAAAGGAAGTGTCAGAGACCTGACTACTGTACTCATTCAGAAGGGCTAGATGGGAGAAGTCTCCAGAGCAGATGCAAGCATAGGGAAGAATAGCTAACATTTTCTGATAAAATTTAGCACTAATACAAGGGAACAGATACTTACAAGGGATCATCTGTACAAGTATAAAGACAAAAAAATATCAATACAAAAATCACTTCCTGGAACATCCTCAGTATAATATATATGAGAAGAAAGCACTATTGTTCCCTAAACTCTTAAGAAATTAGTTACCTTGTGTGCTTAGTAAATACTGCTTTACAAAGTTCAGAAATCAATTCAGCAATTTATGAAAAATATTAGTTGTATTCTAGGATACTATAAAGGTAAAACTGAGCAGAGATTAACACTTGAAAAGCTAGAAAGTTTGATGAGAATGTGCTACAACAAATGTTTTAGCTTTTGATGTGTAGCATATTCTCTTTTTTACCACCACTCTTAATTTATTAGGAAAGAAACTAATGTAAGTTCTTTGAATATCCTTACTTCTATGTTCTTATCAATTTTTTAACCTTCTTCCAATTTCAAGCAGCTGCAACGGTGTTGCAGCTGCCAAAGATATACAAGGTCTTAAAAAGTTACATAATAAATGGACAAGTCCAGAAGCCCTTTTAACTTGTCCCAACCTTCTTCCCCTTAAAAAAAGCTGCAGCATTAACTCAGGTTTTAGACACCATTAGGTGATAAATACAACTAGTGCCCAAGGCATAATAAAGCTTCAAATCAGCACTTATACTTTATTATACACCAGAGAACCTAACCACACAAGCTATAAATCTATGAGTCCAGACTTATCTACTGTCATTGCTTATAGGGGAAAAAAGGCTTAGCTGCTTCAAGTGATTTTCTGTCAAGTCTACTGCCCACTAAGGGAGAGTTCCTACGTTAGCTGGCTGCTCATTAGTCCAGTTCCTGTGCTGTTCCAGTATCCAACTAAGCTTCAATTTTGCTGTAATCCTGAAGTCACCCAGGAACATTCCATCTGTACACAGCAGCTGTGCTGACGTCAGCTGTTCTTCATTTACTCTTATACTTCAGTCTGATATCATCTCTCCATTGTTTATATACACACACAAAGATCTTGCATATCAATTTTTCATGCTTTCTTATCTAAATACACAGTACTACCAGAGACAAGGAAACCATTTTAAAAGATATTTCAGATTTTACTATTCTGAAAAGTTCTAAACACATGTGTGGAAATCCCTCTGAAACACTCAAATGGATAAGGATGCTTTAATGTGAGCTCCTAAGTAATTCCATCCAATGAAGAAACCTCAGTTTAAGTCAGGACAAAGTTCCTAGTTTGAGAAAATCTATATAAATCACATTTCTATCTTCAAAGGTCACTTATGATCTCATTAAATCCATTTATAAACATACAAGTTGTTATTTATTCAAACGCTATTTTCTTCAGAATTACAGGCGGTATCTTAACCTGAATCTGACAAGAGGAGGTCAGATACTGGTATGGTTGAAATTGTTGAAGTAGTTACCCAGAAGAAAACCACCGCAAGCCATATGCCCCTTGAACTGTGCAACCTCCTACAACCCTCCCTCAGAACAGAAAAAATATTATTTTGCCCCCATGAAAGGGACACTCATTTGTACAAGGTACAATTTCTTCACTTACTGTTCTTTAACACCAGGCTAAAACCCACACATTTTCCTGACCTCCACTTCTTCAGTACACGGAAAAAACAAGAAACATCAGTTTCTACCAGGGAGAAAGCAAAGGAAAACTACTCATATGAGAGCAGCCAAGGAAACAAAACAATACAATACAGAACAATTCACGAGAACAGTAAATTTATATTCTTTAAAAAAAATTAGCAAGTGATCAAGGAAGTGTCACTGTCATCAGCAAAAGAATCATGAACTTAATACGGTCTTTAAACTGACAACCCAACTTAGGTAGCAAAACACAGCAATTCCTGCAACAACCCAACTCACCTCATGTGGCTGACATCAACTTATGGACCTGTCCTAGGAGTCGTGCAGCTGCCAATTCTTCACAAAGTCCATGCAACAAACAAAACTGGAATGGTTCAACCATTTGTCACCACTGCTTCCAGAAAATGCCTTTTCCAGCTTTCAGTTAAAACAACTTTTTCTAAACTTACCCCTAAATCACATTCATTCCTTCAAGACTCAGGGATTCTTTCATGTCTGATAAACCAAGGTACAAAGCTACTTTCCTCAATTAAAAAAAGATCTGAAAAAATATTTTTGACTCTGTTACCTACTCAAATCCCCATGTCCTGCAAACAGGACTGAAAGAACGAAATCCAACTTAGAGCACACCACTGCTGATGGAACCAGTCTGGCTTTCAGAAAATCACAGAAAAATTGTTCGTGTTTTGTTACCCACCTCCTCAGTGTAAAGCAAGGGGATACAAACACCCCAGAACCTATGCTCTCTAGTCTCACTTTCCTGTTTATAAAATCAAAATAATTTTCTGATTAACAAAAATAACACTTTTCGATATGTCTCCCTTCCTGACATAAACTGACGAAGCATCTCTCACACAAATGACAAGTTTAGCTCTGGATGAAGTAGCAACATCAGCAAGATTTTCCCCAAAATTTCCTTATCTTTATACGGTATTTCCTCAAAGCATCCTGTAATAGAGAAAGAGCTGCAGCATAAGCCACAGAGGGTGGACAGAAGGTGAAAAGAAGAAAGCAAAACTTTCAGGTTAAACAAGATAGCTCATCTGGGACAGGAAAAACAGTGTCAAAAGCCAGGATTTTACTCATGGCGACGAAACAATTAGGAGGAGCTGGTATCTGGTCAAGAAGATATTAAGGATTACATGGAGTGAGTCAGGTAGCTCAAATGATCAAGGAAATCTTTATGAGAATTCAAAGAGGAAAAATAGGAACATTATATGCCTGGTTTTTGAAATTCTGTTAGTACCAGGCAATAAAACCTCTGAAATTGTGCAGTGTTTTTCCATGTTTCCTGGCATTCTGGAGTTTGTCAGAAGAGTCACTCTACACTCATACACTTATGGCAAGTACAATATAAACAAGAAGAAAATTGTTTCAGATATCTTTATTATTTAATAACACAAAGGCAGGAGTTATTGTTCTAATGATGTATCAAAAACCCAGGATTCCAGCTGCAAAACTCAGAGCATGACAGAAACATGCTAACACAACAGTGATAGACAAGAAGTATCAAAATACTGAGTGCAGAATTGCAACAGGCTTTTTAGTTTGGTTTTTGCTTTTGTTTTGTGTCCTAATTGTGATAGGGAGGAGTAAAGCCATTTTAGGAACTGAGACAGTAACATAAACAGTTCTCAGTGCCTGTCTCATAAGTATTTGACAGTCCTAAATTTACCTACTACAGAACAAAATGACCAAAAACTGTGGCTGAGGCAAGCGTAACTATACCTATTAAGGCACAAAGGATATCAGACCTCGAATGGACTAGAAGTTAGAAAAACAGGTATTTTCAACTAGAAGCACTGCTGGCACAAACTCTAGTCACAGATGTTATAATTCATTTCTGAGACCCACAGATCTTCAGCTATTAACTTCTAGATTACTTCTGTTCAGTACACAATTCATGTATATACCTGTAACAACTACTCAATTTTAAGTTCATCACACATGTATTTCCACATATTATAATAGGATTGAATTTGATACATTAGAGTTAAATTGATTTTTTTTTAAACTTCAAAGTTCACAAGGTTACTGTGGTTGCATAGTTTAACACATGCATCTGACTATCAGCTCTCTAAATGTATCAGGTTATAAATTCAGCACTTTACTCAATAACCACAGAAGCAGCAAGACAAACAACAAGTTTGATACTCACAGCAAAATAAGATATTAAAAAGCCATCCAACAGAAAGCCAATTTCAGAAAGTCCAGTGAAAATGGCTCACTACATAAGTATGTACTTAAACAGCACCATCTGAACAATTATTTTTAGAATGTACTAGGACTGCAATGCATTCCAGCATGGTAAGAAGTCACAATTGCCATGAAGCAGTAGCCTCAGGGCTAGGTTAAAACTATTGAATAATTTAAATAAGGTGGTGAATTTAACAAAAGATCTAGGCATTAGTTAAAAAACAATGTTTTGTGGTAACTGATTTAAGAAATTAATTGGATTCAAGTAAAAGCATCTGGCTAGTTTACTTCAACTGCCAGAAGTAGGAAACAGAAAAACAAAAGTGCTCTTCACCTACTGCCAGAGGGTCTGGTACACCATTCTGCCTCCTATTCTCACACTTAGCTTCAGAACAAAACTTTCCCCTTTCCTAATCTGAACATTAAAAGAAAGTCCTATTCTTCAAAACTGATTTCCTATAGCAAGAACAACACAAGTACACAGGCATGTGTGTGCTGTTCACTACCGCCAAACATAAGGTTTTTATTTGAGATCTTGCAAGACATTTAATTAAGTTTGACTACAGAATCCCTTAGGGGGAAAACAATTAAAAGCTTTCTGCTTTCTAACAAACAACTTCTCACTCAAAGCAAAATCTAAGATTTCCACTTTTATAGCTCTCAACAGTTCCAACATACTTCTTTGTGACCCAAAGCCACAGGAAACCTCAAAAGATGCAATACTTCCCATATTGCCCATTGTGATATTTTGGCTCAGATTCATTTTTAAGTAAATCTGGAAAGGTAGTAGTCTAAGTACCATTTTCACAAGAACCTTTATTAATATTATTTCTAATCATTTTAATGTAAGTAGAAAAGGCTTTACAAATATAACAGTCTGAACCATAGCAGAACCCTGTTTCACAAATTCACGTGGCATCTCCTATACAAGGGATAGCAAGATCCAACCACATTATTAGACCTGTAAACTCTTAATCTTGGATTTATTGACTTGATCTTCAGATAGGAAGATGCCAGGTCTAGATTTTACGACAGACATCTATATGACATTGTAACAAAAGGACCGTGGGAGGCCAAACACATTTCCTAAAGAACGATGCATTAGAAGTAATTTTCTGCCTAGGCCTCCATTTCTAGGGCGGTTCTGTGTGATGGAAAAAGGAGTCATTTCTTTCCCAATCCCATTTTTTGTCAGGAGATCCTGCTTAGGCAAGGCCAAGATCCAAACCCAGTCATCTTCCAGCAACATAAGATCTTCTGCTGAAGGCTTGTGATGCAGTATAAAGGTTAGAAGGTGTCCTGAAGCAATTTGGAGGGAATGAAGAGGGAGAGAAGAGTCACAAGATGCACCAAAGCAATAATGCACGTAACATAGTTCCAAATGACTTCAACTCAGCACGAAAGAGGAACTGGTAAAATCTCCTTAGAATTTCATTGCCAGCTTTCAAGTGATTTCTTTTGCTAAAAATCAAAAAGGAATTTAGAATAAACTTCCCCTGCCAGCAACGACATAGCTGGAAAAAGAAAGGTCTGACTGTGGGCTGCCGATGTTTGCAAGGAAGAGGCTGTTGCTCTGCACAGCATGAAGCGAGAATGGCAGAATTTACCTGAGCTGATTCCCTTTCTCTGGGCCTGAGGGATTGCCGATCGTGTGGGTTAGCAGCACATCCCCTTAATCAGAGTATTCTAGTCTATTTCCTTCACATGGACAAAGGAACAGGACTTTACAAACCCAGCAGCCACAGGCTCCTCTAAAGGAAAAAATGTATTTACACGTTTAGAACCGGGGAACTTTCTCCGTGCTGGGAATTAAGTCAGATTTCAAACCCATCTGATGATCTCCACCACCTTACTGCACATTCAAACCTAGCACTAGTGTAAAGAGACAGGGAGGAGATGAAAACTGTGTGGCTATGGACCATACACAATCACTGGCCTTATCTTGGCTCCAGCCACCAGTTTCTGGTCTTGACTCAGTTTCCTGTCTAGAGAAGGGTCACACCAAGAATGTCATTAGTGCTTCACAGAACTGAAGTACAAGTATGACCCATGGACAGGAAGTTTACACAGAGGCATTCTTTCCAAATGCCCAGAACATTTTTCTCCTCTCTCTCTCCCCAACACTTTTTCTTTACAATGTTCACACTCTTTCCCTCTCTCAGCCTAGAGAAGTGGAAGACGACATCAACAAAAAAAATGCATAGAGAAACAGCATAAAGTCCATCCTTCACACCTGAGCGGATGGCAGTTCATAGGGGCCCTACCTACCTGCAACCCTGTTGTTTGCTTCAAGAACTGTTTGCCCAAGGAAAAAGAGACGAGCAAATCCTGGAAGCAGATCCTTCCCCAAAGGAAGTTTCTTTCTGAGTCTGCAACCTGGAGCTTTTGCTTGAGACTCAGTCCTCTGAGCGGATTCTTTCTTCAAACTCTCACACTGGTTCTTTACTTTTGTGGGCAGCTGGAAAAAGAATGAAGCCGTAGGCTGAGGCAGGGACTCCATACTTCCAGGATAGGGAGGCAGAAAGACTGGAGGGGAAGGAAAAGTGCTAGTTGGTAACTTCTTGAATAATGATCTGTATTCCCTCATTTTCTGCCACACAGAGACATACACATAGTCACTGCAATAGGGGAGGATGACAAGAGATGAGTACTAGACATGCAGTTTTTTCATGCTCTGATGCCAAAAAAAAAACCCCCGAAGTGCTGAACTGTGAACTTTCAAGACTCTTAAGACATCTACCAATAGATGAGATCAATCATAAGATGTTTGGTCCAGAAAGTTCGCTTAGTTTGTTTACAGGTAGATGTAGGTTGGGGGGAGGGGGGAATTTAGGTGCTCATTTCTTGAAAAAATAATCCAAATCTCTCCTCTGTTCACTTTTGCTCAAGTGAATTAAAAATGGCATCTATTGCAATGCAGTGAACGTCGCCCCATAATCTCTCTTAAGAAGAAATGGTCATACTTACCTGAATGTTTCCCTCACCAATGACTTCCTAACACCACTCCCAACTCCTCTGTAAAGGTCTTAGTCCAATCTCAAGTCTTCTACTTTATTTGCCAAAGTCAGACTGATTGAACACTAACAGCAGTTTAATGCTGTTGTGACAACCTTTGATTTAACCTAGGCAGATTATGATTGCTGTGGAAGCTAAGAACCTACTCAAATTCCTGCATCATGTTTCTGGATTTCTAAAATATTCCTCTTTATATTCCTGAAAACCCAAATGCCCTAGGAGTTAACTGTCATTACATGAACAACAAACAAATAATCCATAAGAGAGGTGAAATTTTCTTCTTCACAGATCCTGAAAGCTGGTTAAGACTCCTGTGAAATTTTATCAGTAGCATGGAGCCCACACACAACAAAACAGAACCAGAAGTCACTGGACTTCGAACAGCTACAGGGATAGCTACTCACATATGCATTTACTGGTTATTATCCATTGCAGTACCTTCTGCACAACAGCAGTGTCTGGCATTTGCACGTGGGGCAGTGACTGAGGTACGTGAGGCACCATCATTTTACCTGCAGGGCTCTTCTCTGCTCTTAAGACATCAGGTAGAGCATGATCCAACAGTTAACCAAGAAGGTACATTACTCATTATATTTGATCAATTTCGCTTAATTAATTTTGGTGCAATTGGTGGTGTTTCTTCATCCTCTCCTCTAGAGCACACACCTAAACAAAATAGCTTCATATGGTTAGATACCTCTCATGTTCTTCAATTACAAGCTTTCCTCTGCTCAAAAAAAGCTTGTCTGCTTGCTTTCATTGTGCTCAAAATAATACAAGAAAATGGGGGGTGGGGAGAGGAAGGTTTTGTCATTAAAACCACAGCAATTTTGCAGTTAGAGCAGCATACAGGAAATGTTTTTGTTTTTTATAAAAATGACAGATAAAGCCATCACAGACAAACCCTGATACCCTAAAGTAATTAAACAGAAAAGTCAGCAAGTTCCTTCCAGAGAAACTGCTTGGGCATGCAGAAGGATACTCTGCTTCTTGGTTCCTGGATATGGTTACAGTATCTCAAGCTAAGGTAAGAGGCTGTAGTCTGAATAGAAAGAGTGGTTCACAAAAATAGTATTGGGTTTTGTTGTAATTTCATGACTTTTCATCAACTTGAGATCAAGATGTGTTCCTATACCTTTCAACTGGACAAAGCATTGTTTTTCTCATTATTTCAGACCAACTTTCAAGGATTAGAGAGTGAGGTTCAGTCTTTTCATCCCACATGCATGTTCTTGTGAAAGGAGGGCTTCCTGTTCAGAAAGAATAACTGATGAACACACATATAAATGCATGTGTCCAAGATATGTCTCCAGGTTGATGTTTGTACTCTCCTCTTCTAGTAAAGGAGACAAAAGAAAAATGAAAGAAGATAAAATACAATAAATTGAATGTGTTCAATGCAAGTTTCTACTCTCTGTATTTGCTGGCTAAGAAAAGTATTATAAAAGGACAGTAGCAGTGAAAGCATTATTTCTTCTTAAAGACTCCCTTGTGAATAGAAGGTTCTTTTTAACCAGATAATTTGAAAAGTTTCTGAGATTCAAGGCATTGCAAGTTGCTCTAACACTAGTTACTTATCATGCATAACTACAATGCCATACACAGCACTACAGGCTTAATTGCAGGTGATGCACTGAAGTCTACAAACACTACTGACTTCCAAAGTCAGTATTCTTTTCCAGCAACAGAAGGTATCAAAACAACAGAAGGTATAAGAGCAGATCAGCCCAAATGCAGCAGCATGACCCAGCTTATTGCAGGTTCCTTTCAAACAGGAATCTGTCTAGGGCCTCTGTAAGAAATCATCTTTCACATGAAAGACCCTATTCACTGGAAAAAACTCCAGATCACCTTCAATACACTGAACAGTGTGAGATCACCAATCGCAGCTTCAGGAGCGTAGAAGAGAGGAGTACTTGGTCTTATTTGATTCATGTCTCTTCTTCAGCAGAAGACACAAAGATCCAAAGAGAAATTTAAGGGGAAAATAAAAGGCAGTATGAGGATATTGTCCCTTGGTGTCCTCCTCACGGAAACAGCTGAACAGTTTCTGGAAGATCAATCTGAAACAAGCTGTTAGGAATGATTTGTTTTTAAATTCTTTTTCTTACATCAAGATCATGGTATCTCTCCCTTTTACAACCAAGGAAGAACCCTTTAATTTTTATCCTTTCATACATAATTCTTCTCTTGAGGAGGCTTGTCTTGAACTGTAAAGAATAAATGAGGTTGGTAATTTTTGTGTTCTAGCTCTCAAAAACACTAGCCTGATTGATTCCTACACAGAGATATATATTTCAGGCTGAAACAACTAAACCTTCCCGCATTTTGAGATGAGAAATGTTAACAAATACTCCATTGCCCTTACGAAGATTCAAAGGAATGAAAAAGATGTCTAGAAAAGACCATCCAAAGTACCTGAATCCCTCTCACAGGAATTTTGGGAAAAGTTCTTTTGTTCCCTCACATCAATTACCAGAAGTGATTTGTACTACCTAGATGGGATGTTAAGTCAGCTTAAGCAGCTGAATATCCAACAGCTCTTCTCAGTCACCGTACTGTAGTTTGTTGATTTACCTCAAGGGCAGGCTCTGATGGGATCCTTCAGGCTGAAGCAGAAAGAAATGACGGCCATGATGACACAAGAAAAACACGCTGGTAATCTACAGATACAGATGAAGTCAGAAAAGCACTAGTAGCTCTGTTTGTGAGCATATGGAAGATGGTAAGGAATCCTGTAATCAATAGCCTCATCTTCTTTGGGCAAAGAGAGGAATCTCTGTGACATCCTTCCATAGTGTCCTGACTGCTGATAAATACACCGGGAGGAAAACGCCCTTTTAGTGTTTTGTTCCTTCTCTACAGGGAATGTTTCACAGCCAATTCATGAGTCAGTGAGGAGTGATCTCCATTTTTCTGCATCAGTGAGCAGAAGCTCAGTAGTTAAAAAATGGAAAGTTTAAACAATTTTGAATAAATTCTACAGGATACCATCTGCAAAACAAGCAAAAAATTGAATCGCCGTATTTGGTTAATGGTATAGAATATAAGCAATAATGCTTTTCATATTTCTAATACGGCAGCTCCAATGACAGCAGGATCCAAGTGAAACAACATGGAAAACAGGACAAATTGCCATACCTGATTCAAGTTACCTGCAGTCAGGTCAAGTACTTCTCAACCCTCAAACTGAAATCTTAAAGCATTATGCAATTATTTTAGATGTAAGGTGCAACTACCCATGTGGAGCATTTGCAGCTCCTATTCTGGGTTAAGTAGTTGTTGTCCTGCTGCCATAAATTATACCTCTAGAAGTAAGTGCAGGCTGCAAACCCACCACAGGATCTACACACCAACATCCAGTGGAACTGTTATTCAAAATAAACATTACAAGAACCGCAAATTTTAGTAAAACATCTTTTTCCTGGAAACTAGCACCAACACAGCAGGTGTATTAAAGTATCAACAGGAGTGATATTAAGGCTGTTCAAATTCCAAGCTACTGACACTAGAAAAAAAATACTAGTTTTCCAAAACTTCCTGGTTTAGGGCTTTTTTGGGGGGGAACAGGAGGAAACTTGATTGGAGAGAAGGGTAGAAGTCATTGAGCATTATAATAGCTACACCAGATTATGTTATTTAGTCAGAAGATGGAGAGGAAAGGCAGCAAAAACCTCGGTCAAAGTGTTATTTTTAAGATTATCATGCAACCTGTCATTAAAAGTTAAATATGCCAACAAGTAGTGTGGTAAGAATCTTGACTTTCTAAATTTCAGATGGTGTTTTAAAGCATTTGGCCTCTCTCCAGAAATGTTTTGTGCTCAACTTCTTTAAAGGCCTACTAAAACCTAGAGGGTCATAGCATTGTCTAGATTATCAGACAAGGCATCAGACAATACGCCCTTAAGACTGGTGTAGGTACCAATTCCTGAAAGACCCTCCATAAACTCCTAGTTTAGGAGTGGCAAAAAGCCCTGGCTTTTCTGAACTTAGCATGACACAGAATTCCAAAATCATATATAGCTATCACAACATCACACATTTGAGAAACACAGCCAGTATTTCTTGGCACATATACAACAACAGGAAAACACTAGAGGTATAAAATTGAATGATTGGTTGATTATAGAAAATACTACATTGTAAAAATAACTTCCATTAATAGATGCATCAATTTCATACAATTAAACAAATGGGTATTTGCTAAACAATGTTATAATTATTTTTTCCTTTTTAAAACTGTTTACATTGCAAGAATATTTTTAAATGTCTTCATTAACATGCTTGTTATTTCTTGTCAGCTTTTATGCCAAGTACAGTTGAGAGCAAACCTTTTTTGGCCTAACTAAACCACATTTTAATCAGATTAACAGACTTTACTGGTACTAACATACATTTCTGTCATAAAAACAGACCTTCTTTCAGTCTTAGGGAAATTCTATGCTTCTGGGCACAGCATGAGCCAGTATTTAAAAAAAAAAAAAAAAAGGTTTTTTTAAGACATCATATGATGACAATTTGTTTGCTTTTTTTCTGCTTAAGAAAGCCAACTACAGAAATAAAGGTTACAGTATTTCTGTATACCTTGAACTTACTTGAAAAAACTACATAAAATCTGTAGCTTCTTCATGTTAATAGTGGCTTTTGTACTTTGCTTTGTAGCTCTTGATACATGGCTTGCTTAATATAATTTGATTCTATTTACATACAATTAGATAACAGAAATTTCTTACAGAACTTTTTTTAAAGCACCATTTCTCTTACTGAGTTTTCAATCTTCACATAATTCCTACACGTCTCTGGTCAGTCTTCTAGACTGTCTATCTGTAGAACCTGGAAGCTGAAATACCACACACAAGGAATGTTAAGAGGAGTGATTTCAGTGCTGTTCCAACAGCCACACCAGACTGGATGCTTTGATTTTGTGAAGGGTTGGGTGGGTTTTTCGGTGCTTTTTTTGGAGGTAGGGTGAGGTCCTATCTGAATTTCCAGATGAGAATAGCTCAAGGCTTTTCTCTGTACGTTTTGACACTTCATAACTCTCCTCTGGTGTCTGGGATCTCTGGAGAACTCAAACACAGCAGAGAAATGCCCCTTTCATGCAATATTTACTCCTATACAAATATTTAATAGATTAATGTTAATGAAGGGCAATGTGGATGCACCAATAAATAAAAGCTAAACAAATTACCTGGGTTTTTTTAAGTCATCAGTTTCACGAAGTTTTGGTTTGGAAAGGGCTCAAAACTTGGATTTCGTATTTGAGCACCTGTATTACTTTCCATATCAAATCCCGATTTCTACAAAGGGCTCCCTCACTCTAGAAAATTTAGCATGCACTCAGAGCAACAGGCTTGAGCCCTTCTTCATTTTCAGAAGCAATAAGAACTCTAGAGCCAAAACTAGACTGAGTATTTTAGTAACTGTTACTGCTCAGACACAAAGTGATCGTCAAATGCTATTGTAAGCTGTGTTAGTTCTTCAGCATTAATAAGTCTGTGATGAAACGGAGGCTTATTTTTGTCCAACATGAGCAGCTGACAGTGGAGATGAACTGATTCAGTCATGACTTGCAAATGATGTGCAAGCACACCATGATACCTCTGTAATACAGTCTGACTCTCAGGTTCAAGATACAAGTTTAAAAAGTCTCACATGCAGGCAGTGATGTTTTAGATCAGAATTACATTTTTTCGTTTTTACCTAGTATGTGTTAACAGTACATGAAAAAAGCATTCTAAAATGTCTTGTACTGTTACCACCATACAAAATAGGCTGTCTTTAATTAGCTAATTAAATGTTTTTTGAAGATTTGCTGACTTAACTTTCCTTATTGGACTAGTGCCTCAATTCACCCACATTTCACTATTAAATTAAAATTGTGTAGTTTTTTCCAAAACCGCTTGGAATAAGACCATCATAAGTTTTATTATAAAAACGTTTCAGTCAGCTGAGGTAAAAGCTATTTGAGATGCATCATTTTGTTCTGCTTATGTAAAACTATTTGCACTGAGTTGTCCCCTTATCTTCTCTCCATGCAAGCACCTTCACACCTACCTGCTTTGATCAGCCAGAACTCCAAGCTTTTGCACTAGACACAATTAACTTTGGCAGTGCCTCTTCACAGGCATACCAGTGTGCAGTGTTTGACTGTCATTCTGTATCTGTTGAAATATTAGCACTTGGTTTAGGTTGTGTGCAAGAAAAAAAAAACAGTATCAAGTCATACATAAAAGAATACATACAAAACCACAAAGATCTATTTCCAGGCTAGGCATACTGTTTTCACAAAAATTATTCAGAACAGGGAAAAAGACAGACATCAAACAACTGTACCAAAATAGCAACTTACCCCACTGACTGATCTGGGCTGGAGAGTGTTTAACCATACACTGAATCTCACAGGACCCTGTTTCCTTCATTTGAGTCAAGATTTCATTGACAAAAATAACCACAATCCAGGGCAGATAAAAAAGAGCTTCCCACGCACGCAGGCAAACACGCAAGACGACATCACAGAATCATAAAGGTTGGAAAAGACTTATGAACCCTCTTGAAAAAAACACCCCCTTTTGAATAATTACCAAACATTTCTGTATATGATTAATATCGACAACATGCACAGTTTATTTTGAAGCAAGTCTGCCAACATACAACGGAGATATTCTTGACATGACTCTTCTAGCATTAAATTAATTGCCTGATCTCTGATTTCTGTATGAAATAAATGTAAAGGTCAGCGTTTCCTCAGAAGAGTTTTTACATTTAATAAAATGCTTCTGCCTAATCCTAACATTAGGCAGATCCTAGAACAATTCTTCTGTAAGTCTGACATGTCTCCTTTCCTTCAATTTTCTTTTTAAGGCAAGATTCTAAGATAGGTTTGCAGTAGGATTGAAAAGCAATCTGCATCTAAAGTTATCAGGTTTTAGCTGTACATTATATGCAAAGTATAGCACTTTTTACTCAATAGCTTTTTAGCCACCTAAAAAACCTCACAAGCATTCCATGCTGCTGTTACTTCTACGTATTCTTAAATTAAGTCCATCTTCTAGTTTACCAAAATGCACCAACAGGAAAGCATGGTGCATGGGACAAAGCTTGACACAGCCAACATAAAGAAAACTGCAGAGATCCCTAAAAAAGTGAAAGTCCCTAACTGTTGGCATGCGTTCAAAAGCCCTTCTCTAGAGGATGCAGTTAAGCATTATATTCTACAAAATGCAACTGAGAATGAGTCTGTATTTCTTAAGTGTAGTTACTCTTCCAAACAGCTACTACCCCAAGTTTCAAGTCATTCTTAATTCATAGTTTAGTATCTGCATAACTGAAATCCCCATAAGCATTTTGCAAACTACACCAGAGTTTAATATTGCGTAATTACTTTTTTCCTCCTCCTTTTTTTGATGGCCAAATGTTTTATTATTACTTCACAAATTTTACATGTGAACATCAAGGAATTTCTTTTCTTTTATTTCTTAACTGTTTTTATTGTAGACTTCAGTCCAACAGGAACACAACTGCCCACTTAATCCTTCAAGATGCAACTTATTGTAACAGTCTAGCTGGCCCATCTTTGAATAGCCTTTTTCCAAGTCAGAGAATTTCAATTTACCAGTCAATTTCTTCCATTCTATTTTTAAAAATAAAGCATGAATATATATCTCAGCATCCTGCCTGACAAAAGAATCACATATGCTACCTAAAAATATGCATTCTAACAGTACTTGCATAGGCAACTGTATAACTTTGTTGAAGAGAAGCTATAGGAAGTATTTGGGCAAGCTCATGATGTCACACTCCAATATAGCATTAAACTTTTTTCCCCCAGATGAACTGAACACAGGTTTCAGAAATACGGCATATACAACCTATGCTAAAAGTCTGCTTTTCCAGCAATGTATCATGGTATCATGACTCAACATTTTCATTAGCTTCTCTCTTGTACATGTAAAATACATAGACAGAAAAAAGGGGTGCCGAAGAAAAACCAAAAAGCACGAAAATACTAAGTCGCTCACAACTACAATCAAGTCATAATTCGCTTTCATACTAGAGTTCATTACAATAATGTGCAATAAAACATTCTGCATTTAAAAAGCTACTTGAAAGATGCTTCCCATCTCCAAAGCTGGGGCAGAGAGCACCGGGGCAGGGGAGGTCAGGGGGAAGGGTATAATTCCAGAACTCCAGTGGAATCACTTCATCACCTGTTAGGAGCATGTGGCAGACTGTTCTCAAAGAGACAATAATTTCACCATGATAACCTTGGCCTTTAAGGAAATGAATCATTAACTGGATAGCACAGATTTTTGAATTCCTCTATACTTAAGAGTTCTTTAACTGCAGCAAAACAACATTGAGTACAGACTAAAAAACACGTATGCAAATATATGACAGGCATTGGAACTAGATTATCTTTAAGGGCCCTTGCAACACAAACCATTCTACCGTCCTGTGTATCTAACGGCAATTTAGTAACAGCAGTAAAAGACATTATTGACAAAACGTAAGTATTTTAAAGGGAAAGTTAAAAGACAAAATGTAAACCTTAACATTCTTCTTACACATTACCAATCCATCTTTTTTCCCACCCCACTCCCCAGCATGCATTAACACAACTTCCTTTCCTCATCACTTACATCAGAGTAAATGGTTATCCTGAGCAGTCTCTTAAATAATAATGTAAAACAATTATGCCTGTGCAGCAGCTTGCAATCAGAAAATATAGTATCATCTGACTATCCTGTTTTCCAATTATCATAAGGCAGATTCAAACTACCACTACTCATTCCTTTGCAGCATGAATATGTAGTGAATCCAAAGTTAGTCTGACATAAAAACATGATACTACGGACAAGGACATCGGTAATCCATCTCCCCGCGGCCCAGGCAAAGTACACAATTCAAAGGGAGGAACCAGAGTTACGAAGAGGAAGCCAAATTCAAACAAGCTTAATAATCTGTTTCAGAACTGGAGCTAGCATTAAACACAGAAACGTACAAGTTACAGGAAAAGGGGGCTCATAGCTAGTGTAACAATTAACTCATCTCCCTGTTTGATTAGAATCATTAATTTTGTTCAGAAAATGACAAAGTTAATAGAAATTTATTTAGTTTACACACACAGTCTGTAACTCCATGGACTTGCAAATTTCTAGTTATTACATTTAAATGGTTCGCAATGATAAACCTCTCATACTCAACAAGATTACTGCCCACTACACAGTTCAATCACAATTCTGTCTGACTAGGTCTTCAAAAACAAAGCAAACTCAAAATAACAAAAGAAAACAAGTACTTCTGCTGCACACTCCCCACAAAACCACTTTTGAAGCCACTGTTCATTTTAAATCCAGTGGCTCATCTCAAAGAACAGAAAAATGGACCAGTGGAGTAGATTAGCATGGCCCTATTCTTGCCTCCACAAGTACATGGCAAGGAACAGCAAGAGGCATCCCCAACATTACTAATTCTGATGGACAACCACCAGCTATCCAGGTAGTACACCCCAAGTGGAGAGAGCAGCAACCCCCACAGGGTTTCTTTTCAGACAGTCAGCACGCCAAAACACACAAAACAAAAGGGAACCTACAAAGGGGAACACCCACAAAAGACACGAGAAGAACTGAAATACTACGGGCAAACGGAAGAGCAGCATGGCAATAGAAAAAGGGTAACTGCAGTGCCACACTCAACGAGACTTTTGACAGAAACCCCTGAAAGTCACACACATACACACACACTTTTTTAAACTCCAGTACTCATGGAACTTTTTGTTTGTTTCTCAAATATTAAACAAAAATACCCAGGGGGGCAAACATACTTGAAAGTAAAATCTTTCAAGGCTGGTTCCTACATCCTACACTAACCCTGTAGCAGAACCACTGACTGGATTGAACTCCACTGAATTCAATGCCCTTGAAGCATTAACTTTATTCATTTATGAAGCCACTGTCACGACTGGAGTCAGTGTTACGGGCATAACACTTAGGCTTCAGCGTTAGCCTGACTATTGCATCAGCCACGCTATTTTTAAGTACAATTCAGCTTCTTTCATGGTCTGATGCAAGTCTATATGGTTTTTATTTTGTTTTTAAACACTGTTCCAATGCAAGTTGCTCAGTGCCATCTTATTTGCCAAATATTTAAGAACCATTCTAATATCACACAACAGTATCTACTCGTGAGTTTATTAATAGCAGCGACTGCTATGCTTGACAAGAGAGCTAATGTTAAAATTTATCCTTCTAAGTAATACATAAAGCTGGCAAAACATTTTTTGTTATTATTTCCATGTTACTACTTTAGGCTGAATGAAGGACATTATAAAAACATTTGGCATCACTGTGCAAAAAAAATTTAAAAAGCATCACAGGTACCCTGAAACCAAAATTTTTCTAACAGAGGCATGCAACAAAACAAAAAAAGGCACAAGAACTTACAGTGGACATTTGAAAAATCAGATTGTATCGAAGTTTAAACAATCAAAGCAGGGGGATTCTCAGAAAGACAGCTTTCAGTCTTCTTCCAACCAGTACATGTTTATTTGTGCTGTATTTCAAAGAGCCTGATCAGTTGAATTTACAGCTCATAATTTTAATGTATTTTTAATTCTGAATTTCTACATGCACTTTATTTGAATGATCAATGAACACATTAACAATTACCAGAGTTGGCAGTCAAGTACTTAGAAGAAATCAGGCCCCGTCAAGGATATTTTGCAATAGATATAATTATTATTGTTCTTTCCCACACTAGTTTTAATTGCTCACGTTGGGAGAGAAGAACATTAGGTTCCCAGTTTTTATGTACCCAACATTTTAGAAATCTCTTCCTCAACCAACCAAAGCACCAACAAATGTTTTGAATCTCTTCTCCAACTGCAAATGGTTTTGAGTGCCCAGTTTGAAGAATCCTTGTCCCAGTTTCAGGAGTATTCTTCTTCTGAGACCACCAGTACAAGTGCATTTTAGAAAAATATTAAGTGAGACTACTCTGTGCTAGAATAAGTACCATCCAAGAGACAGCATGAAATTGAGAATAAACTATAACTCAAGCAGTTTTATTAGAAAAACAAACCTGTAAAAAAAAAAAAAAGGAATGCAACAGTTAAGTCAAAAGTACAATAGAACTACACATGACCTTATTTTTGTTTCACCTAACACAAACCAAAATTCAAAGTATTTCCAAAGAAGCAAAACCCCACTTATGAAACATTTATGAAAGGTAGTGCCATACTCTCTCAGAAAGAGGTCAACATTAAAAAATGCCCACCTAAAAGGCTAGTTGAAAAGAAGAATTTGGGAATTCTCAATCTAACACTGTAGTAGAAACGCAACAGAACCCTTTAGTCAGTTTTGCTGAGCCTTCCCCAGTTCCTATGCTGTGTACCTATTTTCAAGTAGTTTACAACCTCAGAAAACATTTCAGAGTCTGATTTGTCAGGTAATTTAACTCAATTAGGAAGCCAGAATCATTGGTTTGTTTCTCATGCTGACTTGATCCTTAGACTTGCTTTCCTTTTCATCAAGGCACATTCAGGATGACATTTGCAACAGCAGCAGTTTGTCAGGCATAACACAAATATATCTTAAAAACACCTTTACCATTTCTGTAACTACTGTTGTCATGATGAAATCATCAGTCCCCAAAATACAGAACCTGGCAAAGGGAAGACAGATTTACAGATACCTCCCTGTCCTGTTTCTTTTAATTCTCAACATCCAAGCTTTCTGAAAATGTTTCGCAGAAGTTCATGAAAAGATAATGAACAGGTTCACGATAGGGCATTTGAAGACGGACATGCAGCTGCCAATTTCTCCACCTTTGTTTTCCTTCAAGTTATCTACCAAAGTCAATTAGCAATTCAGCAAACACGAAAAAGAATAGTTCGAATAAACCTGAACAATGGTTCAAAAGTATATTCAATTTCCTTGGCTCCAACACACGCACTCTGGTCTGCTTACTGGCCAAAGTAAACCCACATGAAGACCTAACAAGTTCTGAATTACTGGTCTAACAACAGTCTGAGCATGTTATTTTCACTCCATCATGCATTTACGCCACATTCTCTACCAGATCAGAAGACACAAAATGAGAAAGTGATGAACAGAAACTTTCCAGTGCTAGAATATCCAGAAACAGTAAATATGAAATACCTCATTAGGCCTAGTGAACGCTTGAGAGTTAAGAGACGCATGCAAGTACAATGGATGTCTCTCCCCCGTGTGACAATCCCACCTACCCAGCTGCTGCTTCCTCTGGAAGGAATATTGGAGCTGCACAAGTTGTCAGCTGTCCAGAAGCTTGTAGGCTGCTGCCCAAAGCAATGGGTTAACAGTGTACCACAAAAAGTGGAACTGCTGACAGACAACAGCAGATTCTCTGCCATAATCTGTCAAACTTTACATTACTTCAAGTTTCTGTTCCCTTCTACAAACACCAGTGAAAAGGAGTTCAAACATGGAAACAAAACCAAGACTTTCATTCCTTAGGTATCTCCCCAAAAATACGCATAACAAAATGAAAAATCTCTCAATTCCAACAGTTTGAGCTCATAGCAACTTTGCCAATAGCACTGTAGCTTCCCAGACTGTAGGAGCCAAAGAAGGGGACATGATATGGCTATAACCCAACAAAGGGTAAAACAGGCACGTATCAGTTATAGATTGCAGAAGGAACAATAAGTTTTTTCACGGTCCTTCTAGAAACTTCAAAGAAAGCTAGATGTTCTCCCTCAAACTACAGTGTAGTAAATTAAATTCATTGAAAATAAATGTTCACCATCATAACACAGTTTTATATATTATGTGTTATGATAGCGAACATTTTTTTTACGATTCATCTTCTATAAAACACAAACTCTATAACTTCCTAAAACTCGCTACTTTTAAGTTAACCATACAATTGTATACCGTATTAGAAGAAACTAAATGTGGATAATAAACAGTGCCACAGCCATGGGCTTAAGAGAGACAAAATACTACAGTGAATCCACCACACTGTCTTTCCTTTCACCTTCTCAAAACATCCCATCTGAAGCCTTTAAATAAAACAAACCAGCAGGTCAGGGAGAAAGGCAAAACAGAAAAAGGTAAAGGGACCTTAGGAAGGAAGCAATCTGTTTGAAACAAGGCAGCCACTGGAATTTAGAGCAGTATCTATATAAAGTTTCATGAAAAATATTCCTAGGGGAAAAAAAATCAAAATAAAATAGAGGTGTGTGTCAGGAGTAAGTTAAAGGTGTTCTAGAGAACCAATAATTAACTGCAAACTTAAGAGGATTAATAAAACTCTGGGTTGCACTCCATACATCAACCTAAGATACTTAAGGTTTCTGTTTTCAGTTCTGTGATCGAGGAAGAACATTATCTGTTTTAGTGAAGCACCACCTTCAGTTCTGGCTTTACAATCACTGGTCCCAATTTCTACGATCATTTAAAAAAAAAAAAAAATAGAATCACCAAGCAAGTATCTTATCTCCTTGCTTTGTAAGTAATACAGTTTAAAAGAAAAATGTATAGAAGTGTACTGAATTTCTCACAGGATCACCAACTAGCCGAGGCTGGAAGGGATCTCTGGAGACCACCTAGTCCAAAGCCCACTGCTCACAGCAGGGTCAGCTAGCAGAAAGAAGCTACAAAAGAAGAATATGCTGCAAGATGTTCCCGCATGCCTGCTTTTGAGAGGCAGAAACAAACAGGGCTAGCAACTAACAGACCACCTTCCTCTCTTCCTGCCCATTTTTTAAGAAGTGAGTAACAATGGTACTTTTCCTTATAAGAAACAGAAGCTTCATTTTAGAGATCTGCGTACTACTTTTTGGAAAAACAGGCTTTTTCGCTACAGGAACTATCGAACATTCAGTGATGCACAACGTGCCACCAGCCCATTAGGTAACTATATTTAACATATCATTCTGACACCTGATTATCAAATCAGTAAACTTTCTTGTTTACACATGTGTCACAATTTGGTATTTCCCAATTTAAGGGAAGCCTTTCTCTACTTGCCAACAATCTCCTCCAGGCATATACCATGCCTGCACTGTCAGGAACTGTCTATAATTGATTTATTACTAAAAATTTATATACAGCAGAATTAGGGTATCTCATAAAAAGCTTGCCACCTTAAAGTCTTAATTTCAGGAGTGTAAAACATTTAGTGAAGATGTTAAATTCTTCTCCAACTGATACAGTGCAATAACTGTATTTTTTATTTATAACTACTTGTTTTGAAACTGAAGAGCAAAGAGACAGCTACAGGAAATCTGTGAATTTTCTTCCATCTATCTGCAAGACCTAGGAAACACCAAAAGACATGAAAAAACAAAGTGTGAACAGACACAGAAGCTTCAAAGAGCAAGTTCCAAAAAGCACAAAGACAGCAAGTTATGTTCAGGGACACTATTTTGATTGACTTCAAGAGATTTTCATCAGGATGCTTTGGGACGCACGGGTTTGAAGAGAGTACATGGCAAGACTAGTAAATAAACCAAAAGAGCAAGAAAGCAAGTAACATAACCACTCTGGAAGCATGAATATTGGCATGAGGGATTTTTTTTGGTCAGTTGAGTTTGTTTGTTATTGCGGCATTTAAGTGTTGAGTTATATTAACTTAAATCCATAAGAAGAATTAATGAGACAAAATTGCTCCTCCCTAATTGTCAAGTAAACACTGAGAGTTACTTGGAACCCACTAAAGACAGTGATTTATTTAAACTGGACCAAAGACTGAAATTGTCCTGGGCATTTCATATTACAGTTCTATATGATGTATTATAAAATAAGGTTTTAAACAAAGACTTTTTTAAGCTGACATCTTTTCTAGTTTTCATAAACTAATGGCCTCATTAATGATAAAGAACACACTATACTGCAAATACACTAAAAGAGATATAACACAACATGTGCAACCCCAGTGACCTCAATAAAATTTCTTGGAAGTACATACATGTTTTCAAGTGAAGTTACATTAACAAAAACCTTAAATATATAAATTACTTCAAAAACTACTCAAAAGTCAAAGTTATGAGAAATCAAAATCCTCAAGGAAGGTATCTACATTCCTGTTTTTGAGTTTCATTGTTACAAGAGACAGATGAAGTTCAAAGAACGAATACAATCAACTCTGTGTCAACCAATTCACATTTCCCTCTGTCTTGCTAATGTTCCTTAGAGAGCCATTCTGACAGAAAAAAAACCCCACATTGATAAGCAGTTGTAATATAAAATCTCAATGAACTTTTAGACAGCTATGAGTCCATTCCAAGAGAAAATTCTTCCCTGGCTATATCATATTTCTTTTCCTCCAGGGAAAAATGGGCTCCAGATATCTAGAAATAATACACATTTGTCAGAGGCTTTGAAATTCATGCTGCCTAGATACAGCACAGAAATAACTAATCACATACAAATATCTTAAGAATGCTTTTCCTAGATCTAGGACTGCAAGAATTATCAAGTATCAGTTAAAAAGTTAAGAAAAGTATTTGTTCATCACATTTCAGCTGGACTTCCACGCATTAAGCCTCAGGTTTAATGGGATTTTATTAATTAATAAGTATGCTTTCTATAACATAGCTAATTATTTGAACTGATTACATTAACCCCTAAAGGACAAAAACTATTAGTACAAATACAATAATTTATCAGCTTATTTTGATGCTGGAATGCAATGTAAGGTTCATTTGTGCAACATCTTAAAACCTTAAATAACATGGGAGATCACCCAAACGAGAAAAGAAAATCAGCATTACACAAATATCTGAATCAGGTCCCACAGCCCTTAGAACAGGTCACATATTCCATATGAATTTCAAACAACGCAAAAATATTTGCTTTTCATCTCATATTCCAACAAATAATACATTTATTGATAAACACAATCACTGAATTTCTACATCTATTCTATTCCATCTGATAACTCCTAAAGCTTCTGGATTTTAGCAGTCTATATTTTTTTAAAGTACGAGACATACGAGCATGAATAACAAGCTCTTCAGTCAAGATCTACATAACATGCAAGCTTTTCTATTCCCTTTCGCATTTTTTAAGGGCACTGACATCAGTGGTCACCAATTTCAAAACAATTTACATAGCACAAATTATGCACTGAGCTGTTCTGGCTTATTTTTTCCTCTGAGTTTTGTGTACTCCACTGACATTTTTTTTTTTTTAAACTAAAAGAACTGCAGTATCACCTTGGTATACAGTTTTTAAAACTATTTAATCCACATGAATTAACCAAACCTATCTAAACTTGGCAATACTAGAAACTCGGCAATCCCCTTCATCATTTAGTTCCATTAGTCTCAAACCCCTTATTACAAGAGCATGAATGTTGCCAAAGCACAAACAACAGTGACAATGCTTTTCAAAGGCAAAACAGAGTCGATACAATTCTTGGTTCTAAGTAATTAAAAAAAAAGAATATCAGGAGCACCTTAGCTTAAAGTCCTCATCCAGCAGAAATAAAATTCCATCCATCTCCAAAGGCTATTAACCAATATTGCATACTTCAAACACTTATGCTGAAATCCAAACTGATTGCATAATAGAAGGTTTTGCAAAAGGCACCTATTAAAATTTCTGGCACTAAGTTAATAGACTAATCAGATTTATAAACCTATCCAACCCAGAAGCCACTGTTCTACAGAATTACATGGCTAGTTCAGAGCAGTTTAGTCCCTTATACTGTTGAAATGTTCATCACAAGCATGTCGTGTTGCATCCAGGAAGCAGCACATACGCAGACATTTCTTACATGCACATCTTAAACATTTCCACAGTGCCATAAATATGGAAGATAAAAAGGCAAGATTAACACTTGCAAGTTCAGCACAATGCTCTAGTCAATGACAGTGTGGAAAATGTTTCTGAAATACGCTAGCCTGTCTAATTACATATACCTACTCAGTACAGCAGCTTAAAGTAACAGGCTAAAACAGCACGTAATAGAGAGTAGTATCTGGAGGAAGAGGATATACTTATAGCCTTGGCTTTATCTTCCTACCTGCCCCTTCTTGCCCACCCGTGTTTATAAACATTCCCCACATGAAGATTTCTTTCTCAAGAACATACTCCTTTTAGTCTTGATTATCAGCACCCCTTCTTTATCCTGTATGTTGGCTACTTAACCACCTTCATGAGCACAGTCTTCCCCTGCAGTCAAGCTTCTACTCCTGATCTTCAGAGGCCATGCATTGCTCAGCCATATACAAATTGCTGTCTCTTTCATCATACAGAACAAGTCCAAAAATCACAGATCAATAAAGTCACAACTTCCTCAGACCCCTTTCTCCTAGGAAGCTTTACAGACATATCAACAAAGTTACATTAGAGAGGGCCAGGTACATTTTCTTAAGAGTAAAGCCACACAAGTAGTTTAGACATATAATTGCACCGCCCTCCTCAATCTTTAGCGGTTTTTCTTCCAAGAATGTAAAATGCTCGTGTCTGTGCCTCTTCCAGTAATGAGGAAGATGTGCCACATGTTAAGGACTAACGTAGTAAGAATTTTAGTCATTATTCCTTCATGAGTATTTTATCCCACTTTCAGTAATTCTGCAAGTAATTCTGCACCTATTTTCTGAGAAGTTTAAGATATTCAAAACCTACTAAACAAGTAATCCATCACTTTAGTGTTCCCACAAACACAGCATATTACAATATCACCCAAACAATAATATGATGCCAATGACTATCCAGCAAGAGGAAGAAAAATTTCCTGAATAGTAGTTAAAGTATAAATAGAACACATGGCTAATCCTATTTTAGACATGTGCTATTTAGCATATTCTAATTTCATATTCAAGATGCTTCACTACAGCTATGGAAAGATACTACAGATGAACTTACTACATAAAATAGGTTATAGACAGAAAAAACTGGATTAAGAATAGAAATTCATGCCAAGACACTAATACTAAGTGCAAAACCACATTTGCTAACTGACCTCATGTATTAGTTATATGCCATGCGAAGACTCGGGGTATGTTATGCTGGGTTTTGAATTTTGTATTTTCAGAGCACTTCCCTTCAATGTTACCTCATGTGGCAGCAAACAGAATATTTGAAGTAACATTTTCTACACAGTAAATACAAACTAGGGTTATTTATTGACTTTAATAACTGCAATTAATTTTTACAAAAAAGTTCAGGTTTTGCCAAACTTTCTGTATTTAAAACAAGACCAACAGGCTTCCTGCATTTCTAAATTTATTACTCTTTTTACTGTTTACTTGCAACATCACTGCATTATTTCTATACAATCAACAGTACCCCCACTTTAAAACCTAATCAAACACCCTCTCCAAACACCAAGTATCACTCCCTGAAAAGTCTGCAGATTGCTCCAGCCTCTGAAGCAGCATTCTGAACAGGCGCTGTAGGTCAAACAATACTAATATTTAGCCGGAGAGAAATGGCAGATCCCATATCTGGGCCTTGTCTTAACCCAGGTTTTGGCCCAAGTCCTTCCCACAATGGTACCCCCTTTGGAGGATTATGTTCAGGTCTTGTCTAAGCACAACACTCATTTCCACACACTGGACAAGATATAAACATTCTCCTCCGCTGTTGGATGGATTAAAACAAAAATACAGCACAATGAAAAGAAAGCTATTTTCAATATATTTCAAACTAGAAGTTATAAATAAAGTCAGAAAAAACCTCCAAACCTCTAAGTAGATTACTTGTCTCCTTTAGGGTTTAGTGACCTCTGACGTGCCTCCTGATCTGCAGAGAACCAGATATGCCAGCAACTCTGAAGTCCTGGAAAATGTGCTCCAGAATTTATTAGTAGCACAAAGTCAAATTCCTTCTCTATGTTAAGTACTTAAAATATTTGAAAAAGGAGCACTGTGATGAGGGCATGTTTTTAAAACTCAGAGCCCTGGTAACACATTTTAAAAAAGTAACTCCTAGTGCCCTGCTGGCAAACACGACCACACAGACAGTAATCAACCTAAAATGTCTGATTCTCTTTTTTTTTTTTTTACTGTGAAGACAGTTCAGCTCAACTTTGGTAACAGCATTTATCCAACACAATTACACATGGAAGCACGGGAAGCATTTCCCATCTTTTATTCCAAGTCCTTTCCAGGCAGCAGTAAAATTGAGAACCTGGTAATATTAAATGCTTGCTATTTGCCTATTTATTCATTAGCAACAGCTAAGAGTTATCCACAGACACTCTAAGAGGGGTTTTTACAACCGGAGGCATCTTTCCTACCCCAGGGCAGGATGTAACTACCAAGAATACCTGGGAAAAGCAGAGAAGGAAGCTGCTAAAGGCCACTCCTCTCGCTGGTACTGGCAGTATACTGCAAAAGGACAAACATACCTCAATTCCATCATGTAACCACTAAACCTACTTGTATGTTTAGAAAGAAGAACTGACCTAGAAAGGCCTACAGTGTAACCTGACATGCAACTAAGAATCTGAAAAATACACAAGCAGGGAAAACAGAAAAATCCAACTACTGAAATTACTTCTTTTTATCTCACTGGTACAGTGACCACTTGACTCTGTACAGTTTGAGTAATTCTTTGCAGATACCTACCCTACATGCACTCCTATAATCAATTTAATTATTCTGTGCTGATAATAAGATTTCTTGCTATCTAGTGTGTTTTTACAGGATTTTAATCTCATTCTCAAATATTTTATTAAATAGGCATATAATCTGAAAACTTTAGAAAATCTAAACTTAAAAGAAATGAAAATTTAAATTAAATTAAATTTAAACAGAAGCTTTTGAAGCTTTAACATGTAAGGCATTTTCTTCTTTTACAGGCCTCTTGGATGTTTGCCAATGAGGCTCTAATGCCAGTGCTATAGCATCTCAAATGCTATTTTGAGCCATTGCTGTGCTGACCATTACATTTTTCAAGCACAAGAACAGCTTCCTGAAAAATAGTAATTGTGAATAAGTGGTTTTGTTCCTAATGAAACCATAAATATCTTGCTTCTACTTACACAAATTTAAAGCACAAAAAAGTGAATACGCTATCATAGCTTTAAGGCTCCTTATGAGTCATAGTCTCAATCAGAAGTCTCATGTAGGCTTATCATGCAGGTTTAGAGATTTATTTCTTGGCCTAGGTATTACTTGGTTGCTTCATTTTGAACTCCTCCTAATCCCTGTAGATTATCTTTTGTCATTTAAGAAAAATACACCACCACAATTCAATTTTGAGATATTGTAGGACAAGCCCCAGAAACAGCAGCTTTTTGTTTTCAAAGAACCAAGTTAAAGTACCTTCTTAATTTACAAGATGGACATTCTGGGCTTTATATCTGTCCACACCAAATGACCCTTCTGGCACATTTGGCAAGAGATCTGAACACTTAAACATATTAATTCACCATAATAATAGTGGGTGAGAGTAAAAAATCCTCCGGAAGGCAAAAATGGCCAGGGTAAAACACTCCACTGTACTTGGAGAATATAAATGTGACGTAAGAGAAAAGGAAAGCCAGTGACCCTGACATTGGCTCCACTTCCTACGGACACCAAATGTTTGGAGCAAGCAAACCTAGTCTATAAGGACAATACAAAGGGCTTCTGGTTCAGTAAGAATGACTTTCTGATAAAACAAAGAAGGGAAAATAATACAAATGGAGGTCTTCCCACAGTATGATGAGGAATTAGCAGCACACCAACTTTAGTTAATTGCTCATACCATTCTTTTCCTTATCGCCTTTTATTGCTGCTGCTCTTCAGACTCACCAACAGAAGCCTTGCTTTCCTGAACCCAAGTATTTACCATTCACCAGGAGTCCTCAAGCAAAGAACAGCAGATGCTGAACCAAACTGGACGAATGGAAAAAACACAGGACACAAAGCTGAAGCAGAAGAACGCTAAGACATCATTCCAGGCTTAGAAACGGGATGCATTAGTTCATGCAGCACAACCTAGCTCGGCAAGTGTTGCATTTTGCCAACATTTTTAGGAAAGGAGCAGAACAAAGTTCTGAAGCCTGTACTTCAGCATGTAAGCAGAGCAATATAATGAAGCTAAAATACAAATGGTTCACATCAAGCAAAGAAAATACACTATGAAATCTTAAAATGAAATTTGTACACACATAAAACATGCTAACCTAGGAAATTGACAATTATCATCAAACAATTGCTTCCACTGCTTATAAATCTGGATGGTCTTGGCCTCAACAGTTAAGCATCAATTAAAGCAGTCACTTCCAAGGACACACGGCATCCCCACAACACTCAGTCATACCAGCCAGACTCCACAAAAGCCAAATGTGTTCTCCACTAGCCACTTCTTCCTATGGCAGTGGGCCTCTGGCCGTGAGCCATTAAGAGAATAAACTCTTCTACCCCTTCCCAAGAAATTATACTGAAGGTAACAAGACTCACATACATTTCTAGACACCTTTCTTCTAGGTAAAGATTCAAAAGGTTCTAGTAGGTAAAGGTCAGGAATCTACATACCAATGTACTCCAAAAGGCAAACCTCAATCCAGGATTTCCAAGTTCTTCACCTCATAGGGCTCTTATTGAGCCTCCTCTTCAGCATCTCTTTTTTTCTATTACTGTTATCAATTACTCAGTTAGGTGAATTAACCTGATCATCCTTCAAGAAAATCAATCTGCCAAGTCAACAGCAGCCACACTGACATTTCAGGTGTTCATTGCCATGTTTCAAACACATTTTCTATTCAGTTTTAATTTCCAAAACAGCCAGAACCGAAAAGTGCTAATTACTATGTTTCCTATCTGTGCCATCTTAGTAAAATTCGCCACATCAACACTTAGACAAAATATTGCTCAGTTTACCAGAAAAAAATTGCCCATCTCTTCAGACACAGTGTTTCAAACCATTTCTTACCAGTCTGAGATTAAAAACAACCCTTGTTTACCACTTAAGAACAATCTCACAGAAACTAATCACGTTCACTGACAGACACTATAATTAAATAGTATTCAGACATGGCTGAAGCTTCTTTCATGAAGAAAAAAGCCGACTCTTCCCAGCAATTATTTTTTGGTACATTTTTCTTCTGGTCATATTAGGAAGATGAGACTACCAATGAAAGTTACTTCTTTTAACTCTCTTATTTCTGAAAGAAAATGCAGATCTTTCCATCAATCTCATGATTTCTGAAATGGCTTTGTTTCTAAATCTTGCCTCTTCATTAGAAGCAGACAACATAAATCAGTGGTGAAAAACATGCAATAGATAAGAAAAAAAAAATTTTTAAAAAAATGGTTACCCATATGCTTGAACAATTCTGCACTGGAACAAACCATTTTAATAACTTCATTATAAATTTATACCTTGGGTTAGAGTATACAATTTAGTATATAAAACACTACAGAAAATATTTGTTTCATGTAATATGATTTTTCATATTATAGCTACATTTTTAAAGAATGGTATCCAAGAAAATTGAAGTTTTTAGTAGAAAATGCATTGTTTATGAACTTCTAGCATATAATTTACAGAAGCTCCACATATACATATTACAATCTGCTACAGACAACCAAAACTTATACTTGACTAATTGTGAGCACAGACCTCACACTGCCAAGCTGCCTATGCCAAATGGTGCACAGCTACATGGCAATATCATCTGATGAATGCAGTATGAGTGACTCTAGTGATCACAGTAACAAAAACATGAGAAGATCTGTCTGCATTCACAAAGGCTACAGACCTAATCCAAAGCTACCTGACAGCAACTTTGAGAAGATATTTTTAAAGAGTACCTGTAAATTCACAAAACCATAGGATTTTAAAGCCAAACTAGAAGGATGGATGTCTAGAATTTAGGATAACTGCATGGCTCTTATACTGATCTGACTTATCTTCTCTCTAACATATTATGTAAACTTCATCATTTAACAAAAAGATATCCCAGGGCTTGGGTGTTTTTTTGTTCTTTATTGTTGTTCTTACAATATAAAAATGATTAGAACATTTTCGATATTTATAAAATTTACTTGTTTCTGAAATATCAAGAATGGTTTAGTCTATTATGTTCAGAGGCTGGAACAGAAGGAGATGGTTTTAATAAAATTAAAAAAAAAAAAAAAAACAGGTTTCCTTAAACATTTCCCCAGATAAAAAGTATTAAGAGGGACGATTACATGGCTTGCTTAAACACTTAAAAATCAGTAAATATCAAGACAATCCTCTATTCGAAAATACATATACTTCATACAATTTCAATGTACTACACAAAATTCTCTGGAGAACTTTTTCAGAGAAAACATTTTTATCCAACAATTTCTCAGGAATTAAAAAAACCTGTTCTAAATATTTTAAGAATTTGGACAGTAAACATACATATTGAAGATACCACACTGGATTCTGATGGTCAGACAAATGGAAAAAGTGAAGATAACCACAACTGTCTGCTATAACATGTTAGTATTTCTTTTTCCCCTTACACAGATCACAGTACTCTAGAAGGTATCTTGATGCAAATCATTATCTTCCATTTACATGTTAAATTCCAGTGAAACAACAAGACTCCTCAGTTTCTTCACCACCTCCAACACTAAGCAGCACTACAGATCTCCAAGGGCAGCTGACGAGACCTCCGGAAGAGGCTGACCTGCGCCTTCATGGTGAAATGGCAGCTCAAACAATTTTTAGTGCAGCGGTATTCCAGAGATGATGCACTTCATTATTAACAGGGTACACCTCCACAAGAACACACAGATTACTATCCTGTTTTGCTGCTCTGTTTTTCCATAAACCACTAAAAACATTTAGGATTTTGCCTGCTTTAAAGCATCACTATCTTAAAATCACTTCAGAAACTGTATAGACATCAGACACCAAGTCCTTCAAGATTATCTTTTATGCTCTTTGTTATAAAGCAGCCAACAAAGCAGAGCATAAATTCACAACTAGGCCTTTTAGCTACTATCTCATAAATAGGAAGAGGCTGTATTGCCAACAACTGCATATACTTGACTGACACATTGCACACCTGACAGTATTTCAAAAATTAAAATCCCTTTCCCCACCAGAAAGAAAGAAGAAAACCAACACCAGCATCGTGAACATTTCTTTCACACCTTCTACCCTCCCTCCTCTCTCTCCAATCGAATACAGGCTCAGAAACTCCTCTTTTTCACAAGCAATTACAGAACTGGAAGGAGTCTCATACACTTGGAAAGAAAGAAAATAACATGGAGGCACATGCACATCCTACACCAATCCCTGAGCATTTATGAGTAATTCGACATTTCACCCAATTTGGGATATTAGGCCTACTAAAGAAACACTTGGCAGTGCAATATGCTGATCCATTCTTAACATAATAACCTCATTCAACAAATTAAAGAGGTACATTTATACCTTGAATTCATTTGGGTGCTACAGTAAATTATTTAACAAGTACTTAAAGTATGTAGTCATTAACTCATGGTTCCTTTTATTTTATTTTCACTTGGTCTTATTTTGTAAGACTGCAAGAAATTAGACTGTAAAAGCAGCAATGCTCATTCTTGCACCAGCAGGTTTGTTTTGGGTTGTTTCATCAAAAAAAAAAAAAAAAAGCTTTGTATGTTCTCATATGCATGCATACAGATAAGGAGCATTAAGAATTTTAGAATAAAGGATTTCAAAAACAAATTAATCAAGATGTTCAGTAGACACTTCAAGTTAAGGCCAGGTCAAGATTCTTCACTGAACAGCTTATAACATGAACAAACAATAAAGCTGAATATAAACTAATTATTACTATCAATTCCTTCCTTGATAGATTTCAGAGATGCTTATAGTCTGAGAATACTCTACTGAAAGTGACATCAAGGGAGAATGACAATTAATACCATGTACAAGTTGACACACACACACAATAATCATGAAACAGCCCAAGTTGTTCTCCTTCCCCTTACTTGCCTTTCTACATGGCAGGCATTACAGCATGAACCCTCAAGAAATCCTAAAGGGAAAGAAAAGCATTCCACTTCTGTCAGGCTCAATCTGGAAGTACGAATTAAAATGCTGTTTATAGTCCACAGACAGACTTCCTCAGAAAAATATGGAATCTTTCATATGGTACAAAAACACATTATGATATTTCAACACACATACATCCAGTAAAATTACGAAGCTTAAAATAATCTTCCAGGAAATCTACAGAAGCCTTTTTTTCCCTTTGCTTATCCCAGCTCAGTGGCAATATATGCCAAACAAGTCACTCATTATTCAGATTCTGAGAAATTTTTGCTTGCTCTTCTTTAAAAAGAAAAGTATTTCAAAGCAGTCACAACAGACATCAAAGCAATCATACATGAGTTCCTGGGTTAATTTTTAATCACAATCTTCCTTAATAGCTATAAAAGCACTAAATATATAGAAACACAAATTTAATATGGTTACATTCTGACTGTTTTATTTCTACAGTTTCTTTTATATATAAGTTGACTGCCAGTCATCATCTCTCTCAGTCATCTGTACACAACTGTGACGGAATTGGGCGAAATGAAGGTCAGAGAAAGCTTAAGAGGCATTTAAGTTTTCTCTCATCTTAACAGGGATTTCATCCCTCTATATTGCACAGACTTCAGAGTTACTGGAGAAACATTAAGAGCTACTCCTATAACTTACATTTGCTTACAAGGATTTAAAGGGAAACACCATTTATAAACCAGCACAAGCAACACTTAATGGATACCAAATTCAGAAACTTAACACTTTATGCAACTCAAAGGACTACTGACTAGATATGTAAGCACCAAAGACAATTAACATCCAGTTATCAATAACTAGGACCCACAAGACAATGGATCACAAATAAAAGACTAACAACATCTGCAAAAAGATGGTGTAACTTACATTTCATCCACACCTCATGATCTTAGAGGGGGGAATGAACCAAGTGTAACACTGAGGATAAAGAAACAACCATACAGTAACAGCACTGCATGCTGAAATTATGCTACCTGTGTAACTCATCATTAGGAGCTACACCGCAGTACACTAGTAAAAAAGAACCCTATTATTAAATGCATTAAGACAGTAAGACTATTGTTGAATGTGTAGCCACATTTTCAGCACCTTTCAGTACCATCCCTAATACTTAGCACAGTACTTTGACACTGTTGCTTAAACAGCTGCTGGAGAAGTTCAAATCTCAGTAACACACCAAGAAATCAGAGTCCTGAAAACTTCCTGCTGATACCCATGCTAATTAAAACAACCAAACACAAACAAAAAAACAAAACCAAAACCAAAACAAGACAAAAAAAAAGGAAAAAAGAAAATATGAGATACAAACAAGACGGCCGGAAAAATACTTAAGTCACACAGAAGCTCAAACCATATGCCTGGCCAAGTCATTTAACACACTTAAACAGAAGGTTATAAAACACTCTGCAACCAACATCCAGTTGCATCCAAATCTATACCTTACTAGAAACACTGCCTATATTTTTTAACAGACTGTGGTCCCATTCATCTAGTATTAAGTTCATCTCTAAGTCTAAACTTACAGAGGATCCTCTGTTGCCTGTTTTAGCAGTTTATAAAATGGTACTTCTCCACTACACTCAAAAGAATAGATTATTCAAAACTACGTACACAGATGAGCAAGATACCCCTTAGGTTTAATTAAAACAAAGTCATTTTCTGAGAATTTCCTTGAGAAAAAAAAAAGCATCAGTAGTACGTGCATTTGTTGCTCTTCAAGGACGACAGTAAGCTCCAAAACTTTCTAAGCCATAATTTAAATTTCTAAGCCATAATGATAAACAAAACCTCCCACTACTCTACTTCTTACTCTGTTCTTCTAATGTATTTTCAAAATTCTATATCCATTTTACCCATACAATACCTACAACCCCCAGCAAGGAAAGCTAATTATAAAGAGTTGTTTTGGTAGCCATTCTCTGCTGAACAAAGAGAACTTACTTTTACTGTTCTGGACCATCACTAACCCTGCACTGCAAGAAGAAACAGAAACTGGGACAAGAACTTCAAGCCTGAATGCCTAGGATTCTCAAATTTACATCCTGATTGTCAAAGGTCATCAATGTAGGAAGCCTTGCCAACACCTCAAAACAGTGTAATAAACCATTAAACGTGAGGGACAAACACAAACCCATATAACACAAAGTGGAGAAGGGTAGAAAAAAAACTCAGGAGTCATTTCTGGTACACAAGAATGCTGAAATAATTTAAAGGAAGCACAATCACAAAGTAACTCCTTGCTCAAAGAAAACAGTGAAAAAGTTTACTGTGACTTCTGTTTCACCAAAACACGCTAAAGATCTTACTTTGCAAGTACAAAAAATTTCATAAAATTGAACAAGTTCGCAGTATTAAAGCATAATGATACGTTTGAACATGATGAGTATCATTCTTCATCTCTGCACAGCACCAAAATCAGAAGTCCTCAATTAGTAGGTACTATCAAGTCACTTAGTCCATAAGGTAACCAGCAATGATAGAACATCTAACAGGCTCTACCATTTGCATGTATGGCATCATTACAATCCCTGCCTGCCAAACATTTATAACCTCTGAATCTCTCGCCTGGGAAAGTCAATTCAGCTTCAGTGAAAGATGGAGATTTTTGCACGTAGCTGCAACCACAAATCAAATCCTGCTTCCAACAATGACAACGCACAATAGGTGTTTGGAGGCTTGCACAAAATGAGCTGATAAGGATTTCTACACCACTGCCTATAGCACGATTACTATCTTTGTTAGCAAATTCCAAAGGCAGACAAAGAGTTAAAGTGTTGCCAGACATTAAAGCCAGAAGGATGATCAGGTGCTCCAATTTGATACCATAATTATGCTGCACTTCCATCATGCAATTCCTAAGTCTGAATGCTTTAGAACAGGCTAAAATAAATAAAGTGCTATCTCAAGTCACTCAAGAACTCTTTCCATCTTAGCTTCAGGCTATGGTTTCCTGTACAACCATGGTGAGAATAAACTAGTTTCTTATTTACAGTGACCATTACCATGAAATAATTTACTGAATAATCTTACCCTCAGACCCTCTTAGCACGCTGTTAAAGCATGCTTTTGCTTAATAGCACTGCTTTTGGTGGCCTAAATGCAGTAAATGAAAGGTACAGGCCCACTTAAAGAAGTTTTCAGTCATTTGTTAAAAGTGTAACACATACTACACACAGTAAATTTTAGTCTCATAAATTAATCAAAAGAATAGAAAAAGAACCAGTGCATTAAATCAATGAGAACAAAGACACGTCATTCTTTTCTAGTCATTTTTATGTTTCACCTACATCACACTGCAAACCCAGATCACAAATTATTCCCAGAAAGGTCATACCACAAATACACTTGCTATAATTACACTGATACTCAGGCATCCACAGTTTTCTGTTTAAAAGACCATACTAGCAATACTACTGTTTACAATTTGATGTACTTCCTAAGCGGTTACAGACAGGTCTGAAAAGGCTTATTTACTTTATTACTACCTTTAAAATGAACAGGTTATAGGGGGTCTTCTTGTAGCATAGGTGTGCTAACCATATGCCTTTTTATTTATGCCTAAGCAAGATACATTAACATATTGGGGGTTGCTAGGTTGGGCTGGGGTTTTTTGTTTGTTTAGAGTTTTTTGAAGGGGGTGGTGGTGTTTGTTTTTAAATTATTTTCCCCTCCTACTCTGCTTTACTTTGCTAGCTTACCACTGACTGATACAGTCATTACTCTGTTGCCCATTATCTAGATCACAGAAACTTGTGAAGGCTGAAACACTTCACTACCAATCCATTTGTCAGTGTGTTTAATTCTAATTTCCAGATTAGCCTGTAAAGAATGCAAATCCTGAGACAATAACAAAGACTGTTTTTCAACACTAAATATTTTAAAAACCTTGTTTGCTCGTTTTCACATACGCATACATAGATGGTTTTATATTTATGCACTGCTCCAAAGACCAACCAAAACTGCAGTGCTAAGGAATGGTTTCTGGAAATCAGTCAGTTGAAGAGATTAATTTCTCAGCATCTGCCTTATCTTAAATGCTAAATTACTGCTTTTACAACCCTCTGGTATCTGTTGGTTCTTCCTGTCTTGAAAGACAATGCAATACCAAGCACTGTAGCAACCCTCAGTTCAAAGCATATCATGGCATGCAGAAAATACATCTATAAAAGACATCAGGAAAAGGTCCATCAAAACGGGTATTGCCACCTACAGCTGGTCAGCAGACATACAAAGTGTAGACCCTAAATTCCTCATTGTTCTTAGAGCAGAACTAACAAAGTCAATCCCACCAACAACAGGTACTTTACTCCATCAGATGAAGTGAGAAACTGGACTTGTCAGCACAACACAACAGCAAGCACACTTTCTTCACCGAAGTTCTTTCTACTCACTTGACTTGCCATTAGTGAGGTTAATTTTTTCAAGTTCCACAGAAAGCTCAATTGAAGATATGAACAGACTTTTTTAACAGTTAATCTCCTAGAACTCAAATCACACGGTTTTCAAAATGGTGGCAAGACTATGAAGCAAGTTTAAAATCTGCAAAACAGAAAATAACAGTGCCCCTAGGATGAAACTAAAAAAAACAAAAACCACTATGAATCTATGCTAATCCACCAGAAAAAAAAAATCCTTCATCCTAAAGTATCTTTTCCCTTTCTCACCAAATACAGAGCAGCAAAACTTCCAGCAAATAAAAAAGCCCATGTAAACTCTAAAACTACTTACAAAATCAAAGTAAGTATGAAAAATAGTTCCTGCACCAAAAATGTAATTGAAGCTTACAGTTCTACTTTACTTACTTCATTCACTACTGCTTACTAAAATCTTCAAAAAGTATTGAATTACATCCGTAAAAATCTCATTTGTACCTGGCCAACCTTTCCACTACATAGCTGCATAAAAGATGAACATTAATCCAGCTTCCTGACTGTACTTCACTTTACAATCTAGTACTAGTTACTACTGCTAGAGATTTCTCAAAGGCTGCTCACAAGTCTTTTGATTCTCATCTTTAGCTTTAATCTTCCAGCCTCTCTGCAAACTTAGTAACAAGCCAAAATACACGTCCTACACAGAAAACATTTCTAAAGGGATCTTTCAATAAAAATTTCTCTTAAAAAATTATGAAATTGCCATATAATAAAAAATATTTTAAATCTCTATGCCTGTTTTGTGTTTACCATCATCTTTTCCTCCTTTCTCTTTCGCTTCACTGTTGGATGAAATGCACAAACAGATGAACACCACTTGCACCAGCCTAAAGAACGCAAACAATTCTACAAGAAATGTCAAGGACAGGGAGGCAGTTATTAGTTCTCTTATCCTTCATTCACAAAAATCTGCTTTTGAGTAATGGCAAACAACATTTCAGATTAAGTTATTTTTAAATTCACTTACAGCAGCCTTTATAAATGCTGTAAAATACATTAACTTTTGAAGTTTTCCCTTTACAGGTAACTGAAAAATCACGTAAGTCCATACAAAATCTTAGTGCAAGTATGTAGAGCAAAGCACTGTCTACAAAGATTTAAAACTGATTTTGCAACATTAAGTATAAATACACAAAAATATTCACTGCGATATAAACATGCACTCTTCCATGCTTAAATATCAAACACATGAAAATAAAAGCAATCCTCTTCTACAGTTCAAAAGATAAAATACTAAACTCAAAAGACCATGTCTAAAATTAGCAAGATTTAATAACTATAGGGAATAAATCAAGGTAGCCACGCCAAATCCAAGAAACTACGTAAGAATTATGCACTGAGTCCATAGCATGGCTCAAACTAAGCAAAAGAAAACAAAAAAGCATTTAACAACCAAAGAACTGGTCTGCATTTTTGTGGACTGAAAAATTAAGAGATGATGAATCTACCTACACACAAACATCTATAGCATACCCAATAGGTTGAAGAAAGACTAGTCAGAAGAACCTCAGGTGTTTGGTGATTTTGCTGGGGTTTTGGGCTTTTTGTTCAGCAGTTTGATTTTTTTTTTAAATACAGAAAGTACAGAGGGTATTATTTGTATCCTCTCTTTATTTATTAACGTTTGCAAATTAATTTTCCATATGGCATTCTGCCAAGCAGCTCATTTTTAATATCTAATCTTCACTATGACTTGAAATAAAAGTCATTCATACTGGGGAAATAAACGTTATGGTTCTCAAAGCAGATACACTCCACACTGTCTATATTTGAAAGGCCATGCCCTGATAACAGGCACAGAAAGAGCTGCAAAGGGTGTTCTAAAAACTGAACAGACGAAAGACTTAAAGATACTGGCACAGCCTTAAACGCAATTACATACAGGTTTAAGGAAAGCTGGGAGTTAATCTATACAAGGTATTACATGGGTCAGATGTTTTTTCAAAGGCACACTAAATGGAATTTTACAGCGTCTTCACTGGCCCAATTATGTCATCACTCACTTCTTTTCTCCTACCTTTTCCTTTGCCAGGTTTAGAATCACTTGGGATGTATTGATAGAAATCTTCAGTGATATACGTGCAAGAGATAAGACAGAGAGAAACGGGGATTTCAAACACACATATTTACAATACACCTGCTTCTGAAATGCTTACGTCCTTTTACAACACACTACCCTTTACCTCCTGTAAAAGAGGGAATAATCTAACAAACCAGCAAAAAACCCTCTAAATAGAGAGATCCCATGGCCAGGAAAGTGGGGAGCCAAGCAGAATAACAATGTATCTTGCACTGCCTTTAGTGAGTAACACTCTAAACTCCAGCCCAAAATTCCAGTGAAGATGACAATAAAAGTACCCTACCCTGAGATCCCCTGGAAGCGGAAACAGAAGCAATCTCACTAGCTTTTTAATGTCACATACAAATATACAGGGAGACGTGCTGCTGTAAATTGTCTGATTGTACACAAAAAGTGACCTGGCCACTACTGCCATGCAAAAAAACCTCAATTATTTTTGGTCTCCATTTAATAGAGTCATATCCTGCTTTGTATAAAGAATCTAAATGATTTTCCAACTGCAGCTAAACAAAAGTGTAGTCTACCTGGAGATGACAGATTGAACAAAGAAGCAACGTGCATGGGAGAAGAAAGGATACGATCTTTGGCTAGCCAAACAACAGAGGAAGAAGGTATTTCTGGCTATTGTTACCCTGAGGGATTTAAACATTCTGGAAAAGCTACCAATCATGTCAAACTGCTAACATATGCTCTTAAAATCAGGGTACAGACATATTCTAGATGTCATTTTCCAAAACACTGAGTATCAATAAGCTTATGATTCTCCTACTCGGTCAGGATCCCCTGAGAGCTTAGGGGGATTTCTTGGTTGATAAAAGAAAACAAAACAAAAAAACAACAACCACACAACAACAAAAACAAATTACACCACCAAACACCAATGGGACCTGTGAAGAGAAGGATTAGTGTCTTGGTTTACAAAATTCAAATGAAAGAAAACCAAAAAACATTTCTGAAAAACTGCTAGTAGCATAATGGTGACACTGTTGGCTTTAACACCTCAATATGTCTTCTACCACCTTCACGTACTTATTGACTAAAAAAATATAATCAGAATGCAACAGTGTTGGAACTTGTCTTCTAGCACTCCTGGAAGACAAGCTGCTACTCATTACAGTTCTCTGGCATCTTAGAAAGATGTGATGAAAGCCACTACGGCAGTCAACACCTTATGATCTACATAATCAGAGACTGCTGATAGAGTTAGGATTTTCAATATTAAGAAAAGAATCCAGCCTCTCCCAGCAAGCTATTTTAATAAAGTCTGGCCACTGGTATTACTCCTGATTTAAGTTATGGCACCAAGAAGGTATTTAAAAAGTGCTTCACCTACCACTGCTACAGCATTTTTCCCACCTTGTGTTTAGTGCCTTATTTTGTCTCCTCACCCTAGTCTCAGTTTTCCTAGTGTTTTCTGTCCTGCCCCACATTCCCAAGGTGGGTTATTTATCTTAAAAACTACTTCTCCCATTAATGCAGCTTCTTAGACAGAAAGTTCTTCAGAAGAAGCACCAGTCTTCCTGGCCACTTGCAAACCCCTATCACAAGAGGTCCTCAATACACTGAGGACTTTCCACACATAATTAATATCAAACCACACTTTAAAATTGGTGTTTCAGTCAATTCAGCCTGCACACACAATGGTCTTTAACAACTCATACAACTTCCCTGCACACACTGTCAAAGAAATGAGAATATTCACATGCACGTACTATTAAGACCAGGCAGTGGTCGCTTCCTTGAAAAGGTGAAGGTGAGAGAACACATGTAGTTTGAATGGGTGAAAATGGGAAAAAAATATGCAGTTTTCTTACTCTAACTGCACAGAATTGGCGCACCAGATTCAAAGGTTCACCACCCTTTCATAGGCCTGAGTGGATCTCACCATGCATTGATGCTTTGAAGCAAAACCATCAAGACCAAAAGTACCCCAGGTTCAATTCAAAGAGCCACAACAATGCTGCCGAACATCCCTTATGCCACCATACTCATTTGCCTAAAGCATCTCTTGGCCATCAAAGAGGTTTAAATACACCACAGAATCGCAACTGGTTCAACATTAGTAAAGTCAATACTTAAAAAAGAGAAGCTAAGGCAGGATGAAGTCTAGGCTTGTGGAAAAAAAGAAACTACGAATAAATATCATTATTTCCGTATAATAAATAATCTAAACTGCAATCACCATTAGTATACCCACACTCCACAGTATTCTTCTGTCTTCCTCTACACAATGGGAATATACACACTGAACAGACTGTTAAACACAATTTACCCACACAGCAGTTTCAAAGCATGATCAATACAACCCACCCCCTCAAGAGAAAAACAAGTTCTTTAATACAGTATCTGCATGTGCTCAGACCTGAGAAATAGTATTTCAATTAGACAGAAACATCACACTGCTTCATTTCACAGAATGGCTGTAACAAGACCTGCAAGTTAGTGCAAATCAAACTATCAGACAGTCCATCTTTTAATAAAGTTACAGGCAGTCTTACCTCTCATCCTCACCATCTACAAGAGGCGTTGTCAACGGCAGCACCTTCAGCGGAAAGAGGGACGCCGAGGACGGCATGCTGCTGCTACCGCCATCTGAAGCAGCCGATGCTCCACCACTCTCGATGCTGGCAGCTTGAGGTAAACCCACCAAGGAAGGTTCTGTAGGGCGTCTGCCATCTTCGATTTGGCTTACAATGGACTGAGCTAGTGATTGTGCAGGAAACTGGGTAGAGCTTAGTGGCATCTGCTGTGGCACACTCTGTGCCACTGGCATACCTATACTTGTTGATATCAAGGGAGGCTGACTAACACTTTGAGCCAAATTGCCATTCTGCACAGCCGAAGCCTGTGCTAAATTCTGTGGCTGTCCCAAACCTACAGAAGCAGAAGGTATGCCAGGAGGCACAGCTGAACCAGCTTGACTTGGTGCAGGAACAGTACTAGCAGAGGGTATAGGGCTTACCGCAGGCAGCTGCTGGCCAGTCATCCCTTGAACTACAGATTCCACTCCTTGTGCCTGTGGCTGTACAGGTAACAAGGTGTTTTGCTGAGCAATGACCATCTGTTGAGGAAGGCCTGTAGCACTAGCCTGTAATCCCTGCTGCATTATTCCTGTCTGCACAGGCTGCACTACTTGGGAAGATGGAGGAGCAGCCGTTGATGGCATAACTGGAGGTGGAATTTGGTTTGCAGCAGATGGTGGTTGCACCACAGCAGCTACGCTTCCTTGCTGCCCAACATTTAGTATTTGACCACTGGCAGCTACACCTGGTATTGCTGCTGGAGCATGTGCAACAGGCTGAGCTGGGGCAGCAGCTGGATGTGCTTGCACTGAAGGCTGCATGCCCTGCGCCTGGGCAACAGGAACCGGCTGACCAGCTCCTACTCCTGTAGAACTTGGCTGCATGGCAGGGGCTGGAGTCTGAAGGATCTGCTGATGTTGAATGTAGTCTGGCATAGCCCCTGTGACAGAGTTTTGGTTCACCGGCTTAACGTGACCCGCGGCCATCTGCGTAGGAACTGGCTGCTGTTGCTGCTGCTGTCCGTACTGCAACTGCTGCTGCTGCACCACTGGCAAAGTCTGCACAGGCTGCGCTGGCTGCGAATATGGCAGCTGCTGTTGAGCCATACTCTGAAGGGCAGGTTGCTGGTGGCCCAGAGACGGGGATACACCTAGTATATTAACTGGGGCTGGCTGAACCCCAGTAACAGTGGTTAGACTGGCCTGTGCAGGAGGTTGGACCCCTGGCTTCTGCTGTGGATAGTTTACTTCTTGAGAATGCAGCTGGACTTGTGCAAGCTGTGATTGAGAAACACTCTGTGGTATACTAGCTGCTGGAATTGCTGGAGCAGTACTGCTAAAATCCATCTGCTGCGGACCCACACCTTGAAATGCTTGCTGCTGTACCACAGTAGGTGCTCCCATTTCTCCACTTCCCACACTTTCTGTATAGTGACTCAATGTGCTTACATTGCTGCTAACAGAACTCCCACTGGTGCTCTCCCTTTCAGAAGTCACTTCAAGCGGGTTTTGTTTTATCGTCTCTACTGCTTTGTTTACTGCTACTCCCTCCGAAACTGCAACAGTATTTTCTTTATCATAGAATTCAGTGCAAGTCCATCTACCTTTTTTGAAAGGTTCAGAACTAGAATCTAATTTTACAACCCTAAACCTTGATGTGCCGGATGCAGGCTGCTGCTGGCTTGATCCCACTGCCATTCCTGCAGTTGGATTAGTAACATTGTTAATGACACTAGAGGAAGCACTCGTACCATTGCCAACACCACTCAAGATATTCACATTAGCATTGCTGCTAGTTCCAGACAAAGCATTTACATTACCAGTACTCGTGATGTTGCTTAAATTTATAGTACCAAGCACACTGCTTGCCACACTAGAACTACCACCGCCAATATTATTTAAGGTACTAGTTCCAGTAGCAGGACTTATACCTAAATTGCCAGGAGTACTTGTAGTGCGGATATTAGACACGGCAGATGCCAGGGAACCAGTGGATGATGCAGCAGAAACTGGTGCAGTTGATATAACATTGTCAGAGCTTCCAGTTGTTGACAGTTTTCTAAACGATGGACTGGGTGGTGGTCCTCCAGAAACTGGCGCACTACCCACCCCAGGATGTGATGGATGATGGTGTCCATGATGGTGGTGGTGAAGATGGTGGTGATGATGAACATGATGGGGATGAACACTTCCATTGATCACAACACTCTGCTGTGGGTGATGAGGCAGAGGAGCATGCTGCTGAGGAAGATGAGGCTGGTTTGGAGAAACAGCCCCAGGAGTCTCTGCCTCTTGGAAGTTATTTAGAGTCTCTTCAGAAGAACTCCTCTCAGGTTCTCCTAAGTCAGTGGCTCTGGATAAAGACACATCCAAGATTTCTGAAGATGACAGGTCTTCAGTGTGAGACTCATCCAGGTCATCGTAGCTTTCTGTATCCTCAGCTATGCTGTTATTAGAGCTCATACTAGCTGATATTTGAGCAGGGGTCACACTAGTAATTTGAAAGCCACTTTTCTTTTTCATTTGAGCTCCAGCCTGTGCAAGGGGCTGTGGCTGGAGCTGAGACTGCGAGAGGAGGTTCAGGCTTTGTGGATGGGGGGGTGTCGGCTGTGGACCCGCTGTTGAAGCTGCTGCAGGAGATGGAGGTGGTGGCTGGACCAGCAAAGGCGGCTGATAATCCTCGGCGGAGAGGGCAGCGCTCCCAACGCCGGTACCTGGTGCAGTGGGAGCAGTAACGCAGCTGCTGCCGCTGCTACTGCTGCTGCCCCTTCTAGGAAACATCGCCGGGTGCGCCATCTTCCTAGCACTAATGTCTGCGGCTGAGTCAGGCTGGTGCATTGTATCGGGTGTATTTTAAGAGTGCAATCCCCCGGTATGGAAAGAGACAGACACACATACACACACACACACAGTTAGCTGTGTGCTCAGGGCAGGGTAGAGACACCACCACGCACAACCCCCCCCCACCCCCCCGA
>VWZW01003899.1:1660199-1738641 GCA_013397115.1 Edolisoma coerulescens | reverse complement strand
AACGGCTCCCCTCACGCCCCGAAATGGCCGCCGCCCACTCCGCAGGCGCCTTCAGCACCGCCAGTGCCGGGGCAGCGATGCCCGGAGGCGGCCGGGTCAGGTGGAATCGTTCACCTGCATCCACATGCGGTGTATCAATATCCGTGTGTGTGTGTGTGTGAAGGAGCTTCTCATGAAAGCTCCACGGGAACCGCGCCGAAGCACTGATTAAAAAAAAAAAAAAAATGCTGTTCAAAACTTACTAAACGGGATTGAGGTGAAATCACCCGACCTTCCCTCATTGCTCCAGTGGTGGCATCCTCAGAGCCAAGCTCAACACGCCCAGCACGATAGGGCTGCTCCCATCCCGTCCCATCCCATCCCAAACGGAGCTAGCTTCTCCCCCTCGGTGAGCAACAACCACCTGATTTCCAGAGACGCTCCATGCACGCATATGTGCCAGGAGATTTTCCTTCGTGTCCTTGTGCCTCTTGGCTTCCGTAGAGCTGCCTGGCAGGTATCTCATGGCCCCAGAAGCCCAGTGGATCCCCCCACTGGCATTGCTCTACCTCTCCTGTGAGCTGAACCCTCTCCAGCTGGACTTTCAGAGCTCCATAGGTGGGGTGTCCTGCATTCCTGCGGAGAGGGGGACAGGTTCACACCTTCTTCCCTGTTTCTGCAGCAGCCTGGTGGTAGGTAGGGTGTGCACTGTGCCTGGAGAGCTACTCGTGTTCCCACCTCCTGGCAGCATGGCCTTGTCTCCAAACAGGCATCCATGAGCTGGCAGGAGGCGTCTCAAATCACTGCTTTGAAATTGGTCTGGTTTGCCTGTAATGGTGAAGTTTTTGCAGGACTTGAAGGGCTCAGGCTAATGTTGTAACCTGACTGTGGAGCCCGCTGGTCAGGACAGTCAACAGGGCATGGAGAAAAACCAGGGCTTGGCTCTTGCTGCAGTGAATATTTAAGCACATAAGGAAGAGTAGTAGAGCTTTAATGGGAAAAAAAGTTGTGAGAATCCAAGGTATTATATCATATAGCTGAGTCATTAGAGAGTTCTTGTGGGAGATGTAAATGTTAGTTCCTTCAGGCAGAGAGGAGATTTGAGTCTCCCATGTTTAGTGTGTGGCGTTTAATCACCGAGGACTAAAAAGCTGCTTTTCTTGCTCCATTTTGTGAAAAGGGCAAGGATTCAAGGTCACACACAGTGGGAGCTTTTGCTGCCTGTTCCTGAATTTCACCCTTCCATCTTGCCTCTCCCTGCTAACCTGGCTTATCTAGCTCTCATTTGGTGTGGGGATAGGGGTGGCTTTTGAGAAAACCCTGCCTTTTGCAGTTTAATTCTTTTTATCTGGAATGCAGGCATTCAGCTCAGGTCTCCAGGTACCTGAAAGGTAGACTTGCAACCCTTGCTCCTTCCGTGCCTGTACTGCCTTTATACAGACACTAAAGAACAACTGACACATAGTTAAATAAGATTCTTCTTTTCCTGAGGGCAGGACAATATTATTTTTTTAAACTGTTAGTCAGGTAGAAACCCATACTTAAAGACCTTACTACCTGAAAGTGAGCTGCCTATGTGTAACCCTCACAGATTTCAGGACAGCATCACAAAGGTGCCCACAATCAGTCTACATTTTGATCCTTGATGCAACACTGAAATCTTAGATTGTCTTTAATGAGATACTCCTATGTGTAAACATTTTTGAGATGAGAGCTCAGCACTGCAAGCCAACTGCCATTATAAATTCCTGTTCTGTCTGCTTATAACTTTCCCAGAAAAATTTCCTTTGAGGAATTAAGTCTTCTATGATGAGTTGCAGCTCAAAGATGATTTTTTGAATGTTTGAACAAAGTCCAACTACTTTTAAAGGACATAGGCTATGAATACAGATGAGTTGGTTTCTAGACTAAAATATTTGTGCAAAAGCAACTTAAAAAGGATTGAGCTGTAAAGTTTGTATGCACCTAATCAACATCTGCAAGGCTGAAAAATAATTAAAAGGGTAGTATCGTTATTGATTAAATGTTTGCTTTGCCTATACTAATTAACTTATACTCATTTTGAGTAGCTGGGCTGCTTCTTAGTACAGTGTGTGAAATGTTTTGTTGTTTTTTTTTTTTAATTTGGTCCATATAGTTCTTTTCTTAAAGAGAGAAACTGAAGGAAAAAAAGAAATTTAGATAACAGTGTTAATTTATCTGCATAATGTGGTCACTGATCTGTTAACAATCAAAATCATGGTCTAGACTAGACAAAGCACATCTGAAGTGGCATGTTTGAAATTAATTTTTTAATGCTGTTGCTAAATATGAACATTTTCCTGTTACCCCCTTTTTCTTTCCTTATCTATTTTCTTCAGGTATAAGCTTACTTCTCTTTCTTTCATTTTTTTGTAAGCATTAGTCTAAGCATAAAAATGGGATTTTCAGATTAACAATTTTAATTTCTTTTCATATCCATTATACTATATGAAATTAAAATTAAACGACAATTATAAATAAATTTTTAATTGTTTTGGATTGTGTTCTTTAGTTGTTCAAGGTGGGAAAAGAAATTTCATTGTATACCTAATTTACAAAATACCACATATTTAAAAATTCAGCCACCACACAACTGACTATGTGTAGAAAGTAAGTGAAATTACCCAGCAGTTATTCCAAACAGGTCTACCTGCTATTTTTTAATTAACTATATTGATCAGCCAGCTGGAACCAGAGGTACTTGTGTCATCACTGGATGGATTCAGCAGCTTGTTGATCATGGTCACTGCTCATGACTACAGGGCAGACAGTCATGAAATCCCATCATTACCTCAGCTGCAGACCGAAGACTGCTGGAGGGCTGCCAGGATAGAGGAATCCCTTTGGATTGCATCTCCTACATACATGCTTCCCAAATGAACAAGCACGGGTGAGCTTGATGCAGTCCTCACTGCCAGGCAGGGAGAGTGAGTGTCTGGAATAACCCTTATTTCAACTTTAAAATCTTACTATTTGGGCTAGTGCAAGAGGATAAGATTTTCACAGTGTAAATACTTAGAGATCTGTCTCCCGTATATGTAATGCTTCTTCAGACAGGAAACTACAAGCCTTGTTACCACCACAGATTCTCCAAGGATACCAAAAGAAGCAGTATTTTAATATTATCTTTCTCTGGCTCCTTTACTATTTGACACAGTTGTGTGCATTCATCCTAACATATGCAGTAGTTTGTGTCTTTGTACAGAGTAATTATAAAGCTAACAAGCGGGAATACTATGGGGTTTTTACTCAAAGCAGTCAGAATCATGACAAATCAGTCTGATGCATGCTTTAAATCCTGTGTGACTGCTTCATAAATAATTTTTTTAAAACTTTAATGAAAAGAATTTTTTTTCCTATGAAGCTGCCATTGTTGGTTTAGACAGAATGCTTCTCTCTGTTCATTAATATTGCTGACTATAGTCTCTAAGTTGATTTGCAAAGATGTATGCAATTTTTTCTTCCTTCTAAGAGAAGAAGTCGTAAGAAAATTCTCGTCTTTCAGCCCTGAAAAGGTGGTAATTCTGCTTCTGCATTTTCTTAAAAAGTTCAAGTCAAGTCTTGATCTTCCTTTCTTGTTTTGTTTTTAGTTGGCTGGTTAGTTGGTTGATTGAGTTTACTGATTCCAAAATGCCTACTGAGACATTTTTCATCCCTTATTTTAATTCTTATTAAATAATGTTGAACAGTTGGGAAAGAGAAGTTTTCACACAAGTTTTTCTTAAATAAATGCTTGCAGAAATCAACAATTCTAGCAGTCTTAAAAAAAAAAAAATCAGTTCTCTTTAGACTAGTAAGGTATACTCCCATGCCAATATACACAAAATCATATCTTTCTAGATCACCTGGAAAAGTTTTTTTAAAATATTCATTATACCTGCACTTGGGGAATGTAGCCAAGTAGGTAATCTTTTTTTAATGGGGATTGCGTTCAAATTCAGATTTAGTGAAAGATGTCTAGAAGCTTTATCATCACTTTAAACTTTATGGTCTGTAGACTACATACACGACTATATAGACTATATTGTGGGAGCAAGGGTTAAAAGCAAATCCTCCACCAGCCCATGACTAATAAATTAACAGCCAAAAGATCACCACGATTTTATCACTGTTATCATCTTGCTCTCCTTTATTCCTCCATTTTCCCTTGAGTTTGTAATCAACTGATGAACTTGCATCTTATAGAAGTGCCAAGTTATGGAAAGTATTTCCCAGATACCTCAACATGCAACTGTAATGAACGCAGTACCACTGTAGTGTGAGATCATTTATTTAATTAAGTGTTTGTAGAGTACAGGTCTTAGATTGCTAACTGTTTGATCTTTGATTAGTCAGCCAAATGGTATATATAATTAAGCTGAAGATTAAATAAAATAGATGATCAAATCAATGGAAAATTGTCCAACAGTTAAATAGACNTTTTTTTGGTCTGGAAAATCAATGAGCAAAATAGCAAGTCAACCATTTTTTTTAGATTAGTTTTAGGTTTTTTGAATTAATCATAAAAATTTGCATAGAACTGTTTAAAAATGCTGAAAATGTGAGCTCTTCGTTTGTAGTTCTCAGTTGCAAAGATTGTGTGGAATTGTTTTCTTTTGACTGATCCTAACTCTGATAGAGGAAGGCACTTAGGAAAATGCTTTAAGAACGTACTTTGTGTTCCCTCACTACACTGGGAATTTTGTGATGTCTAAAAGTTCTCTGATTTATGTGTGGTTTTCTTGAATGGTCAGGGGTGAATGTGTCTGTTGTGATAAGGCACAAATCTTTAAAATCTCAGCCTAGAATTAATTTTTTTTTTCCCCTGAAGAGACATGTTTCTTCGATGCTGAATTCTTTGGAAAAGTAGAATGTATAGTTAATTAGTATTTAGTACAGCCACACAATTTTTGTCATATTATCACCCAGTAACTGGAGGATAGGATATCCTGGTTGTGGAGGGTACAGAGAAATTCTTCTTGAACTCATTTAATTGTCTGAAGCTTGTGTATCTAATTTTCATCTCCCTTTTGGCTGTGTCAACAGTATTTCTGTCCATTTAAAACATATTCTGTGGAAGCAAGTGTTTGTTTGCAGAAATCCAGAATCTTCTCTGGGACAATACTTGAGCAAACTTCAGCTTTGTTTTTTATATGCATTAGTTGTAGTGTAACTGAACTGCATACTGAAAGCCGGCACAGTCTGGTCATGAGCACAGCAGAAGTAAACACAATTTTTATCAATAGTCACTTGGTATGTTTCCTGATAACTCCAATAATAAAAGTTATTTTAAAAATGCTACATTTTTTCTCTGCTAAAGGACTTACAAACTCATTCACAATAACAGTAAATTTAATTCTTCTACATCTGTGAGGTCTTTGGTTCATTTCCCTACGTTATGATTTTTCAGGCATCTTTTCTCTGATTATCTCTGCATTTTAAATACTGTATGTGTCACTTTTGCTGCTGCACACTTACACTGACAAGTCTTGAAAGTCATATAAAAAATGTCCTTGTGACAAAATTCAGTGGGAAACAGGTTTTTAGGATTTCCAACTCAAGCACGAGAAAAAAAATTGCCTTTATCACTTTCAGTAGAACAAAAGATGTGCAAAGTCCTGACAGTTCAAACACATAGTCGAGGCTTAACTTCAGTCATGTGAATAGTCTCTTTGACTATAAACTTTTGGTCACTAAACCTCTAAAAACTTAACATTAAATGTGTAAATATTTGTAGGCTCAGAAGACAAAAAGATGAGGTATGTGCTAAGGTGTGGCCTCATGGAGCCTTAGGATTTTGTTGACCTTCAGTTGGTAACACTGTTGAGTCCTTATCAAGAAGAAAGTTACTCCTTATGCTGCTAATATTTTTTTGAAAGATGCTGACATTTTGTCTGATAGAGCTTTGTGTTTTAGCTTAAAAGCCAGCCCTGCAGTATTTCATGGCTTTAGGATCAAGCTACATTACCTCGTTTCCAGTTTTACCTGTTAAGGTATTTTAACTGCTGTTCGTAAGAAAGTAGAAAATTCCCTATTTTAAATAGGGCATCAAACAAAAATGCATGCTGCTATTGATTGGAAAGTGCTTTATTCCTGTTCAGTCTTAATACCTTTATTAGTAGTTTCAGCATGGAAGCGCTGATGAGAGTTTAAACCCACTGGGGTTACTTGCCACATCTCACTGCTGAATGGATTGTTAGATAACACATGAGGAAAGGCAGAAATAGTGCCAAAACACCCTTCAGGCTGTGCTGATGAAGGAGCCCATCCTACTTGAATAAAGGGCAGTATGTCAGTGTGTCTGTCCTGTGAGACAAAATATGGTGACACCGTAAATGAGGGAATTGCTTCCTGCAGCAAACACCTCCTGCCCAGTGTCTCCCAGTTGTCTCTTTTAAACCATCTGTGGGAAGCAAAAGACAAATCCTGGTCAGCACGCATGCTAAATCGAGCTCATAAACATGCAGAACACTTGCTCTCAAATTGACAGGTGCCTCCTCAGCAGCCTAGCAGGGATGGTCAAAGGGGAATCCTTGGTGAGAGGACTTCTGGCAACTCCCTCTTGGTGTGGGCTGCAGGAGGTGGTACTTTTTTCTTGGTGCATAGAGGAGGAAGTTAATGGGATACAAATGAAATTCATAGACATGAAGATGAGAGGTGGTGTGTCAATCACACGGGTCCAGGAAATAACATGCAGACTTAGTATTTCCAGAAGTATATTTGCTTAGTTCACACACTTAGTAAACACAAAATTAGATCTGATTTTGGAACATAAAATGGATGCAGAGTAACATTTTTAATGTTTGGTGACATTTGTGAAGATGATGTTGCTGGTATGCCCTGTGAACTGCCATAATTTAAGAATGTTGTGGTACTAGAAGTATATTGGAGAACAGGAAATAGCCCAGAAAAATGCAGCATAAAAGTGATGTTGGAAAAAGCAGGAGTTCCAGTCATAATGTGTGTTTGTTCGTGAGTGTCCTCAGGTTGAGGCATTAAATCACAAGATAATCATTTGTGACTATTTAAAGGGGAGGCGTAGTATTTCAAAACCCAAGTTCAGCTCACCCCCAGTGAGGTACTGGAATTAGAAATGTTGCTGTAACATTGCTTGTAGAGAGCAGGAACATTCACCTGCAAGCTCTGCATCCTCTGGAGCTGTCTCCACTGACTGCTAGGAGAGTCCAGGGTAATTAGATGTCTAGCATGTGTCTATCAATAGGGACCTAGGGTAAGGTGGGAGGTATGTGAGCCTACGGCATCAGAAAAAGAATATTTAGACTGAACATCAGAACAAACAGTTTGGAAGGTACATTGGACACTAACAGTGAAAGACAGCCTGTGAGAAAGTGGTAGAAAATCAATTACAGTGGCACTCAAATTTAGCCAAGATAAATTACTAAAGAATTGCCTGTGCAGAGTAATCCTATGCTTACCAAGAGAGGGTTCATATAATCTGTGAGATTATTCCTACCATTAATATATACAATACTCTTATCTGGCAAAGGACAACAATCAATAATTGAAGGCTCTTACCTGATACTAGGATTAAAGTGACAAGTGATTATCCAGAGCAGGAAAGAATGTGATTTTATTCTTTAACATTATGTTGGGGAATAAAATCACATTCTTTATACAGATAAACCTATGCATGTATATAAACATGCATATGTATGTAAATATTTTTACCTGTGGTTTTATATGTGAAAATATGCATTGTATTATTTTATATGTATAATCTTAATATATGTTTCCTAACTGAAGCTTGGTGGTGCTCTCATTGTCTGCTAATTGACACTTCAACCTCCTCTGGCTGTCAGATGGTACTAGCCAAGGGTGCTCTGGGCTTGGTTTGGCCTGGCCTGTGCAGCTGAGAGCTCCTTCCCACATTTCTTGTCTTCTTTCTCCCCAAACTGGACATCTCTCTATGGTCCATGTGGACATGGCCTCCCAAACCTAACACTGGCAGGTAGATGAAAACAGATTTATGGCTTCAGCCCTGGCTTCATGTTGCTGATGTTGCTGTCTTTTCTCTGCTCTGGCATCCACTGCGTTTGGAGGCAGTGATGCTTCATGCTGATTTAAAAAGTGTTTGAGAACACCAAATCTGTATTGTACAAATTCCTTCACTGTACAGCTTCTAACAACTATCCTAACATACCTTTAACCTATCATTTAAATTATGTACCGTGTTCCTTAGCACGCTTAAATGCATTTGTTAAGGTGCTGATTCTGGGGTTTTTTCTTTGTTTGTCTTTTATCCCACTTTTCACTTACTTTCTGTAACTCTTTCTCCTTTCTGATGCTTAGAGTATTTTCTTTCTCTGCAAAACTTCCCCTTAGCTTCAATTCTAGCACAGCTACACATAGCTGCCACCACTTTCAAAATACTGCTTTCAGGCTTCCAGTTAGACCAGCTTCTTCTCGGGTAGGGTCACACAGAGGTTATGCTGCTTCTCAACTAATCCTCTGAGGCCTAGAAACAGGTTTTTCAAGCAGAATAAATAATTCTGCTGAGCCATTACGCTCATTGCAAAGTGTTAAATAGCTGATTTCAGTGTTTTTGTAGACAATGATGAGTGAATACTGCATTTTGTTTCTTTTTTTAGCCTGCTTTCCTAAAGAAACAAAGCTTACACAACTGTTCTGCCTGGCTGTCTGTCTGCTTGTCTGTCAGCCCCTCTTTAATAACTCTGAACCTGTTCGTTCAGACTGGAATAGAGATCCCAAAGGTATGCTAGCACTGAAGTTCCTGCTCTTCTACAGCCTAGGAAAGCACGAGGTCTTAACACAGGCTCCAGGGAACAACAGGCAACCCCACGGCCGTTTGGGGCGGCAGTGGCCACAACACCGCGGTTCTGCCTGCAAGGTCTGGCCAGCCACCACACAGCCCTCTCCGGGCACAAAAAGAGCTTGAAGAGGGGCAATGTTCTGGTGAGGACAAAAATGTCGATGAATTCAAAAGGATGGGGGCCTGCTCTGTAGCAGGGCAAAAGTCTGTAGGCAAGCAAGTATTGTTATTGCTGTTATTCATGGAACAAGTGCATTTATGACAAAGAAAGATGTATGCAAAAAGAGTTTCCTTCTCTGGAGACTTTATCTTCATGTGTATGCACATCACAGACTCATGATGCATGTGTATTCATTTTTCAGTTGGTTGGCTTAGTCTTGGATTTGGGTCACTAGGTGCCACTGAAATACAAACAAATGTTAATAATATTGCAGCAGGAATGTGAGATTTCGTTCTCTGGTACCCAAGAGATAGAGCCTACAGCTTGCAATTTTCAAAGTCCTCATGGGCATTCAAGTTTCCAGCTCCTCCAAGTCGTAAATCTTCTCAGCATTGCTACAATTTTCAGCTGTTTATCCTTGCAGGAGGCTGTTCTTCAGATATCCAGTGTGCAGCTACTCAGTATTTGTCCTCTGTCTCTCTTTGTGCTGTGGAAGATGAGACTTTGCAGCTGCTGATTAGCCGACTTCATATTCTAAGATTTTAACGTCTTCCTGCTTTAGCCATGGAGGTCACGGTCTGAATTCTCCGTTGCCTCTACTGATCGCAAATAAGGTAAATCATCTGATTCACATGTTAAGCAATAAAGGTGCACATAATTACAGTGTCTTAAGAAAACAATCACAGTGGCAGATACTGCAAACAAACCAGAGAACAAAATCTGAACAGCTAAATGAATGCTAAAAAAAATACTCATGCATCTGGCATCCAGGGCTGAGGGTTGCTGTATCATATCTGAAATGGGTTGCTAGTGGGAGTGAATTCTAAATAAGGTGCCATCAGCTAAACAAGTCATTCTGTCAGAAACATTTAATGAGGCCTATTTCCTGGAGGTTTGTACTTCATACTTGGATTCTCCATTGTCTAATAAGGTAGTGACCTTGATCCAAGCTTTCCTTGTGATTGGGACATTCTTAAGCCCTTCCCTTTTGGGTTTCTCTACCAGTGGCTGTACTAAATCAAACAGTCCCAGGAAACAGCTCTGGCCACTCAAATTCAATGCTCTGTACTGTCAAATTATCCAAGTGGTGCTTGGCATGGTGCTGACCTGTGTCTGTAACAGCCTCCCAAATGGATCCAGAACAGAGTGTGGGAGCGAGCTTTGGCCAATGCCATTTCCATCAGGTAGTTGGCCACCCTGTTTTGGAGGGCAAGAGCATTTAGTAGTATGTGGCATGTGCTGTTCACAGCCTGCTGCCCTTAACAGCAGAAAATGGTCCTGGAAAATTTAATGTAGGGATATAGACATATGCTATAGGATTTACACCTTTTCCTTTGGACTACTGATAGACTAATGGAGCTTTTATCCATTAACTAACTGCCTATTTATACAAACCCATAGAGAATAAGCATGTTAGAAATCTCTGCTCTGCTGTGTGATTTGGCTGGAAGTGACTGAGAGCTTCAACATTGCTAGTGGGTGATGGACAGGGATGAGAAGGGGAATTCATGGACATGCAGATGGACACACACGTTTTTGCATGTACATGCCCTTGCATGAAGGCTGCAATCACAAACCTTTCCTAAGGAAATCAGGCTAGAAATATCGTGGCCAAACACAGACTGGTCAATCTGGCAGAGTGTGCTCATCGCCAATCTCAGCGGTTTCGACGGGGCTTAGGTAAAGTAAGTTGTAACCTGGGAACCTGCCCTTTTGGAGTTCTGCATTTGCTCAGGCCCCTGAAATTACTTCAGTTGAACTGAATTTTATGTGGGAAAAGGCCGCTGAGAATTGACACACACCTTTTGAACACATTTGACTACATTGCTTAGCAAGCAATCTACAACTGTGGGTGTGCAAAGATGTGCATGAGCTGCCATTAAGCCATCTCGGGGTCCCCATCAGTGTAGTAATCCGAAGCTGGACACAGATAGCAGAAGCCACTTGTGGAATGGGGTGTATTCTTGGCTGGTGAGCTTGCCCTGAGCTAGTGCACATGTTAGCATATGCAAGGTGGCTCATACAAGGTTGGGTCAAGGACACTGCAGTGTGTCAGAATGGCCTACCCAGACAGTGCCAGCACTTGGCACAATCTAGCACTTGTGTGCTGTTGCTGATAATTTCCAATCTGAAGTACCCTCCCACCCTTTGAAGCTGCAAAGAAAACTTTGAAAGCATGATCCACTGTAAACTTGGGTAGCAAATCCTCCTGAGTCTGCAAGCAGCTGAACCAAAGGTTGCGAGCGGCAAGAAAATAGTTTGTACTTTCTGTAGCATGGCATCTTCAAGGGGAGGGTTTAAGAGGTCAATGTTAGCAGGTTACATCTCATCTTTTCTGTAGATATAGTTTATATTCACAGCCTGAACCTGCTGCTCATGCTTCCCTTGATATATTATCCCTCCCTCCATCCTGCTTCCCTAATGCCAGAGTGTGGAATTGTAGATACTCTACCAGCTGGGGATGGTTTATTTATCCTGCACAAGGGAAAGAGAAAACGTTTGCACATTGTTTTTTCACCTGCATTCTGAGGAATTTCCAAATAATCTGCACTGAAAAAGAAAAGTTTCCTCGTGGATTTCCACAAGGACTCATGAAAATCTAGATTCCTCATGGTTTGGATGGTGATTATGAATTTTTTATCTCTTATCAGCAATCAACAGAAGATCAAAATGGCAGCCTTAAAGACAGGGTGGTATAGTAGCGAGAGTACACAACATTACAGGCTGTCAAGATGGTATTGTTTGGGGCTGTCAAAATTAAAGGCAATTTATGTACTGTAAGGGCAAGCTAAAATCAAGGCCTTGCAACTGCAGAAGAACCTAAACATTGTAGTAGACTAGCTGCTAGAAGTATTTCATTGACTGAATGTTAATGCATCTGTGGGATTTTCAGGAGTGAGCACTGAGGGCAGCAGAAAATGGAATGGCGTTTAATCTGGAAGGAGACAAGAAAATTATGTTAGAATCAAAGCCAAAGAGAATTTGGACACTTTCCATTACTTAGAACTGACTAAGCCTCTCTTTTGAATTTAGTGTAGTGTCTATTGCAGAGATGCCAGCAAAGCTATCCATCAAATGCTGGGAGGGAAAAAACACAGGTGCTCTCCTGACCCAGCTATTTATAGGAAAGGCTGGCAATCGCATGTGATACAAATGCCCTGGTTGTGTTTTTACATCACAGAGCTCTAAATCCAGCTCTTTGGCTGAAAGCATGGCTGAAAAATGTTAATTGGCTACCAGTTGTTGCTGTTTAGCAAAGTTGAAAAAACAGGAATTAAATTTAGCTACCAGAGACTGGGAAAGGAGAAGAAAATTTGGGAATCTTTGTAGAAAACATACTGGTTTGAGAGAAAGGTGTAAGGGCACCAAAGAATTTGCATGGTATATTAGTGTAAGTATAACAATATTTTATCGAAACCTGTACATCCAGTCATGTGCATATTTAGGATGCAGAAAGTGGTATGGCTTCTACATGCAGACCAGGATTTGAATTGGCACATATTTCACTAAACTTCCCAGAAATGTTCTGTTTGTTCTCCTGCTATTTGAGGAAATCCCAGGTAAACTATTTTTTTCTAAGATGATAATTTTTGCCGTAGGTTTTTGAAAGTTCTCATAATTTGTTAATTCTTAAGGCTAAAAATTATAATAAGTATGAGAAACATCTGGGATTAAATCAGAAATGTTTGGAGTCCACTGAAGGAACCATTTAGAGCTTTGCATAATGATATGAACATGTTGCTTCTTTTCTCAACATGACAGCTATTGTCTCTGTTTCCATAAAAATTGTTTCAGTATATTTTTAACCACTTTTTAAAGCAAGTCTAAGCAAATTGCAAAGCCAGCAACAAATAAAGCAGTTTCAGATTTTTACCTCTCTCAGGAATCTTCCAGCAGTTCTGCTAAAACTGATGTGCGAACACATTGACCTACTTTGGCAGAGATTTCCACAAATCTTACAGGACTCAGAGTTCTCCACTCTATTATTATTTCTTTCTATATGCTTTAAGCAATGGATTTGTTAGAAAGCCACATAATCAGCTGCATTAATTGCTGTTGGACAAAAAAAGAAGTGCATATTTATGAAATAAATGAATTTTAAAAACCCAAAACCATCTCCTATTCTGTATTGTGAAAGGGATTCTGCTTGTTCAAAGGCAGCAGACTCTATGCAGGCTACCTGCTCACCTGATAAGTTAGTAGAAAAGACAGCATAAACAATGGGTGTGGACAACAAATCCAAGGATATTCAATTTTGCGGGAATACCAGAAATCTGAGAGCCTCTGCCTCAGCTGATCTAAAGAAACAGAAGGAGTTTAAATTGAAGGAGTGTAGATTTAGATTGGATATTAGGAAGAATTTCTTTACTGTGAGAGTGGTGAGGCACTGGCACAGGTTGCCCAGAGAAGTTGCAGATGCCCCATCCCTGGAAGTGTTCAAGGCCGGGTTAGATGGGGCTTTGAGCAACCTGGTCTAATGGAAGGTGTTCCTGCCCACGGCAGCAGGGTTGGAACAAGATGATCTTTATGGTTCCTTCCAACCCAAACCATTCTGTGATTCTATATCCCAGCAGTACTCTATTCTGCCTTGTGCAAACCCCCATCTTTCAGAAAAGCACTTGAATACCTTCAGGGAACTAATAAGGTGACTATAACTATACCCAGATTTTGGTCACAACATGCCACAGACAGCATTTAAACCCGTGCCTCTGGTTTCCGGTGTGCCCAGTACCTAGAAACACTTCTGTAGGGCAGCGATGATGACTGGCATTCTTCTCATGAAAGGCTTTTTCTACAGAGCAGAAGGGCCCCTGCCAGCAGGATGTCCAGGAGCACTGCCCTGGCACTGTTTCTATAAATAATGTGCTGTGACCATTTTACTCATCTTGTTGAGCAGCATGGTAGTAAGTGAAAGCCCTACATCTCATGTAGTATTTTTTTAACCTACTTTCCAAAAGATTTAAAATATCTGTGAGTGCATATTTTTTCCCATCTTTTTTTCTCCAGACTCCACCATTTATATATATTTCCGAACAATATGGGAATTTTAATGTATTTGATAAAAAGATAGAGGTCCCAAACACCTTTAGTTTGTGCAAGCTTACTGAAGTAGAGGAGAAAGGTTGTAGTGCAACTTTTACTCCTGGTATGACATGAGGATGGAGAGAAGTGTGTAAGAAAGAGAGAGAAGCTCTATTGCATAAAAGATGTTGCATAAAAGCCCTATAGCCATAGCTCTCCTGAGTTTCACAGACACAGAGCTGCAGGGAGCCAGGCTCTCCTAGTCCTGCTTGCCACCCTGCGGAGCAGCAGCTGCAGAGGGAGGTTCTGTAGCCATTACTAATGCAATAGGATATGTGATGATGATTTTATAATACTGACGTAAGGTAGGTGGGGAGGTGACACACCAAGCCCCACACCTTCCCCAGCACCATAATGCCTCTGTGGAAAGCCAGTGCTAGTCACTCACAACCTCAGAAGCTTTCAAAATGCTCTGAATGTTATTCTCTGTGTGATAAGCAATGTGTACATTGCTACGACACTATCGAAAGTTCTCCGAGCAAGTCATGCCATCTGGGAAGGGCAGTCTCATTCTGGAGCAGGAAGGTAAGCCTGGCACTGGCTGTACATCTCACATCTAGACTGTTTTTAAAGTATGCTTAAATGCTTGCGAAAATAGTTATGGTCCCTTAGTAGCTTAGAAGAAAGAGTGCTGTGAGCTCAACAGTTTGTTAGCACACAGTGAAACCCTGATACTGTGGGGTGCAATAGCCATCTGGGAAGATTGGGCTGCCTAACAGAACAGCATCTCAGAAACCAGCTGCTCACTAGTTCTAGCCTGGACTCCTGTGGTTAACATGATGCTTCAAAGATAGTTTAGGTGACAGCTTGGGCATAGGCAGCTATCAAATCCACTTTAAGTTCCTGGGTAGGTTTTTGTTGCGTTTTTGTGGTTTTTTTAATGCTTTACTTCCATAGCAATGTTTCCTGTTCATACTCAAAGGTGAAAACCTTTCCTTAGCAATAGCAAAACTACTTTTATTTGGAGAGTGTCCAAAGCATCAAAAACAGATGTGAGTGAATCTGTTGGAGTGTGGCACAACTTTTTTTCTCTGGTGGAACCAAGCCAAACAAAGAGGTATTTTTAGGCAGTGCCTATGGGTACCTTTAAGCCCTGATTCATCAATCCCAAGATCCATCTCCAATTAGAAAAGTCAGTTTAAGAGCTGGTCTTGTTTTACGCTGGGAATAGGTACACGGAAGCCTTTTGTCAGGTTTATCTAGTGTGTCTCCGTGAGGGGAAAGCAGTAAAATGACATCCCACAACTCTGAGAAATATATAGCATCACATTGTATTTTCACAGTATTTATGATGAATTACTTGAACTACACAGACCAAGAAATGCAGGGTTTGAAAAAACTCCAAAAACTAGTATTGGTTTCTTAGAGTGCTGAAATAGCAGAAGATAAGCTTATCAAACGAAAGCCTAGCTCCACTGAAATCAGTAGGAGTTTTGTTTGGGCTTTCAAAAAAATGATAACTTCACTGTGAGCTAGTTTATAGCTTTCACTAGGTAGGAACTACAAAGGGAAACCATACCCTCATTCAGTAGACAGGTATTTGCCAACCATGTTTGGGTTGGGATTAGAAAGAAATAAAATTTGCTCTGTTCTTCCTTTTCAGTCTTCTAATTAATTTCTGCTTAGTTCTGCACTGCCTTCTTCTGCTGCAAAGAGCAGACATTGAATTGGGATTGTGTGTGTTGACAGTCCTGGCTTGAGCCTTCCCGCGGGTTGGCTGAGATTTCACAATACATTTTTTTCCCATGGTGTTTTCTGTCACATATTTTTTTAAACAAACACTCTTCTGTCAGCTATAGAGGACACAAAGAAAAGATGGGCTGTAGAACAGCAAGCAAAAGGCAATTTCAGGTTTAGGATTTGAAAGATTATGTAATTATACTGGCAACTCTCCTTTTCTGTAATCTCTTTATAAAATATATATTCTATTTATAAAACGTGCTATTCAAAGGAATAAAGGCAATTAAGGAACATATCATTAAAAAGAATGATGCAATTTACCTTTGGCCACAGTAGCATAAGCTCTACTGACATTTTACAGAGTCACTGCCAAGAGATCTGGACTTTGGCTTCAATCTAGAGGAAATAGACACCTGAAAATGAGCCCGGCTGAGCATCTACTTGATGCCACATTAGCTGTGAAAACTATGACGGACATGCGGATCCTCATGAAGTCACATGGCAAATATTTGGTGCCATTACACCTGCTGTGGTTCTTCCTGTTCAGGGAACTCCTGTTCAGGTAATTTTTCCAAGACAGTAGCCTTATGGTGCAATTGGTATTGACACCATTGGTCTGAGCTTTGAAATCACTGATAAAATTTCTGTTGTCTTGGACAGAAGCACTATGGGGCTAGGAAGCCATCGAGATAAAATACGACACACTACTTTGAAATTTAAGGAAGTGTTAAGGTCAGAGTAATAACTTTCATTAAGTATGACAAAAATCTATGCCATTTGCACTGTCCAGCTATTCAGCTTTGTACATGCAGATTATCTGCATCTGGTTATCACACTTCATAACCTCAGCCTGGCACTGACTGAAAAAGTGCTTTACAAAACATACAGCCCAGGGCAGAAGACTCCATAAAGTCAATGTTTTTACTGCTTTTCTTACTGATGTAACAACCCTCTTGNTTTTTTTTTAAGAGAGGGAAAAAATAGATTATATAAAATGATAGCATAAAATTGATCCAAAATTTGGAACACATCCAAGAAAACTGCTGAGAAGATGGGTCCTTGGTATCATGCGCTGAAGGTCAGCATGGGACCTATTGCAGAGCTTGTCTGTGGACACTGTAGGCACTAGTGTCTCCCTGTATAGGAACCACTACATTAGACACCAAGAATCAGTACTGTCAGCTCTTTAGGTGGGAGAAAGGTACTTGCAATTACAAACTGCAGAGAGGTATGTTTTAAAAAATAAAAAAGAGATGGGGCAGAGGATGGAGGAACCATCCTGAAAGAAGTACTTGTATTTCTGCCATCCCAAAGACCTCCCTGTAGCAAACAAAAAAATTGAGCATAGGAACAGAGCTGAATCCAGTTCTACTCCAATAGGTCTCTCTGTTGAGGTGGTAGCAGTGGACCTCTTGCTGCTGGTCCATTAGCTGGCACACTGCTTTGGCTACTGATGGCATCAACATTTACTTTGGGATGATGCGCATGCAGGGAGGAAGGAGGGGTGATTTTGCTCACTGCAGCTTGCAAGAACACTCTGGATATTGATATTCCTATACAGCAATCATTACTTCCAGAAGAAACATTGGGCAATCATTTGCTTTTGGGCTTGCAGGTTGAACGTGGCTTTCAAGTCCCTTCCCCTTCTCCTGTTTGTTAAAAGGAAAGTGGCACAGTGTCTGCTGTAGACTGGCCACATGTGCTGCAGTGATGCAGCTGCCACTGGGATGCAGAGGACAGACTGGACAGGATGGAGCTGCCCCTCCCAGCAGCAGCAGCTGTCCCTGCAGCTCCCTTTGCTGATTGCGTAGCAGCAACCACAATCTCACCTCATTGTTCTCCTTCCCACCTGCAGCATCTCAGACTTGACCCCCAGGGCTGGTGAGGAGGAGGTGAGAGCTTGCTAGGGAGGAGAGGGGAGAAGGACAAGCAGCTCCAGATACAGATTTCAGAGGAAGAGCATGCATTCCAGTGTGGGAATGAACAATCCCAAATCCCAGGTCAGAAGCTGTTGGCTTCTGAAGTCAGACTCCTTCCTACTCAGGAAGGTCAGCAACGTACAGCATTGTTCAAACCACAGTGACAGAAACCTAGGTAAACACAAGTGATGAGAAAAGCCTGGTGGAATGAGGCCAGAAGAGGAAAAAACTTCTTAAGCTTATTGGGCAAGCCTGACTTGGCCTGTGGAAAAGGGAAAAGGTGCAGTACATGCATCTGAACTCTCCTTCCAGAGGTTACATACTGAAATAATCTTTTGAAAGGATTTACACAAGGTGAATAGCCATATTTTATTTCTCTAGTAATACCAATGTTTGTAACCAACTGCCACAAAACCTGTAGTATAAAATACTGTGGCACACCACTCAGGGTTCCTCACAGCAATGAGTGTCCATGCGAGCTGGTTGCATTTTTATGTGCCGGGAGCCTGCTTGCTGTAGGAGGTATTAAGTTACAGTGAGAATAATGAAATGCTATCATGTATGAGCCTGGATGGATGGGGCATTTCCAAGCAGACATCCTATCAGCAGCAAGGTTCAGGCTGCTAACAGGCACTGTCACGGGACTCTCCTGAGCTTTTGCGTAAAGTAGCTTTTTAATTGCTTCTTCCCCAGGCACAGCAGAAAGTTCTTAGTGCATTTGTCTCTCAGCTGAATTAGGTTGGTACTTGGCCAACCTTGGGCACAGAATTTTTTTGAAGAAACCTCGTGCTGTTGGCTGCAATAAGTGCTTCATAAGTGAATGATCATTCCTGACACACATTAGATAATAGAGGAGTTACCATTCAAACACTGTGCTCAATAAATTTGACTAAATAGGCATGGCTACAGCATTGGCCAAAGTATAAAAACCTATCTCTTGCAAGTTTCTCTTTTTCTAGTGTCATAAAATATGAGATGGAGTGTAATAGTAATTTTACAGACCAGAAGAAAGATAGTTTAAATTGTAGTAGTAGTAGTAGTAGTCATTATTTAAAAAAAATAAATAAAAGGGTTTAATTCTTTAAAAAAAAAAACAAACCAAAAACAAAAGAAAACCTGTTATTTATTGGTCCCACCAGCATTACATACTGTCTGACCGTACAGCACAGCTTGCCTCTGACAGCTTGGTTCTAAGAAGGCTTTCTTAGGAGATGGAAAATCCCTTTGGATCTCAATCTAGAGGAGTCCAAGCCCACAGTGTCCACATCCCAGGAGAAAACTCAGTTCCATAGGTGGTCCAGTCTCTGTTCTTGCTGAATATAAACCTTCCCGGGGACACAGGTTCATGGAAGCAAGATAGTAGAACTAGCTGAGAGCAGCTGTAAAGGCTCTGGGTTTAGGAACAGAGAACGTTAGGACTCTTTTTTGCTTTACCCAAAATTAAATGCAGATGCTGCCCTGGGATCAAGGACCTGAACCTCAGGCTCTCCTTTCCTGTGCCAGTTCTTTGCTTACTGGTGTTATTAAGAAGATACCTCCATGTGTTATGTCATTTCTTATGTAATCAGCAGCAACAGACTATCTTTTCAAGGTCAGTAATTGCAGTCCAGCTAAAATGCTCAATGTTTTTGGGGACGTATGCTTATTTAATCTGGAAGTAGTATTTATTGAATTACACCTCTCCTCATTGTGGCTCCTAGAAAATGAACATTCATTTCTGCATATGAGGAAATCAACAGCTTGGTATCCCAACTACAAGCCAAACTTTTATCCATAATGTTGACCAGAGTATTTGCCATTTGTGTTGGCATAAACCCAGAACTGCTCAGTTAAGATGCAGTGATTTACAGTAGAGGTTTTTTAACTAATACCTATCTCCATCCCTGCATTCCACACTTCTGAACAAATGTTACTGAAACATTCTGCAGGAGAGTGAATATCCTCCCTTCCAGCTGAAGGTCTAGCCCACTGCTTGCTGAAGTCTCTAGGAAGTTTTCCACGGCTTCAGGACGCACTGGAGCTGGCTCAGAGTCTGTTCCTTTAAAGCAGCAAACTGGTTTAGCTAGCACAACCAGCGCTTTGCAGACAACTCAGCAATTACGGGATCATATAACTACAGTAAGAGGCTGAGCTGCAAATTACTGTAATTATGAATATTTCTGTTGCAAGGCAAATTTACAGCCAAATATGTCACGTCAAAATTATTTTATTTTACAGGCAATTCTAATTTTGCAATACATTTCTAGAACTTCATTATCCTGTTAAACAGCATTTTAATTTGGACAGTCTACTATAGTGGTTGTGGTGGATTGTTTTAGAATTCAGAGGCAGATTATGAAATGCAAGCATGCTAAATCCTGATCCGAGACTGAATAGCACAGTTGGGAATGGCGATTAATATCATTATTAAGGTATTGGACAGTGTCTCAGAAGAGGCTGAGTTGTCTCCAGTGCCTCCCAGGTACTCAGATGAGGCTCCCTCTGCCATAAAAGGGAGGACACAAGCACCTCCAGAGAGCTCAGTCTTTGGGGGTATTAATCTCAGAAAAGAGCAGGAATGTGGGGTGAGACTGCTCCCAGCATGTGTACCTGGCTTGAATGCCAAAAGCAAGGCAGTGGGTCTTTTTTATGACTTTGAGTAAGTCACTTTATTTCCCAGTGCCCATTTTTATTTAGTTCTTCACCTGTACAGAGGTAAATACAGAGAGGTTTGGGGAGAATATATTCACTGATGGCATTTAGGTTCCCAGAAAGTTTGGTAAAATGGTCTTGCTCATTAATAAGGTGACAATTTCCGAATCATTCTTTTTATTACAACGTAATGTCAGGTCATCTGCATCACTGCTACCACCTCTGATCTTAGCTCCAGGATTCTGAAAGCAGTACAGACTGCAAAGTGGTGATTTCCATTGATTTAAATCTTGTGGAACATTCCAGATTCCAGCCATAGTACCATTTTTTAAGAAGACCTCCTTGTTTCTAAAACACCACCCTCCTTAAGGGGGTCTTAAGGCCTCCAAAGCTTAAGGCACAGCTCAAATGTTTCTGAAGGTGATGTGCAGCACAGTGCACACCATGTTGTCTTCTGTGGACAACATGAACGAGTTCATGGCCTTTCCCTGCCCCATCCCTGATTGACATTGGGCAAGTGCAGCAGCTTCACCCAGCTCCCTGACCGGCACAAGGCTGTGACCCAGTGCCAGTGGAAAGAGCTGTGACCTGGGGCCACCAAAAGCAGGAATGACCTGCTCACCTTTGTCTTCGTATTTAGTTACATTAGGCTCCCTCTCAGGATGAAGCCAAAAAAACAACCCCCTCTCTTGCCAGCTTGTTTGTTAGCACTTAATGGGACCCGGCTTGACCTGGTTTCCCTTGCAGCTTCCCCCCCTGTTGATTGCAGGGGGCTTGAGGCATGCATGGCATGCAGGGCCAGGCTGTGGGGCATTGCTCTTGTCCAGTCCCAGGTGGAACCAATGACCTGGGCTGTGTTTTTCAAGGAACAGCTGCAGGCTGGGGCCAGAGCTGGGAGCTGGCTGCAGCAGTACACTGTGTTCCAAGGGCTTGCACTGCTGAGATGTGAGTGAGAGGTGCTACAATCTTTCAGCCCCCTGACATGGTGATAGAGGGTACTTTTGCTCTGTATCCCTAAAAGGTCTCAGCAGTCATAACAGTGACGCTCAGGAGCTCTCAGGTCTAATAGCCTGTCCCTGAGAAATAAAAATTTTGGTATGTCTCCTTTTCCTGTTGCAGAGAGAGCTGATAAAGATGGGGGGTGGATTTACTTCTACCGGAGTCTGTTTTTCTGCTGGCTCAGGTGTCTGGCAAAATCTCTCTTCTAAATTTTAGGAGCATGCAGACAGATCCAGAGCATGAGAGTGAAGAATCAGACCAAGATATGCAGCCATTTCATAGAGTAGCCTCTCTCACTGCCTTCCCAGTTCACAGCTATTCCCTGCAGTTTTTGTTGTACTCCCAGATTATTTTCACATCCCTCATCTAGATTCTAAGTCGAGTGGTGAGGCACTGACTGATCAAATGGTCTGCAATGGGATTTTCTCTTGGTGAAGGGTTAGTCCCCAGGCCAATACAAATGAAGCCTCTGGTTACTCAGGCTTTCCAGCCAGTTTTACCCATCCAAAGGCATGTCCTTATGTACAGACTGGTGGGCGATGCTGAACCATCCTGTTTCTGAAGTGCCATTGGCAGGGCAGGATCCTGACCTGAGCCTTTGTTTTAAAAAATAATTTTAGTATTTTCATTCCCAAATGCAGAAACAGCCAAGAAGCTTCACAGTGGCAATGGCCTGTGCAGTGTCTCTCTTGCCTACACGCTTTTCAGGGAGCTGGTTTTTTCTAGCAGGAATGTCAGGACACCCTTGTGACCAGGCTGCTGGGGTCAGAGGGCTCCAACAACTGCAGCGGTGACTGGAAAGAAATTACTTTTCAGGCACTGGAAGGGTTTAATGAAGAGCAGAGAGTAAAATGGTATAACAAAATACTGACATGTCGTTAACTTCTGCATTATGTCACAGCCAAATTGCTTATCAACAGTATTGCCTATGGTCTGGCATTGCAAACATCCCCTCCAATGAGGCTAATTCCCATCAGCTTGACGGCTGAGACGTGATAGTCCCCCTGGTGAGGTATCAATTATTTATTCTATGCACTCCAAAAGTCAGTGGGTCCCTTTGATATGCAATATGACTGTTAAATTAGCTGCTGAAGGACTGCCGCTGCTTTTCAAGTTTCAGCCTCAGCGAGAGACATTTCCACCTCATTGCTCCTTATCTCACTCATTTCCTCATGCAGCAAAGCCCACTTAAGTGATTAGGGGCCCCGGGTGTGCCTTCCCACCTCCACACTGCAATTCACTGTCCTGCACTTGCACCAGTGCAATTGTTTTGTGTGGGAAGGAGTAAATCAAGCCTCTGAAGTGTTAGTGCTCCTCCATGGGATGCTGTCAATTATTTCATCCAGGAGCTGACTGTCCCAACATTTCCTTCTGATGCTCCTCTGCACAGGCAACTTTTCAGAGGTGTCCTTCCACAGCCGAGGAGGTCCACTCGAACCACCAGGGCACACCTCCTGCATAACTGTTGTCCTTCTTTCTCATATACGGCAAACTAGATTAAATTCCTCATGAATTCAATAGCAATTTAACTCAGAATTAATGTAAATAGCCAATTAAAAATATGCCCAAGAGGAGATATTTAAATACACACTTACTGGTCATTTATATTCTGTTACATTACATTAGGCTGAAATATCCATCTGTTATTTAGCTTGCCCTAGACTTCTCATTAAATAAAATTGTAACAGTTGTTATAATGCAGAATTTGTTCATGCTGGTCAATGGCCAAATATTTTATTACCTTTAAGAGTAAAGATAGAAAAAAAAGTGTGTGATCTCTTATGAAAGAAATATTCCCTCTATTTCCTTTGAAAATGTGAGAGGAAAACCTATATATTTTTCAAATTTTAGAAGTGTAAATGAGGTCAGTCTTCTTGGTTTTGTCCCAGACCTCACATTTTCAGCGGACTACTCAGACTGAGGGATAGGTATCATGGTAGCTATTTCAGGTGTATTAAAATTATTAATCTAAGGATGTGTCTACAACAGAATTCGCACTGGGAGAGTGTTTCTGAAATGCATCCCCTAGGCACCTCCACTTTCCATGCTAGGGTTCGCATCACTGAGTAGTCTCAGAGGCACCAGCTGGTTCTCTTGCTGATAAAACTCAATGAAAAGGTGTTCCCTAGGGACACATCTTGTGTGCTAATCGGATGAGACCAGGATGAGACCAGTGTATCTCGTAAGCATCAAGTTTCCATCATCCAACCCTGTTGCACTGAACTATTTGCTTAATGGTACATGGTCTAAGTCAGTACCAATCCTCAAAGTTCACCTTCCATTATGGAGATGTCTGGATACATCCTAGGTAACAAACTTAGAAAACTCAGTCCTTTGCAGTTCAGTTTGGAGAACGTGACTCCACTCCGGGCTTGCATCTGTCTGTAATTCCATCAAACTACCTAACAGTTAGGACCATGCCTGTGGAGGCAGCTTGACCAGCTTTCAAGCTCCAAAAAGTGCTTTTGCAAAACATGTATCTGCAAGTAAGAATCTCTGCTCTCTAAACTGGAGTTTCAGCTCATGAGTCCTGTCCCTCTTACGTCCCAGGAATGCCCAGAAACCTGCTTCCTGGCATGGCATGATGTGTCGGCACAAAAAGTATCTAGGACCCAGGACTTGAGCAGAAACCTCCTAATGATGCTGTGTGCACCAGAAAGTAATTCCTGGAACCCAAACTATGTAAGTAATGTAATGTCATCTACTGACCTCTTTCTCCCCTCTCAACTCCCAACCTTATAAATAACTCTTACTTCCACCTTAAGGATTTTTTCCAGAGCCCTGCTGAGGCTTTTGGTCTTCCTATTTTTAGCTTTGCTTTATTGACAGTGGTTTCCTCCTTCTCTGCCTATTCAGACTGCAACCTAGAGAACACAAAGGTTATTTGATTCCCAAATTGCCTTTCCGTGGACAGATCTGTAAAATTTCTGAAGACAAAAGGAGAGGTCATGGTTTCTTTCCATCACAGCTGGCATATACATCCTCTGCGAGTCACCGGGGAGCCACATGCTGTCTGCCTTCACAAACTTCCTGAGACCCAGGAACATGTTCTCTGATACCCAAATACAATCAATCATCCCTGTGGAAGCCAGCAGTGAAGTCTGTCATGCACATTACTTGGAGTAGGAGGGCAAGATGCAGTTTAGATAACTCCAGCCAAAAAATATTGTCCCTAAATGCATAGGAGAACTTCTAGATTTTGATAATACAGGTAATTTTTCCCATTTTTCAGCAGGCATCACTGGATCACTAATCTTGATCCGTGCACATGAACTAGATATAAAATTGTTATTTGGACAAATTGCTTGCCATGTGTTTGGATGTAGTGCGTGGTAGGCTTTGTGGGATCATGCCAATTTAGGGTGTTTGTGATTTGCAAACAAATTTGTGAAGCTGAATGGTATGCCCGTACAATTTATGGAGCTTAAGGGAAGACATAGGAGTAAATAGGTGGCGTCAAACGTGGCTTTTTCTGATGTCCTGTTTAATTCTCATTAACCAAAAGAGGAAAAAACCCTCAAACCATGGGTAGTTTTAGGAGCAGATTTTTATATTTTACAGGGGTAGTACTTTCTTGTGGGGTAATAATGCAGAAAAAATGGAAAACAGTGATAGTGTCACTTTAAGCCATAGAAAGATAACTGTTTGGCAAACAAAATCATTTATAAGAACTTGTATGTTTCCTTGATGTTCTGCTTCAGGCACAGAATTTCAGACAAATCCAGGAAGAGAGCTCAGATGACAGAAAAAGCCACGAATTGCAACAAAAATTGATTTTTCAGAGGTACGTGACAGAAGACCCGATCTTCAGTCGTGCCTAAAGTGAGACACATGATTAAAGAACTTGCTGAATCAGAGATTTTGTGTACAAAAGACCAGTTATGCAGCTAACAGGCTGTGCAAATAGACTGTATGATGTCCTCGTGTAGTTGTAGCTACGTACAGAGGAGCTGCGCATTCACTGCTGCTACAACTTACATGAACACTACCCGGGAAAATACAACACATGGTATGGCAGCAGCTCCAAAGATTTTCAACTGTGAATTGAATTTTAACTTCTACCTTGCCTCCATAGGTAAGATCTGCCTTGAAAAGCCAGCAGGTTAGATGTGGTCTGTGGTAGATTGATCCTCCGGGACTTGAAGTGACTCAGACATTTGATCTGTGGGAGTAACTGATAGTAGCGATAGGTTGCCATCCAATCTTTGGACCAGTGAGAAGATGAGGGTGATAGAACAGTTTGTGGGTGAGTTTCAAGGCTGTTTCTTGCCAACGGAGGAGTGCCAAGGTGGCTTTTGTCCAAGACCGTGGTGGAGAACGTGCTCCATTCTCTCCCAGCCTCTGCTGTTTCTTTTCTTGTCCATGCCTCCTTCTCCTGGTCTCCTAACCATTCCGACCCTAACTATTTGCCAGCCTTTGAGCTGTTTATCCTTCACCCAGCCTCCTCTCCTAGTCCTTGGTGCAGTCTGCAGCACCACAGGGGACAGAGCCAGGGGCCTTACTTCAGTTATAATCTTTGTTCGTCTTTCCCTTGCTGTCCTTGCAAGGCTCCTAGTTGTCAGATGCTTTCACCATGACATCCCATATTTGTGTCTGTGCTTGTCTCCTCTGCCATTGAGGTGGGCACTTCCTTCTCCAGGCAGCCTGGGCACCAGGCAGGGGAATGTCAAAAAGCCAGGAGACACAGGCACCATGCCCTCAGTTTGTGCACTGAGAGCCACACTGGCCACCAGCAGCAAGAAGGTTTGGTATGTGAGAGCTTTTGAAAGGGTGAAACATGCTCAGAGCAGGTGAGACCCCAGGAGAATTTAACAACCACAGTCAGGCAAGATGAAGACATAACCACCATGTCCCCCACAAACAAGTCTGTGAGAATAAATTGATTAATAACCACATCACAGTTATGAGGGACACAGAAGGGACCATGAGGAAAGGAGCAAATCTGCCTCTGAGAAAGGCTTGAATAATGTGTGGTCAGTGGGGCAGTGGGCCATGCATTGGATAATGAGAAACAAAACACAGAGCAGCTGTTCACTTGGTGGACACCATCCTTTCTGCACCACTCATCACAGTGACTTGAGGATATCACAGCAATCTGACTTGAGGACAATTCAGAGAAGAGGTTAGAAATTTAGTTGGTGAGGACAGGTTGTGTCCGTGTAGCCTAAGACAGGAGGTGTAAATACTCCTTTACCCTATATTTAATGAAGTCCAGAGGCTTCTTGCAAAGCTTCCAAACTAGAAATTTTGCCTCACTTTGCAGGCTAGTGTTCCTTTAGCATAGTTCTGTCTGCATGCACAGCATTGTATAGATTCAAAGCAGCACCTCCCACCACACCCTCGAATGAATAGCTGGGGCAGACGACGAGGCAGATGTGTAAGACATTTGTGGTATGAAATGCTACTGAATAAGCAAGCAGCTGTATACTGATCTAGCTTCTTTTTCCAGATGGTCGCAGCGAGCAGCATCCTGCAGGGAGCATTGTAATGGTCAAGTCCTGAGCTGACAAAGGCTGAGTAAGTGTAATAATATCTGCGACTTGAAAGAAAGGATTGTACAATTCTTGCCAAGAACAGATGGCAAGATAATGTTCTTAGCCACAACCGATACCGACCTACTAGCAGGAACCACCGATCTTTATTGCAAATATATCTTATAACAATTGATAAAATCCCTTAATCAAAGAGCCTTGACTATTCCTCTAGTTAATTCCCCCATCCAGTCGGCATTACCGGGCAGTGTCTGGTATAAGGCTTAGCCACATAAGCCGCTCCTAGATTCCTATCTCGTGAAGATGCTGGCTTGTATCATGCATTACATCAGCCCAGTCAGATTAGATAGAGAAAGGGGCTTTATTCAGACTGCCTATCAGCAGTGCCTCACGTAGATTCTGTGAGTCTTAAAGGATCAAAGGACTGATGAGTGATCCAAAACCCAGACGTCATGGCATCAAGAGACGTACTTGTGGCACAAAAATTAGGCAGATCCTCTGCTGGAAATGCCAACCAAGGCCACAACAACTACTTGTCATGTACATCTTAACATAAACTGTGACTCAGATTTTGCACAAAGGTCCCCTTTGGGAAATGATGTGAATTCAATGCCGTAGTGAGTTCAGAGTAGGTACTCAACCAGCACTGCAGGTCAGCTGATGAGGGAAATTAATCAGCTACTACAACTGCTTGCAGTCATGGACCTGTGACCTTAATCTAGACAAGGGAGACTATTTTAGCACAGATTACCCAGCTAGAGCAAAGTTATCTCCTCATTAGCCTTTATTTCAGTCTGAGCTGTACCTTTGAATATGTGATAGTATAAATTTAATATAAATATGAAATATTTATATAAATATAAAATAAAATTAAATGTATTCTTTAATATTAATGTTAAGAGGTAGCGGTTAGAACACACTAGCTAATGGATTTTACAATAACTCCTTTTGTCCTATACTAAACAAGTACTCACCTGCCATAAGGAAATCACCTCCAGTGTTTCATTTTTCATTCATCCTAGCCTTCCTTTTTGCTATAGCTGCATTCTCCCTTCCTTTCCCATGAGAACTTACATATTTAGACTTGCTTCAGAAATCTGTTGCTCTCCAGCCTACCATACATAATTCCAAGACTGTGAAATTGGGTTTGCCCTTGACCATTCACCCTGAAGCCAGCAAAGAAAGAGATGGGAAAGGTGAAGAGAAAAGGGAAGAAGTAATTTTAAAAGAGATACACTAGTGCTGTTTTAAAATCCACACTTTACCCGCTGTTTCAAATGGTTGAGGGGATAGTCAGGACATGAAGATGCACCCTGAAAAGCAGTTGGGGAGAATGGTCCTCTCCAAGGGGAAAAGAGGATTCCCATGCAGAGGGAATGGCAGACCCAGGCCGCCTCAGTGGCCCTTGAAGTGTGGACAGACAAGGTAACTGTGGAGCAGTTTGAACCTGTCCCTATAAATATGCCCCAGCCAATTTCCAAGCATCCCTACCAAATCCTAGCACATGTCAGAAGAATTCTGGTGGCCTCAGGGAGAGCTCACGGCTCATGTTTGGTTTAAAGGTCAGCTATGGGTGCCCAGAGCGATGTCAGGTTGAACATCTACCTCCTTTGGGCAGGGCTTGTCCCTCACTCAGCTCCTCTGCACACCACCAAACTTGCCCACTCAGCACAAGTCATCTTTTGTTACATCAACTAAAGTGCATTCATTTCTAGAACCCACAGCTTAAAAGCAAAAGCAGCCTCTGAACTGCCAATTGCACTTATCATAGGGATGCCTTTTCTTCTTCTATCCGTATTGCTTTTCATCTTTACTGGCACGCATTTATACAAACCATCAGGGCTGGGGGCGGTACTGTCATTGCTGTTTTCTTTTCAAACAGATTAAAACCTTTATCTTTGCAGATCAGCTCAAATGCTCTCTGTGCCACAGGAGTCTGAACCCACCTTTGGGTCTGTGGGCAAAGTGTTTGCCTTCCCTTTCCTTAGCTCAGAGGTTCCTACAAACCCAAGTGATTGTGTTTGAAACTTTGGTTTGTTAAGATTCCCAGACATTACTGTTGCAAACACCAGTGGGGATAGACGGAGTCTTAACATACCAGCTGAAAAATAACAAAGTGACATTCACTGAGAAAATGAAACATAATACATCTAGGGGAAAACCAGATGAAAGGCAGATGTTCAAGGGGATGAGAAACCTAGAAACTCGGAGCTCTGGAGGAGAACTGGGAGTGGCAGAATGTGAAGAATGAGCTTTGCTGAGACATGTGAAAGGAAATGATAGGGACGATTTTGACCCAATGTTACATGACCCCATGGGCAGACAGGGCAGTGTCAGCGGAACGTGCTGGAGCCCGCTGCCCAGTCACTCACATAAGGTGCCAGACCATACAGCTGAAGGCACAGCAGGGTGAGGCATCCCCACGCTGGAGCCAGGCTGCAGTTTGCTTTCCCCTGAAGCTTTTCAGCATTATACACCTACTCTCCAGCAGCCCGAGTAATCCTGTCTTCACCCGGGTGTCTTCCCACCTGCCAGTCACTGGCAACTCTCCCAGCACTGACAGCAGCAGAAGTTCAACCAGACGAGTGCTCAGACTGGCCAGATCCGCAGAGGCTCCTTTGTGCCTTCTGTTTCAACAACAGAAATTCACTCAAGCAATAAATCAGGAGGTGCAATTTCTAAATGTTGGTGTGCTGCAACACAGTTGCAGGCATCAAAAGAAATTTGCCCATCTATAGAGCTGCAGATGGAAAGGCTATAGATCCAAGCTTAAAATTTATATAGCTCATAGTACCATTACTTTAGGTTAACCTTTTGGTATGTCCCTTTTGCTTCTTGAAAGTGTTGGAAAGTACACTTCAAAGGGGCATTGATTCCAGTGGGACTCAAAGCAAAGCTTGTACTCAGGGGGTGGGCTGAGGCAGGACCTGTACCTTCTTTGAACAGTAGGTCTGGCATGTTGTATTTCAAGTGTATTTTGAATGCCAACATATTTACCATTCCTTAGGATCTGTTCTGCACAGGGACACATTCCCTTCAACCTTCTCAGATGGAGCAAAGACGTCTTTGCTGGTCAAAAACAGCTGAGGAGGTGTTGGCCTCATTCAAGCTGACGTCTTCCTCTGTCACCTCCCTCTCTTTCCTACACAACAAAGAAACCCAGACTGTGTGCATGAGGTCAGCAGAGAGGCTCTTACACACTCCCTGTGCATAATCTAGCAGACTAGAATCTTCTAGTGAAATCAGGCCACTGATGGACTGCTGTGACACCTGTAGAAGTTAGAAAACTCCAGTGAATCCTGGCCTCAAGGAGCTGCTGGCAGGTTCCCTTTGCTTCCATCCATACATCTGGGCTCCACACAGAAGTTAAGTACCCTCATTTCCCAGGCTTATCTTAGCCCATCAAATAAGAGCATTCTTGTCACATGAGAGGAGCAAAAACCGAAAAAGTGTATTAAAAGCTAAGTCAAATGCATATTCTGTCCCTCTCTCACACCCAAAAAATAACATAAAATGAATAAGAGATTTTAGATTAAGATTCTTTCAGTTTCTCTTTGCCAGAAGCTCAGCATAATTCTCCTTCTCCTTGGTCTGCCCTTGTCGGTTGCCTCTATTCATAGCTGAGGTTCTCGTGTGACACAAGCAACTCCCTGTGTCCAGATGTCTGGACATCTTCCCCATCATCTTTAACTTGCAAGGGCTTTACAACAGCTTCCCTTACCACCCTTAATCTACATCTGAACCTCTTTCTGTGCATTTTCTCATCCTCATGTTGGTATTCCTTAAGCTGCATTGCTCATTTTGAAGAAGTTTTTGAATCATTTCCAATGCTAATCTTCTTTCAAAAGCAGAACACATGGAAGATGTTATGTATAAACATGGTTCAAGGCAGTTGGTTCATCTACCTTTGATCTTATCTCTTTTCATACTTTCCTAGAGGAGTCTGGATAGTGATGTCTTTCTGGTGGATGTTTTCTGAGATTTTTCAGGTTTTTGTTATGTGATTTTATTTTCCAGATAAAGATGGAATCCATTATTTTTTTCAAATTATTTTGATTTGCAGACATCTATCCTGTACCTCTGAAATAAAGAGTTCAAGTCTACTAAAGGCTCATTAGTCTTCACTGCTTTTTATTAACTCCTTCGCTGATATCCAGGAAAGCCTTGGGCTGAGCCATGTTTTGAAAAAATATGAAGATGATTCCGTGTTGATAAACATTCAGTCCCAAGATGTTTGAAGGAACAATGTCCTCTTTCTTATTCCCACCATGGTTAGCGTACGTCTGGCTGTGCGGGGGTCTGAACGTCCCCATGGCCCAGATTCCTTTCCTGACTTGCAATTGTTTTGCTGCATGACCTATCTTCGTCATCAGTCCCCACAGCCCTTATTGCTGTCGCACTCCAGTCCTGGGAAAGGCACTTAACCTCTGTGAGATTCAGCCCTGACCTCTGCAAAAGAAAATGCTTCAGAGCCTGACACAGGGAGTGCTCTGGAAACTGGAAATGAGCTGGTTTCACTCATTAATGGGAGCTCAAAGAATTCAAAATGCAGGAGTTAAAATGGCGTATGGTCTCGATAATTCTTCCCGTTTTCTGAATCATTCCAAACTACCAAGGAGTGGTGCCTGCTACTGACATGCATCTTTTCTGGCCCCTAATGAAGAATCTGATGGAGCCACACATCCCCCCACCACAGCAGGCAGCTGCTCGCAAGGCATTTCAGCTTTTTGCCCTCTATTGCCCTGTGTTGTTGGTGGGGAAAATATTGAATGTTTTCATATGTTTTCCTTTGTCCTGAGGCTTTGCTGGACAAGCGAAGTTCTTCTCAACTGTTCTGGTGGAACAGCATCTTCTGGTGCGCTGTTTCATAATGTGGATTAAACCCCAATTGCCTAGCCTTAAAATTTCAGGATTTCTGCATGAAGCCCTCCATGCCACAGAAGTAGTTATCCCTTCTATTTAAGGACGACAGCACACTGGTGCAGGCTTCATGTTAAAATGTCTTTTTCCTCCTCATAACCCTTCACATTCTCTGAGACTCATCTCTCCATCCAGGCAAACAAGGCAGGTTTACTCATCACAGATTTGAGCATATGGTTAATAACAACTCATTCATCTCCAAGGAGCAGACTGAATGCAAACAGCAATCACCCTAAAATCATTTTCTATCAATAGTCTCAGTTTCTGTGTTTTACTGTGTCATGTACAGAAGTGCTTCTGTTTCCCTATTGAAGACTGAGGTGAATCAGCTGAGGGAGGGGAAGCCGATGTTTAATTTTAGCTCTTTAGTATATTTTGAAATGATACTTTTATTGTGATTCCTTGATACAGTCTATGATTTTATTCATTGTGCAGGGGGTCTTCCAAAATTTGAGTATATGGTGATTCCTGACATAGACAGACTATTCCTTGAAAATCAGTCCATTTCAATTTTTTACACTCTCACACACTTTTGACATCCTCTTTTTTAAGAATTTATTAATTATGCCATCAAGAAACTCATAATTTCTTCTTAATGACCACTTATAGTAAGAAGTTGATGTTTTCTATTTTGCTGGATGCCAAAATAAATATAGAAAATAATTTAGCTATCCTTGCATCCCTTCTGTGTGAACTGTAAGTGAATGAGGCCACTGAATCTGTGAGAGTGCCAGAATATTTTTGCTATTCAAGCAAGAGGAAAAAAATAACAATAATTATTTTAAGTGTCCATTGAGCCACAACACATCAAAACGAGAGTGAAATCTCAAGCAGAGAAGCAGTTTTGGGGGGACATAATGATGCTGCCGCTAGAAAATTAACTGCCTCATATATGAAGACTTTGCTATTTCTATTGTCTTTCTCTTATTCTTCCCTGCTTTATTATCCAACTTGAAGTGAATATCAAGGAAGCAGTCAGCCCCATCATGAAGGCTAATATTGTATTAGATGAAAGGGACCCACAAAGATGCAACATCCAGGGAAAAAAACACTATGAAAAATAAAATCCCACAACAAACAGATTTTCTTCCCACTTGAAATACAATGAAAGTCTTGCATTAGCAAATAATCCAGTGGCTTATAAAGATGTACCTCTTATAATTAAGAGGTAGAAAAAACCCCTGTATAAACCAACTTGAGGTCAACAAAGTATTACATTACAGCTGGATGAAATTAAATCTCAGGATCATAGTTTTTTATATTATGGAACTTCTAATAGAAGTTACAGGGATTTTTAAAATTATATTGCCTATTATATTTCTAAGAAGGGAAGACTCAACTTTTAGACCATCTCATTTCAGCTTGCAATCTGCATATCCTGTGCTTTTCCGTTTTCTTCCTGAGTTTTGATAGTGTCTTTGAAAAGATAATTAAAATGTATGAATTAGCTGAGGGTGAGCATTGTGACCAGTGAGCTCACCAAGAGGAAGATCTTTAAACCCACAAGATGGATGAGAAGTGGTGTGTACACATGATAGCATTATTATTCTTTCCATTAGGCCATTTACTGCTCTTGATCTCTGACAGAGCTCCCACTGATGTCAAATGCAGTTGTATGCATTGATCCAGAGGGAAGAAAATGCTCTTGGAGGAGGAAGATTTCTTTTCCTCGCTCCCTGTGTGACAGAGAATTGATCCAAGCATAAATGCTTGAGTTGAGGAGTTTGGCATGGTAAAATCAAGGCCTGATTTCAAAGGGGCACTTGGGCACCTTATGGATGGGAGGTGTGATACCGGGCACTTGGGTGGCCACCTACCAGCCGTCTCTGATGGCCCAAGTTAGGCAGCTCCCTTACCCACACAGCATCTTTAGGCATGGATTCAGTGCCTACAGGTAGGCTGACGAGCCCAGGGAACAGCCTTGGGATTGCCCACAGGTAGAGGGAGGCGAGGTGAAAGAGTCCAGGCAGAAGGATGGAAACTGTGTGTGCCATCAGTTTTCCGCAGCCCCTTCTTCCCACCAGTACAGATGGCACCCGCTGATGCACAGGCCATGGTCCTGCACCTGGTGGGGCTAAAAGAGCTCTCCAAAAAACTCCAGCCCTCTTGGTGGTGACACTGCCAATGGCAGGAGCCAACAGCCAAGGGACAGCTCACTCCCCAGGGTGAGGGCATTCAAGTCACAGCTCCTCAGGAAAGGAAATCTCTATAGTTCTGCTCTGCAAACTGGGCCACTAATGGAAAGGGTGATGTGAAATATGGGGGCCCAGAAGGGAAGAGAGCTAAAATTTATAGGCATGCAGGAAGTCCCTATTCTCAGGAGTGTCTCTGTATTTAACCTCCACCATCCTTTACTTGTCTCAGTGAGAAGAAATGTGGACACCATGACAGTAGCCGACTGAAGCCATCAAGGTTGGGACAGGAGTACTCAGGGTCTGCATGTGGCCCTCAGGAGGCTTCAAGGATGGGAGCTCTCTGAGGAGGTGCTGTAGCAGCTGTTGGATGGAAGGAAAGGCTCCCAACATCAGGCTTTGGGATGCAGCAGTGAGGAACACAGACCATGTGATAAAAAAACCTATCAGATATCCTGAGCCCTTGAAAGACCAGCCCAGAAAACTTTTTTGAGCTTTAAGCCTGGCACTACGTAGAACTGAACAGGGCCAAACCAGTGAGGGGAAGCAGAGTGCAGCAGCACAGCCACACCCCATCACAATACCCCTTGGCCTCCAGAGATTTTCAGGCACAGCAAACTCTGTGTAGGCCCCTTTGCCCTTTGAGTCGTCTCTGATTTATACTCATCCCCCACATGTAAAACATTTGTTTATTTCTGTAATATATTAAAATACAGTAACATTCCATACTTGGGGGGGGGAGCTTAGAGGGAGGGTAATGACTTACATATGTACTGTGCTACCCTGGATTTTTTCCAGTATCATAAATAAGAGGGAAAGTAAGATTTTACAGCTCAACCACTAATAAGAACAGTCCACTATCACATATGGAAAAACAGTTTAGTCAGTAAAAGCTGACACAACACTGATGGCATTTAGCTGTCCAGTATGAGTCATCTTCATAGAATAAATTCTAAGAGAAAATATTATATCATTAGTTAACTTGTAACCTCATTGCAGGCAGCTGAAAATAAATGTTTGCTTTGGTCTGCTCTAAAACAGGATAGCACAGTCTAGAAATAAGTTAATTAAACTGTGGATATAGGACAAACACACTCTCTCAGGGGTTAAACCTTGCAGGTATTCCTTTGCATTACCTACAGGTAACTCTTCTGTGCTTTTTTCCTCCTCTCCATGCTAGGTGATTTGAAGAAAGGCAAACTGAACACATGGTGCATAGGAGTCAGTGCTCTTTTAAGAAATGGGCATAAACTTCTTCACAGCATAAAAATCCCCAGCATCCTTGGGAAGACACTCAAACACTGGAATGGAATAGTCTGAAAGGCAGAAATGAAGGTTCAACAACCATTCAGCTCCCAGGCTTGGGTTGGAAATCATAGAATGGTTGCACCAATGTCTGTATTCCCCACTCCTGGAGGGTAAAGCACCATCTTTTTTTCATGTTTCTGCTGCTAACAGAAGTGCTCTTCAATGTCTCACACAAAGTTCCTCTCCAGGCTTGCTTATGGACCATACTTGTTATCTTCCTTTGCAGCCTTGTGAAGCACCAAAGCTGCACTTGCTGCCCTCAGGCACCTGTGGCAGCGCAGCTGGGAGCCCATTTGAAGTAGGTTTCCTGCATGGAGATGTGTGGCTCTGAGAGGTGGCTCAAGTCTGAATCACCCCTGAAAGCACCAATTTTTTCTCACTGGCTTGGGTGACTAAACTCCAAACACATGAACCTTTACAGCATGCCTGGTGTTAGGTGGGGAGGGTCTGGCTGCCAGCGCCGACGTGGGATGTAAGAACCTAAACACAAGTGTGGATCCCAGCCCTTTGGCCTTCCCTAAAAAGAGAGTTGAGCTTTGTGCCTGCCTACGCGTGCAGCGCTGTCGGTAAAATAAGAGCTCAGAGTCATCGACACCTTCTGTAACTCACCATTAACATTGCTTGCATGCACTTACCCATGCCTTGAGAGAATCAAAGGACAAGTTTTGCATAAACATATTAGGAGAACCATCATCAGTAAACTGCTTTGTTAGCACTCAGTTCATGCCTTTAAACATCCTCCAGGTTGTGCCACTCCAAGACAGCACTCTCCTTTGAGTGAAGTAGCTTGCACCACCATAAGTGTATGCAAAGTCTGAGTCTGAGATAAGACTACACCTGGGGCTCAGTCTTTTCTCACTAATTTATTCTTATAAGGATATTTCCTCTTCTTAAACTAATCAAGAGGGAGAAAAAAAATCATGTTTTAGGGAGCTGCATGCTGTTAAATGCTTGTACTGGTAAATAACAAGTAGTTTTTAAAAGCTTGAAAGACCTGAAATCTTGTCTGAACTTCCAGAAAGAGCTGATCACACTCACAGGGAGCATTGATCTTCAACCTGCAGCAAACAGCAGAGCAGACAATGTGCTCGTCACTCTTGTTACACGTGTTTTGGGGATACCTCGGGACTCCAGGCCCAAATCTTTCGTTCCATTGAGCTTGAAGAATGAGTGAATTCAACTGTCCGTGATCCAGGGTAACAAGGGAGTAGGGTTTGCCAAATAACAGAAATTGCAGAAAATAGGGGTAGAGCGAGACAGTCTGCTGGGAGGTTTGAGCTTTATGTAGCACAAAAACAATTCTCAGATACGAGGTGACCTTGAAAGTCATTCAGCTCATTTTCACATCAGCTAATTAGCCCAACTGGCTCCTGCATGGGAAGGAACTCGTGCCTGTGTGTGTCTGACCTGCACCTTGGATAAAACAACAGGAAATATTAACTCTGTTCCCAAGACCTAGATGCGTGGGGAGTAGCAATAGGTGGAGGAAGAAGAAAAAGGGAAGGGACATAAGAGTAAAAACACAGCTATTTCTTCATGGTGATCCTCCATCTCAGCTTTTGTGCTGACTGCAGCAGATTAGGACGAGAGCTCTCCTGCGTGGGCTCTCAAAAGTCTCCTGCTGCAAATGGTCACTGTCTGTGCAGCAGAAGCACTGAAAAAAGCCAAGCCGAGCATTACTAAGTAGCTGTGGTAATCATGGGAGCGGTACTGTCTCTGAAGTGCTATGTAGGTGACAAAAACAGGAACAGCAAGGTTAGGAATACAGACAAAAGTAAATAGGCCAGTATCCTGGGCCAAGCCATCTAATACAGTACAAACTCGTTTGAAATCAAGCCAAGGGACTCCTGTCTAGCAAACCTGATTTGTCAGTGGGGACCATCATAATCTCAGCCACTGCCCAAAAAAGAGTGAAAAAATTCCCAAATAGCTGCTTTTGATAAATAAGAGGGTTACAATGCCCTCCTAGCCCTACCACACTAGCACTGGGAATTTCATCTACACAGAGACTGTAGAATATTTTGGGCGTCTGAAGCCTCTCTGTTCCTTTTAAGTTCACAGCTTTGCTCTGCAATAGTCTTACTAAGAAGAATGTAGCAATACATTTGCTTAGATATATAATTACATTCTGACAAGATTTCCATATAAGGGCACATTATTGATTAAATTAACAAAATAATTTTTCTCTACAGTCATGTCTATATGTTATGCCAGACCTCAGATTTATTTTGGATACTGCCAGCAGGAAACTTTGTTAATGAAATAGAAAAGGGAATTGTATAAATTCTTACACTATACTAAAGAAAAGATTCCTGAGATTTGCATCCAAATCATACTGGATTTTTGAGAGATTTGAGCACTTAACGTCTCTTTGTTCCTTATCAACATATAGTAGAAAGGAAGAAATTAGCTTCCCAGAAATTGCCTGATGGTTCTAATACCACTGACGCCAGAGGAAATGTCAAGCAAATCAGTCACCATATTCCAGAGGAATTACTGCCTGTGAAGCAGGCTATTAGACACTCAGCCTTCCCGCACTGCACTTTGCAAGAATATAGGGGCTGGGGATTGACAGGAATACATTAGTTTTTCACCCAGACATTTTCCTCACAAATATTTCCTAGCTAATTCATGGCGTAATTCCTTCCCCTCCCTAACTCACTCAATTTGTTAGGTGCCTGAATGCTCTTCTTTTTTGATTGAGAGTGCAAACTTTGAGCGACAAAAACAATATTCCCTTTGTCTTTGTGCAGCACCACACACAAGAATAGGACTCGATAGGTAATTAGAATAATGACCGTAATGGCTTAGCAAACAGAATGAACTCTTGACTGCAATTGCAGAGGATCTCTCGCCTTAGCTATTAAGAGGGTGCTACAGAATCAAGGTCGTTGTCTCTGCAGGTGATCAGCAATTTAACAACAGTGCATTGCACATGGTTTTCATCTTGGAGATAGCCAAGCATGCAGTATATTCTTTATGAATCTAATTGGAACAACTACAAATCTCTCTTTCAGATCATTCAGATAAACAGAGATGTCTCAGGGTTTCAGGAATATTGTCTTTCCTCTGGCCAAGTAGTAAGTGAGGTGATACCAAGGATTGGTTCAAGGCCTTTGATCTGTAATTCATTAAATAAAATTTATTCCTCCTCACTAGTGAGAAGTATTGTTACAGAGCCAAATGGATTGTTCCTGTGATGTTTGTGATGACATTTGCTGTTTCTCATGGGATCAGCAGTTTGAATCATTTTGCACGTCTAGACAGCACTGGAGAAAAGGGATGACTCTCTTTCAAACAGGGATAGCTGCATTCAAAAGGAAAAGCAGATACGTTTTCAATTCCTGACCATGGTGGCTTCACATGTAAAGTTAATGCTTGATAGGACATGCCCTAATTATTGTGATTTGGATATAAGGTGAATAGAAAGTTGACTGTATTGCCAGACTGGTGGGCAGTGGTTCAGAGTCCAGCTGGAGGAGTTTGTCAGGTTTTGATTCAGGAACAGGACCTAACAGGACAGATTGCCTCATCAGTGAGGTCACCAGTGGTACTAAGTCATGCACAGGGACGTAAGGAGGCTGGAGAAGCAGTCCAACAGGAACATTATGAAGTCAAGCAGGGGAAATGCAAAGCCCTGCCCCTGGGGGGAATAACCCTGTGCACCAGTGGAGGCTCGGAGCAGCCAGCTGGAAAGCAGCTCTGCAACGAAGGATCTGGCTGTCCTGGTGGCCAACAAGGTGACCATGAGCCAGCTGCACCTTATGGCAGCAGAGGAGATTAGCCTCACCCTGGGCTGCATGAGCAGGAGCACAGCCAGCCCTCTTCCCTTTGCTCCTTGTGCTCCAGGTTGGATTAGTACTCCTGCTGTCCATGAATTGGTCTGCATACCCAAGCACATCTGCACAACCCAGCAGATGCTACTCTGCGTGTGGCAATTTCCTTTCGGTTTCATCAGGTGCAGTCGCTGCTCGGGCTGCGATACTCCTGATCCCAGTGGGTGACGAGGAGAGAGAGCTGTGCAGCAGGCTGCACTCGCTCAGCCTGCAGATTCCTTTTGCACGAGCTAAGTTTGGGCACAGAGCTCTTAAATAAGCTCTTGAACTTTCCATTCCCTTTTTGGGCTAGATTTTCCCAGAGGCTGAGGCAAATAACTACCTGGCTCCTCTCATCAGCGGGGGATGTTCAGCACCTTGCAGACTCAGTCCTTCAGATACACGATCACAGAATCATAGAGTGGGTCAGGTTGGAAGGGACCACAGGGGGTCATCTGCTCCAAGCTCCCTGCTCAAGCAGGGTCATCCCAGAGCACATGGCACAGGATTGTGTCCAGACAGTTCGTGGATATCTTCAGTGAGGGAGACTTCACAACCTCCCTGGGCAATCTGTTCCACAGATTACACATCTCTGGTGTGGAGAGCAGGCCTGGTTTTGGCTGACATGGGAATTTGTGCCCATTGCTCATGTGTGAGACAGGAAAAAACTCTCTATTCATATCTACTGCCAATGAGATGTCACAAAAAACATCAGACTAATGAGGCACTTTATAACAAAACCCAGTTGAGACTTTTGTTATGGCCAAATCAGTCTCAATGTTAACAATTCCCTGTGGCTTGTACATGCTCGTGATTATCGTGGGCATGAGTGCGGTCACTGACTCCAAACACTGCCATCCGTTTGCATCCCCCAGCTTGGAGGCATTCAGTCATAACCCCCAGATCTGCTGAGAATCTGCAAATGGGAGTGAGCGCGTTCTCACGTGCAGAAGCAGGGAAGTGGAAAGCATTCAAACCCGCTTGGGTATGCTTGCATAAACCTTTTATGGCGCACACTAACAGTTTGCAATTAAGCAGAAGCGGGAAAATCTAGACTGGCCCCATGGTTCAATAGCAATGGCATTTTACGGAATAAAGGGGGACTTTGAAACTGACCTCAAGAGGTGGGTAAGAACGTCATTCACTTTTGTACACACACCAGAGCACACTTCGTAAGACCCAGTCTGGCCAATTTAAGCACTTAGTTTGTACCTAGATGTAAGAGGCACTTTTTCATCTGCTCAAATGTGCACTGTGGATGCCTATGTCTGACATTGCCTGGACTCACAGAGGAGAGAAATGAACTTATTTTAAGGTACGGCTGCCTTTTACTAAGAGAGTTGTGTTAAACAGGTCATGAGAATGGCTTCCTAAAAGTGCCTATCCCTGTCCATTGACTAGTGTGACTAGGTCTAACCAGATGACCCACCCAGTAACAGATTTTATTAGAAGATGAAGAGAGACAAATCACACCATAGTCCCTTGAGAGTCCTGAACTGTCTGTTCTTAAAGGGTTCCAGCAGGAGAGCCCATGTCCCAGTACAGTGGCCTACACTCAGGTGAGATGTCTCTCTGACTTGCCCTTGCTGTGGGTCTTCTTCTGTTGACTTTGGAGGGCAGTTTCTGTGGGTGCCTGCAATATCAGCACCAGCTAAGGTCCTGAAGGAGGCAGGCTGCTTCCCAGCCACTGCCAGTCAAAAATCAAACTAAAAGGAAAGCTTTATCAGCTATTCAGAGTCATAACTTGTATATGGGATATGACCCACCAAGAAAAGTTAAGAACCAGGAAAGGTCAGAATTATCACTGGAGTTATTGGAAAAACCCTCTGTCCGCTGATGACCCGTCCTTTAGAGCTTTTGCCACATATGCAGCCCCTTATTTAAGGGGTTAAGTGGTTTCTTTATGCACACAGGACAGGGTTAGCTGGATTGTATCTCTTCTCATAGAAAGACTCACTGTGCTCACCAGTTTGTTATGGCATCCTCTTGAGTGCAAGTCATACAATAAAAGTTGCAAAAGTAGTTTCTATTATAAAGCCTCGCTTTCATGGCACGCCAAAAATGTTGCCTTTTCAGATTGGGCGTTCCAAGGTTGATTGCAATCCGAAGGTCACTGCTGAAAAGTCAAAGCAAAAGGATTTGCTTAGTTGTGAGCTGTAATTTTCCCTGTATGTGCAGGGAATTCACTCATTTTCAACATCCTCTGTCCTTTGTCAACATCCTACTGTCCTTTGAAGCACATACCACAGACCAGTGTGATAGAGCCCCAATATGGGAGAACATGAACCACCAGGATGAGCTGATGGATCAATCATTATGTTCTCAAAACCCTGTCATATTTATAAGCATTGTTGTGAAGCCAGGACCAAACCTGAAATGGCAGGGAAATTAAAGTCTAGATATTTTTCAAATCTTTCCTGATAAGGCTGCTTATGAGACACTGGCTTGTCTGACAGCATGAACTTTAAGGCGACATCGGGTACAAAGTGTCTTTCGACATTGCATCCTTCCCATGGAATCAGCAGTCATTCTAAAAAGACTTAAAAATGGCTTAAATGTTTTAAGCACCTAGAAGACTTAAGAAGGATTTAAGTTGGCTCTAATGCTTGCATTGTGCTACCTTAAAGATTTAAGGCAGCTTAAATGCTTATGTGCCTTAAGAAGTTTGGGTAACAATCACTTTGTCTTCACAAAGCCCAAATAATCGGGATTTATTTGGTGAAACACTTCAGGGAGGTCTTCAAATCACCTCTTTTCTGAGGCTACTAGAGACATCTTCATAAAGGGTGGCCTGGCAGCACCTGCTTAGAGTTTTGCCTATCTACCTAATCCATGACTTTTGCCTGGCACCCAGCGCCTCACTACTTAAGGTTTATCCCGTCCTAGCATGTACACTGCTGTGGGCCTGAGAAACACTCTTACTTCCCGCTTGTTCCTGTGGGAAGCTGAGGCACTGTCAGGCAGGATTTGCCCAAGATGGCATAGGAAGCCTGATGCAATGAAGGAAATTGAACCTGGCTCTCCCATGGACCAGGTGCCTGAGTGCTGGGTCTCCCTCTAACCATAACAGCTGTACTGTCTTCCCAACTCTGGTTTCTTTTCTTTTAAAGCACTGCCCTTAACTCAGCTCCATAGGCAAGGAAAAAGGAATAGAAGGAAACTGCACTGATGGGAGTTTGGACTATTATTGTTCTAACTTGGGGCAGTCCCCCTTCTCTGGTACCCATCTATTTCTTTGTGGCCAAAACCCATTTCCACTTAAACCCCAGTCTCCCTCCCTTTTCTGCTTTATCATACAGAAGCCATGAAGGCATCTTTTGCCATCTGGGCAGGGCATCTTCTGAGAATTTCTCTCCTTCCCTCTGAGAAGCCAGCTCGCCTCAGGAACTTTTCCTGCTGCTGGAGTTTGGGACTGCAGTCTGGACATGGACCTGGGCAACCAGCCCTGTTTCAGCAGGGGGCTTGAACTAGGTGATCCCCAGAGATCCTGCCCAACCACAACCATCCTGTTATGCTGTGATGTGTCCCACATGCCTCAACATCTGGTCCGCTGAGTATTCTGAAGTAATTATAGAGGAAGCTCATTTCTAGGGCCTAGTTTTACTAGCTGACAGTGAAATTCCACAATATCTGTTGGATAATGATTGCAGTCAGCCTGGAGAGAAGAACAAACATAACGGGACGGGAATGTGGTGGGTTCAGGAGGCACAACTCTGGGAGTAATCACTGGCAGTCATCCATGTTTGCATGCACTTACTTGGAGTTACAAAGTCACTTCTTCCCCTTCTCTGACGCATTCTCTGGCTTGCTCTTCTTAGAATTATCTTTTATAGAAAACAATAAATGCAGCCCCACAGAGCAAGACCGGCTCTAGACACAGATGAAGTGGATGGATATCTGCAGGGGAGGGCTGTCTTAAGCAGGGTGGAGGAAAGGGACTAGCTCGAGGTCTGGGACCCTGCTCTTCTTTTCAGCTGTGTCAGAGCCCTGGAAACCAAAGAGACTGCTACTGATGCTGCTGGAGAAGGGGTTGGGATGTGGTGATGAGCAGGGGCACAGCCTCCCATGGCAGCAGAAGCTTCTCTGCCCAGCACTTGTGCCCTACAGGCAGATGTAACAATCTCAGCTCTCCATCTAGACTCCTTATTGGTTTTTTCCCCTTGCCACTGCATTCAGCCTTGGCCTGGCCTCTGTCCCTGATCCTTGGAGTAACAACATTCAGCTTTGCATGTAGTGCTGCATAGCTTAACCTGGTACTGCCTCAGACTGAAATTACAGGGCCAAATTCAGCTCTGGTGCCCAAGTTCTTTGCTCCTCATGTTGTTTCTCTGCAGCATTTCTGCCCGAGGCCAGCGGAGCTGTACCACTCCAGCCAGGGGCACATTCAGTGTACTGAAGTCCATTCATTAGAAGTTTGTTCTTCATCCTTGTCTGTTCAAAGGCAGGGGGACGGGGAAACGCTTGGGTCTGCACAACCAATTTGCTGTTGCCTGGCTGGCTGCTGAAACAGCACAGTGCAGAAAGCTTCCCGTGGGATTAGCCATGCATTCAGCGTGCTGGGAGTTCTCACAGTTTTAGGATGGGGAAAGCATCCTTACAGGCAGCAGGACTTTCACAGAGCCCAGCCAGAGTGCCCCAGCAAGGACATGACTTGCTCTCCGTGGACAGCACAGGCAAGGATTTGTCAATATTGCTTGGGCCAGATCTTGTTTGTGCTGAATTTGTTTTGCAAATGTTGCTTTGAATATGCTACCAATAAATGGCCCTTTTCTGGCTTTTCTCCAGCGCCTGGGACACATCCCGTTCCCCAAGCAGGCCACAAATGGAGAATTACGTGGAAAGCATTGGCACCATGAATAGCCACAGCACAAATTCCTTGTGTCAGGTCTTCTGTAACTTATGTCCCCTTCGTGCCAAATGGCACTGGGAGCTGCTTTTCATCTGAGAGGAGGTTTCAAACATAAGACAACCACTTGGGTATGTAAATAGGGTATTTACAAACTTTCCTGATTTAATTTTAGTTAATATTTAATAATAGCCAGTAACTATAATAAGAAGTCTTCGTCTTTACTGTTAGTTCACTTTAAAGTTACCTACCACTCTGATATGACTTCTTCTGTCTTTTTTTTTAACATAAGCAGCTTTGGAGGAACAAAAGAGTGGTGAGTGCAGATGTTTATCATAATGGCCTTATTTTCTGGTTTTTAACATACAGGATAGACATTCACTGTGTGGGCTGGGAAACAGGTGATACACATTCAAGTAAATATATACACACTGAAGAGGAATGTGGAAACTCTTCTAGGGTTTATTTAACATGGTAGAGAGCTATGAGGATACTACCCATCCAGAAAAACTAGAGAAACTAGCTCCAATCCTTTAGAAAAGAGCAGATGAATAGGGCTTTGAGTGTTTTAAAAAATGATGGCGAGAAGTGAGGGCTCTAAATAACTTATTGCCTTCAAATGTTGCTGCTAAGCTGCATGAGTTGGGAACCAGTTTCGTTTTGAATAGTGCCTTTCATGCAAATCACATCTCTGTATGCTTCAAGGCTCTAATTAGAGTGTTATGACCAAAAGAAAAAGAGAAATCGGAGATATGAGCAACTGTGGGTTTAGATAAGCTTTGAGTAAGATGGGAGAGGCAGTGAAGCGGAGAGCTAATGTCATCTCCCAGTAGGGGTCAAGAATTTAAGCTCAGGGTATGCAGGATGGGTGGGCCCAAAAGGAATGCCAAATGATTTAAAACAGCAGAAGGAGCTAATGTACAGGATGAGCTGCCATGGGGGAGAACACAAGCAGCTGGTAGAACAAGATTTTTTGCCATCTTTTGTTCAAATGAGCTGCAAAAGGCAGGGAAAAATACTCAGAGGCGAATGCAGAGGGGACAGATTTGTGAAGACTTCTTAACGCGGTTGTTAGATGGGCTGTCTTCTGGAGCATGCTGCTGTGTGATTAGTTCTTGAATTAATTAGAAAAATAACAAGTGGCCCGTCCTCTCTGTGGTCACTGCTCTGAACCTCATTAGCACTAGTGCACAGCCCATTAGCGGAGGGCTTGCAACATCAAACCTCCAAAGGCTTGCTGGGGAGCAGGAAGAGACCTGGAGCCTTTAGAAAGCACTGAGAGGATCAGACAGCAAAGCATACAGGAAGGAATTCATGGACTCTTTAGGCCAATGGACAATTCCAACAAATTTCAGCGAGCTTGCTTTTTTAAATCACACTCAAGAGCGTTGGCATTGCTTTGAACTGCCTGGAGCACATAGTCTCGGGATGTGCTGTTTCCCAAGGGCCAACAAGAGGGAACTTGTAAACTGCTGATAGCCAGGCAAAAAAAAGCATGCAGTAATGTTTGGCTTTGCAGCTTATTTTCTTATGAGGGTGGTTTGGGGTTATATTTTCCCCCTGAATTTTCACACATAACTACATTAGTGTAATGAGTCATGTCTGTGTATTTACAAAGAAACAGATCCCAAAGGAGTTTACGGATTTGTCATCCCAGGGCTGAATCTCTGAGAACGATCCTTCCAGATCATAATGAGATACTGTATCCGCTCACAGAGACAAAGCTTGTTCAGCTTTTCCAAAGGAGTCAATAAGAGTCATGGGTATGTAACCCTTCCGTGGGACTTGACAGGCAGTAGCCAGGGCTGCATTCAAGTGTGAGGGTGTCTCTACAAACGCCCAGCTTGAGCTCAGAACCAGCAACCTGGGAAACAATAGGTTGTGCTGTCTGAGGGGCAGTCACTCTTAAAACCTTCCCAAGCGGGAGTCAGGTGGGTAACAAATAATGCACTTATTAAAGGGGAAAAAAGGAAATTTGAATGAGGTAGGTGAAAAGCATTGTAAGAACAGATGTCTAAACTGTCACTCTTTCACTTTCTATTACTTTGGGATATAACTGCTTGGCAGCTTTCCCACTTGCGTGTAACCTTTCCTGGTGGTTTCAGAGTTAGTCTTGCAGGGTAGCAAGGGCTTACTCAGCTGGGAGTTGTGCTCTGCCCTGTGGCTGTGGCTGCTCTGTCAAAGGTGCTATAGTGTCCTCCCATTGCAGCTCAGATGCTGAAAGCAGTGGGGTTGGGTCGGGTTGAGGGACCCAACTCTGCCACTCTGGCCACTGGGCTTCTCATTTCTCCCGAGGGAAACAGAGCTCCTCCACTGGGTTTGGGTCTGTTGGCCTGTGGGAATTTCTGGGGTTCCAGGGGGATACATGGAGGGAAGGCTTTCACTGGGGTCTCGTCCATCAGGTTTGCATGTATTTTCACTGTCTTAAGAGAAGCTTTATAAAATGGGAATTTATTTGGCTTCCTGTAGCATGTGCACTGCATCTCCACCTGACTGCAGAGGTTTGCTAAGGACATAGGTCCCAGCCTGCTTGTTAACTCAGTTGATGTATTTGCTGCCAGAAATGTTTGGTGCTAAAAGAAAGTGAAAGGATCCTAGAATTAGGTACATTTGGAGTATGTAATTCATGGGATTTTTTTTTTTCCTGCTAATCTTAGGCAATTACTGGTTGTATCACACCTTGAAGTAGGGTGGCTTTCAGAGCATTTTTTCTCTTGACATACCTGCTGGGCCTATTAGTCATGTAAATGCAAGCTGTTCCTGGAATTCAGATCAGTTATCTCTTTTAACACTGCCTTATGAAAACCATTTCCATGCATGAAGCATTTTCTGTTAGTGTTGTGAGAGAAAAATGAAGTCACACACCTATGGACATCGCCCTGTATGCAGGCAGAGCAAAAAAAGCCCACCTGTTTAGTTATGGCAGTTGAGGTGCATGCTGTTCTGAAAATAAGTGTTTCTTTTTTGGATATTCATACCCATCATCTTTCATTTTCATCTGATGTCACTTTTCTCTTGTGTTAAATAAAAGGAAATAACGTGTTCAGCTGAAATTCTCTGTGTTACTTCAGCTGACATAGTCTATATTATTTCAAGTCATTCTGTCAGGTTCCTTCATATCTACCACCACTCTCACCTGAGCCTTTTAATCTTTCAGTCTCTTCCGCTCCTCAAATCTTTTTATTGCTCTTTCTAGGCTCCTTCACACTACTTTGACCTCATCTCTGAAGTGCCTCACAGGTTTTTCTAGTTTCAATTAACCTGGACAAATTGATGTCTTCAGCATATTTCCTTTTCTCTTCCCCTCCTCCTACTTTGCCCATCAGGACACCTGTAGCCATGGGCTGCCTTTGCCATAATGCAAGTGAACTCCTGCTCTCATTGGCAATTTTTATCCATGACTGAATTTTACCCAAGTGCCCATCCAGTTATCTGAGGAGCATTTTTAAAATGCTACTAAGAATGTAAGTCTGGTTTTGAATCAGTTCTTCTCTTTACTCCAGGGGAGCTAATAGATGATGGGAGAGGCACAGCCCACCCTCGCCGAAGCCTTGCTGGCCTGCTGTATTCACCAGGTTGTCTGAAAGTAATGTCCCAGTTATCAGTTCAGCCAGTGCTTCCTGTTCCTGATTCAAGACTTCTGGTCCGCAGCTTTTATTTTCCAGACTGGTGCAATCACTGTGCTTTGAAGGGTCTTAGCAGTCCAGAAAAAAATATCCCAAATTCCTTTAGGACCTAGTGGGGATGTTTTTATTGGCAACTCAGCATTGTATTGGTTCCAGTCCTTGGTTCTTTAATACATGGTGCAGGAAGGAGGAAAGAAGAGGTCTGATCCTCCAAAGTGTTCAGGCTTTCAGGCTAGAAAATTGTATCTGAGGTCCTGCCTCACAGGGGATCCCCAGGGAGCTTGGGGTTGTGATGGAGAGTGCTTCTGGAGGGAGAGGCAGCTGCCCAGAGGGCTCCTGGTGATCGGAGTGCTTGGCTCCACCTGGGACCAGTGAGGACATGGGCCAACACAGAGGTGGTAAGAGGACTGACAGGTGTCACCAGCCTTTGCTGGAAAGATGGGCCACATTTGCTTCACCCAATGCATCTCATCTGCCAGACTCTTACCAATTCCTCTTGTACTGCTTATTTCAGCCTGCCAGTTTTATCCTTTTCTCCTGATGAATTTACATATATGAAACTGGGTGGGAGATATAGCAGCAACAGTGGAAAACCCGTGGCTGGAAAAACCCTGCGTCATGGTTGCTCAGTGGATGCACACAAAGGGCAGAACTTCACAAGGGAGGGGGCTCTTCAGTGTGGTTTGTGGCTGTGTACAAAGGAACAAGAGGCACGAGCTAGAACTTTGGTATGATAGCTGGGATTTACCAACCAGAGACGCTCACGCAGGGCAGTTGATCCTGTGAAACACTTTAGGACAGGACACTTTCCACAGAACACAGCGGAAGCCATCCAAGGACATTCCCGCTCTAACTTTATTGTTTCTGTTAATACGAAAGTCAGACACAGGGCATTGAAACAATCCCTTCACTGTGAGATTGCCCATGGGTGTATGCAGGTGGCATGACTGCCCTCACACTGGGATAATGATGGACAATTCAGCCCTCATTTGTGAGCTGTTGTTAAAACCTAGCCCTATGGACACCTCCTGGTTACGTGGTTATTGCAGTACAGGATTGTTTGTCTCTGTAAGAAAGAAATTAAATTCCCTCTGTCTAGTGGACAGCCTCTTTCTACAGAGGACTGAGACAATGCATGCAAACTCCTTGCTGTAACATCCAAAGGTTTTGGCTTTGCTACATGTCAATAAATAACTGAAATGTCCCATCATTCCAGTAGCATGGGGAGTGAGAACAATGTACGACCAGATAATTAAATGTCTTGTCTTTAAACAAGAAACAAAGTAGTTTTCAATAGAGGCTGCCAAACCAAGCACTCTTGCTCTTCTGACATGCTTTTGGGGCTGTGCTTGGTATTCTGTGACGAGTGATTGTGTGGGGATTTTGCTGGATGTAAACATTGAAAAAAAAGTCGTTCATTATGCTGTTCTGGCCTACTCATCCCAGATACGGCTTCTCTGGTCCTGTTGAGAGCCTTAGAGGCCATGGGTAACCCCTTCCAGCCCTGCCCTGGGTCAGCATGAAAAGGAAAAACACATAAGCAGCTCCTTGTAGGCAGAGGTATTTTTGTCTTTGTGTCCCACGAAGGAGGGAAGGAGAGGAACCATTCTCTACCTCCTCTAGGGAAAAAAGTGCTGTAGGCAGCAGAGAAGCACCCCCTCGCCTGGCTTCACCCTGCAGATCCTCCACATGACCACTCTGAATTGCTCAAGAACAGGCTTCAGGAACAAGTGCAGGAATTTGAGAAGGAACTGCACACAAAAATCAAATTTCTTCCTCAACTGGCCTTTTATATTATGACCTACATGGTATCAGGCATTTTATTTTATTTTATTTTATTTTATTTTATTTTATTTTATTTTATTTTATTTTATTTTATTTTATTTTAGTTGTGCAGCAAAATTGGCCAAACCTCTACTTAAGTAATTAACCTCAGGAAGATAAACAGGATACGGAAAGAAGAAAAAACAGCCAACTGTAAAGGACAGTTGTGTCTTACTGATCTGCTATAATTCTTTGCACATCTCAACAAATAAAAGCAGATGTATCATTTTGGCTTGGATGTTTGTAAATGAACTGTACAAGACACAAACTCCATAGAAGTGTTAAATAGTGCAATAACAAAAATTGCTAATTATGCTTTACTTCCATATGAGTGAAGGCTGCAGGGAATTATGTGGGGACTTAACTCATAGTCACCAGGGCAGCACAATGCTATATGAAGTCCCCAGATGCCAAAGGTAGCCTGATGCGTGCTGAGAGGAATGCCAGGAATACTCAGGCATATCTCACACAGGGTTTGACGTGCATCAAACCCAGTCTGAAAACAAAAGCAGAGGAACTCTCTTATTTTACTTTCATGCTGCCTCAAAGCTTCCCATCAGCCACACAGCTTCCTCCTAGAAACTGCTCCTGAAAATGTCTTTTGATTAATACAATTTTTTTTGAAGGTGGCAGAGAATAGCCTGCTCACACTGCTCTCCTTTGTGGTCCTGTGTCTGACTCTGCTTGTTTTATACCATGAGCTGGTGGGTTTGCTCTATACAACTGCAAAACCTGGCTGCATCCAGTCCTGTTCCACTGGCCACGACTCCTGGCCAGCACAGTGATTATGAATAAAGTTGCATGAAATTGAAGCACAACAACTTGAAAAGGACTGAGGAATTTTAAAAAATATATTACAGAATTGTCTGATCACCTTGCATCACCGTGCCATAAGAAATCAGTGGGATAGGTGGCTCTTAATAAGGATGACGGGTTTAGAAATGAAAATCTGATATCCTTTCTTTCTTACAAAGTAAGTTATTATCTCATTTTTCCAATGTCATGATCCTGTTGTGAAGAGGAAGATAAGGGAACATCACCTGAATTGTCCCTTTAAATGTTTCTTGCATTTGCCTTTGAAATATTTGTCTCCAATTACACTCAGCAATTGGATGGGAGAGTAGATGGATCCTGGCTCCATGTGAAATGACAATTCCCCCTATTCCCAGCAAAACCCATTCGGCTGCATTCGCCACTTACACCAGTTACTTTATCATCCCCCTAAATTCCAAATTGTTGAGCTGTTTTCCGGCTATTTGGGGCTGTTACACAGTGGCGTTCCCGGTGAAATCCCGTGTTCTGAGCACAGCCACACCTGGAGCCATCCAGCAGCTGTGGCTGGGAGTTTGCTTCTGAGCTCCCATCTTCTTTCCAGCCCCTCTGCAGCCTTATAAGCAGAGAGGGAAAAAAATCTGTGCTGCGATGCCGGGCTCTCGGTCGGGCTGCCAGGCGCAATCCGGCGCACATCGCGGTCCCAGATCGGAGATCTCATGTGATCCCTGGCAGCCTCAGCATCTCCCGCCAGCTGCCTCCATGGGCAGAAGTGAGAATGTTAATAAACACCCAAATGAAAGGAAGTTGTTGGGTTGTAATTAACATATGCCATTAGTATCTGTCGCTTTGGCCAGCCGCAGCAGACAGGCTGAACCCATACATACAAATGAGTGTCTGCCTGAACTGCGGGGAGGGGAGGGAGAGATGATTTCATTGTGAGCGTCTGGTGCTGTCAGCAGCTTTAAATCACACGGGTACTTACCAACAAAAACAGTAACGACCATTGTGTCCTGGAACAATAATACAGCTTTTAAAACCTTGTTTTATTCAATAAGCAGTCCTAAATGTTTGCTCGCCCTCTTCTTTTCACCAGACTTGCCTCATTTAAAAGATATTCCAAGGGGGAAAAATGAAGGTCTGGCCCACCACAGGTCTTTTTGATGCGGTTAATCTGCACCTTTGGCCCTTTCGCAACGCTCCCTGGCACTGCTGCCAGTGGGACAGGTGATGGCGGCAGCCCCGTGGGAATCACACCAGCCCACTCCTGATGAACGTCACCAAGGGTTTCTGGAAGGTCAATAACGAGCCCAGAGCCTCCCACGCTGGCTGGGATTGTTTCACTGGAATGGTGTTGTTCTGTGTTCATTACCAATAATTACCTTTGTTGAGCTGTGCACTCCCTACCTCACCAATTCCTCTCTCTTAGGGGGCTCAAAGATTAAAATGCCCAGAAAAGCCCCTGTCCATTGGCACTGCCAGAGACGTCCCTGTTAATTGCTATCGCTCTCTTCTTGTTCCAAAGAGATGTGTCAGGAACTGAAGGCTTAGCAGGTTTTATCCTCTCTAAAAATAAAGCCTCTGCAAATTCAATAAAGAATGATAATTTTTAACCCCCAGATATATTGCTGAAAGGTGATTGTAAATTCCCCCCCTCTTTTTTTTTTTTTTTTTGCAACCATCGTAGTCCTCCTCCTTCATGTTTTTAAATGTTTATTTACATAAGAAATTAGTTCAAGGACCACCACTACCAAAACCAGTAGATCTAGGACTGCAAACGTGATTCTGCTGAATTGCTAAATTGCTGTGAAAAAAAACAAAGTCAGAAGCATCTGGGCTGTGCTCCAAGACATGGGATTTATATGATCACACTCTGCATCTTGGTTCAGTCTGACAGAATATTTTCCTACTTTCTGTGCTAAAAGAGCTTTAGAGGTCTCTGCAGGAGTTTCTCTTTGGAGGCATTTGAGATGGCAGATGATAATTAGATATTTCTATAGCGCAGAAATTATTTTCTTTGCATTTCCCAGTTCGCAGGCAGAGCTGTGGTCAGCAACCCTGTCTGACTCAGCCTCTCATCTTCCTGCTTTTAAAACCCAACAATTCTCCTATTTATTGACATATTTTAAGAAAAAGTTTTACTGCCTCTGAAAAAATCCTGTTCTGTTGTCTTTGCTTCCAGCTTTCTGCAGCAAAGCTACTGCTGTCTCCAGTGGAATTTATGTTCAAGTAGACACTGCAAAGAACCCATGGAATTCATCCCTGGTCAACAGGTCCAGCAGGATGGAGCTGGTGCTCCCTGAATTGGCCTGGATAAAGCTGTGGGATCATCCCCTTCAGCTAGCCCTGCTCCAGGGAAAAAGACAAAGTCCAGATAGATGAGAGAGCTGGCAAAGGAATTGTTCCATTTGGTGGTTTTCCTGATCTTCATTATGAAATCCTTAGATATGGTTGTGGCACTACATCCTCCCCTGCAGACAGGGATGGACCAACCAGCTTGGATGTGCCCAGCATCACAGTGGAGTTCCAAAGTGAGGTTTTTTCCAGCCTTTACACCTTCCATCTTATCCCTGCACATAATTCCCCCATTTTCCTTCTGCTTTACATCATGTGGGCAAGAGGCCGGAGCAGCCACCCTGTGTCACTAGGACCATGCCATGGTTGTCCCCGCCACCCTTTACCGTACCTTCATCAGTCAGTGCCATCTACGGGAAACCAGAGCCAGGCTGACTCAGAATTCTTCAAGGACGCACCACCAGCTCTGGCCCTACCTGGGGCTAGAGAGAAGTGTGGGGGTGGCACCACAGCTCAGAGGGCTGCAGCCTGTATGGCCCATCTTGCTTTGGTGACCCTGCACCACCACACTGCTGGATGGCACTGGAATGGTGCCTTCAGATGGGGTCCTCAATATGCTGTCAGATTTTTTGGTGGGGAAATATTGCTGTAGCACCACGTCATCAAGCTGCTGTGTCTTGCCAAAAAACTTCAACAGCGTTTTGTTCTACTTCCAAAAGCGGGTTGGAAAAAAAGTACTGGATCAGGCCCCTGCAGCTAAAGCCCAGTTCTAAAGTCTTCAGCCAGACTGAGAAGAGAATTCAAAAGCATTTTGTAACATCAAGGAAAAGGACATAGTCTTGTTCTGTGGCTGTTTTGCCCTCCATGAAGTCCCACCACTTGTTAAAGGATTCCCAGGGTGAAAAAAAGACATAAGCAGGAGATACATGAGGTGAAGCAGGGACAGGCCACTTGGGTCCCAAGATAATAGGGATATTGTCAGAGTATGCAGAAATTCAATGAGAAAGGCCAAGGCCCATTTGGAATTAAATCTGGCTAAGGTTGTCAAGGATAACAAGAAGGGCTTCTTTAAACACATCAACAACAAAAAGGATACAAGGGAAAATGTAGGCCCACTACTGAATGGAAAAGGGACCATTGCAACATAGTTTGTAGAGAAGGCTGAGATACTTCATGTCTTCTTGCTTCAATCTTCACTGCCAAGGCCAGCCTTTAGGAATCTCTGACCCAGGAGACCAGGGAGAAGGTCTGGACAAGGAAAGATTTCCCCTTGGTTGAGAAGGATTGGATTAGAGACCATTTAGTCAAACTCAATGTCCACAAGTCCATGGGTCCTGATAGGATGCATCCATGAATGCTGAGGCAGCTGGCCGATGTCATTGCTCGGGCACTCTCAGTCACCTTTGGAAGGTCATGGCAATCAAGAGAGGTGCCTGGGCACTGGAAGAAAGCAAACGTCGCTCCAGTATTCAAAAAGGGCAAGAAGGAAAACCCAGGGAGCTACTGTCCAGTCAGCCTCACATCAGTTCCTGGAAGGGTGATGTAACAGCTCATCCTGGAGTCCAGATAAATGGATGGATGGATGGATGGATGGATGGATGGATGGATGGATGGATGGATGGATGGATGGATGGATGGACGGATGGATGGAAAACTAAGGATGTTCTGTGAAGCTGTCCATGAGCCAGCAGTGTGCCTTTGTAGCCAGGAAGGTGAATGGTGTCCTGGGGTGCATTAGGAAGAGCATTGCCAACAGGTCAAGGGAGGTGATCCTGCCCCTCTACTCAGCCCTGCTGAGGCCACATCTGGAGTGCTGTGTCCAGTTCTGGCTCCTCAGCACAAGAGAGACAGGGAGCTCCTGGAGCAGGTCCAGCATAGGGCAACAAAGATGATGAAGGGGCTGGAGCATCTCTCCTATGAGGAAAGGCTGAGGGAGCTGGGTCTGTTCAGCCTCAAAAAGAGATGACTGAGTGGGGACCTTATCAGTGTCTCTAAGCGTCTGAAGGGAGGGTGCCAAGAGGATGGAGCCAGGCTCTTCTCAGTGGTGCTAAGCATTAGGACAAGAAGCAATGGGCAATAACTAGAACACAGGAATTTCTACCTGAAAATGAGGAAGAAATTCTTTATTGTGCGGATGTGCGAGCACTGGAGCAGATTGCCCAGAGAGGTGGTGGAATCCTCTTTTCTGGAAGTACTCAAAGGCCACCTGGACACAATCCTGAATAATGTGCTCAAGGGGACCCTGCTGATCAGCGAGTTTGGATCAGATGACCTCCAGTAGTCCCTTCCAACCTTACCCATTCAGTGGTTCTGCGAAAATTCATCTATTTTAAACCAATTTCTCAGATCAAGAGTTAAATCTGAGGGAGCTTTATAGTTTCATTGGTTTTACCCATACAAAAAAAAAAAAAATTATGAATGTTGTGAATTTTCTTCAATCTTTTGATGTTGCTATTTTGACTTGGGAAGTTGTTTCACCCAGCAGCAGTTGTTCAGATACATGGAGTTCAAAGGCACGATAAGAAAAGGTTACAAGTGAAAAGTTCCATTAGGAAGTAGATTTAATCTTAAAATATATATATTCATCATTGCCTGATGTATTTAGTGCAGTGCCCAGGGCAATCCATTGTGTAGGTGGGGATACAGCTCCAGCCTCATGCATTTTGCTTTCCATTGCGTGAAATTTCCATCAGTCTGAGCCAGGCCTGCCTTTGTCCTGCTGCCCCCTCCATCCCCTGGCTTCCATCTCCTCCATGGGCCAGCACCAATGTGTGCCTGGGCCCATGGTGTGCACCTTCAGCCCTCCCACTACCAAGGAACCCTCCTGCAAGTAATGGGTAGTGGCTTTCTGCCGGTCTGGCTCGGTGGCTCAGTGGCTCATCCCACTCCAGCACTGCCAATGGAGCAGAGAACAAAGAGCCATTTAGCCACACCCTGGGCTTCGCCTGGAACTCCTGTGTGACCCCCTTGGCTCCTGTAGGCTTCTCTCATGCTCCAAGTTAAGCAGTCTTGAATGTGAGATTTGTAGAATCAGTCCCTCCATTTCCACCCTATGGTTTCCACATATTCCGTTTTTTCAGGTTTTTGGGGAGCAGTTTGACCATGTTGAATGCAGCACCAGGGAGCGAGCAGCTCTGTTAGCTTCAGAAAGGGTTCAGTGTTTTCTTTTATTTTGCCTATTTTAGAGTATCTCAATGTGTTTCTCCAACCAAATTTTTGGCATAGCTGAACATATACATTTATAATTCTAAAGGTAATGAGTGATAAGCTCTAACAGAGTGGAAACTAAAACAATCATGCTTTTCCCTTAATACCAACCATCTGCTAGAACCAGATGACAAGAAGGCATGTATCAGTTTCTTGAACTGATGCACCTTCACAAGAAAATGCACAGAGAGGCCCATTTGCTAATCTGGAGATAAAAGCATCATCTCCTGTGTTTGGCACCTCTGTAATACTGAAAATCCCAGCCTCTCTCCTCTGAGGCGTTGCCCCCTGGAGCCGTGCTGGACACCCTTTCATGAGCAGACCCCAACCCTGGAAAAGTCAAGGTGACAGCACCTTCCCCACAAGGTGCCACCTCTACCGCCCCGTCAAGAGCTGTTGATATGGTAGGCAGAGCTTAAAACTAGGCCAGACCTTTTGTCACAAGGAACTAATTTTGTTGTTGTTGTTGTTCTGATGTTTTTTACATAGAAAAAGGGGACTTCAGAAAGAGGGATGAAAAGATGCCCCTTATGCTTTTTAATTTCATTAGGGGAAACTAGAAGGCTACGGAGTCTGGTGTAAGAAGCAAAGCAAGAAAAAACACAGCATTTTTAATATTAACATATTTTCTTTACTAAGCTCTTTATTGCTGTGAAGAAAAGTTGAGGGTCTTTGTGATTTGTTTGCATTTCTGTAAGATAATCATGTATCCAGTTTCCAGTCTCTAAGACTCACAAAATAAGTGCAAGTAACACTTGATGGATCCCATAAGGCATCATTGTCTGGAATCACAGGATTGCTGAAATGGGTTTAATTTCAAACCGGGCAGAAACACCAATTTAAGTGTAGTGGTTTTGTTTGCTTTTTTTACTTTCTGTGAGATAAAAATTAGGAGAGGGCGAAAAGCAGGCTCAACACTTTAAAGAATATAAAGAAGTTTATTACTAACAGAATTAAAGGTAAAAAAAAAGAAATAATATGAACTTAAAAGCAAACCCCCCTTTCTCTCTCAAACACTCCCCTCTTCTTCTAAGCTGCACAAAAGGATAACAAACATGTGATTCAGGTCAGTATTGCAGTTCTTAAAAGTCTCTTCCATATTTGAGGGGAAAAGAGGTTTCTTCTGCTTAGCGTGGTTTCCAAACTGCTACAAGCAAAAACCAGATTTCGCCCGGAAAAATCTGCTGCCATGAAAAAACATTTCTCTCATGAATTTTGCAGTTTTCCCACACTGCCATCATGGGTATCTCTTTTAAGGATAAGCGAATTCCAGCCTGAAAACAACAACTCTCTCCTTTAACAAAGTCTCTAAAAATTTCTGGCAGGACCACTTCTCCTTTTCCGCAGGCTGCACACAGAATTCTCTCTTCCCCCATGTCTTTCACAGAGACATGAAACAGTTTGTGACATTACAGTCTCATACCACCACATGCAAAAGGCGTTTTTAAGCTACACGTGATAAAACACGCCGCCACCCTCTCCTCCAGTCACCATCTTTGCTTCGTCTCACGTGACTCACACTCACCCTGTTTCTCTCTGACCTCAAAATTTCATGATGGAGAGCTGATGTGTTCAGGCTGTAGGGTGGAGAAAAAGCCTCGTTCTCTTTATGCTGCTGGCTGCATGGTGTCTTCTTCAATTCGGTGCAAATTGTGCTGGCTTCAGAAAGCTCCGCCGGGTCTGCGCGGGGCCATGTGGCGGGGGGAGGGGGGGAACTCGCCAGTCCCCGAGAGCTGCTTCAAGTAAGTTCAGCTGTGCAGCAGATCATAGTTGTTTTCAGCTGCCCGTGGCTCTGAGATAGTTCTTTCCTGCAGAGACTCAGGAGGCTGTTCCGCTGCACCGGAGGGGAAGAGTGGAGGGTGCAGGGGGCCCCGCAGGGCCCGGCCCGGCCACCCCTCCGGGAGAGACCGGAAACCAGAAGCTCCCTTTCCCGTGGCTGCGCTGACTTTTATATGCAAAATTGCGAGAAGCGATGGGTCTACAACTCTGTCTATCAACTCAGTTTTTTTCAACCCACCACAATTGCATGAAAATATTACATTTGATTTTTTTAAGAAAAATTTAAATTTAAAATNGAGGGGGGGAACTCGCCAGTCCCCGAGAGCTGCTTCAAGTAAGTTCAGCTGTGCAGCAGATCATAGTTGTTTTCAGCTGCCCATGGCTCTGAGATAGTTCTTTCCTGCAGAGACTCAGGAGGCTGTTCCGCTGCACCGGAGGGGAAGAGTGGAGGGTGCAGGGGGCCCCGCAGGGCCCGGCCCGGCCACCCCTCCGGGAGAGACCGGAAACCAGAAGCTCCCTTTCCCGTGGCTGCGCTGACTTTTATATGCAAAATTGCGAGAAGCGATGGGTCTACAACTCTGTCTATCAACTCAGTTTTTTTCAACCCACCACAATTGCATGAAAATATTACATTTGATTTTTTTAAGAAAAATTTAAATTTAAAATAAATTATTTTTAAAAATTCAATTTTCCTTCTAAAGCTGTGACTCCCATATATACCGAGTGAAGACTAACTTCTCAACAGGTTTGGGGTTTTTTTCTTGAGAAAATGGGTACTTTTGAAAGTTCATTTCCTAATTTCAAAGAGGCATGACTCGTGCTTTCTTGCATGCTTGAGTGTGACAGTACTGCCTGGTAGCACAGAGACACAAGTGTGGCAGCTTGAAAACCCCAGTTCATGTAAGAGAGAATCAGTTTTAACAGATGTTTTTTATCTCTATGATGTGGCCAGCTGCTGTGTGATGTATCTGGACATGTGAGTGTGTATTTTTAATGGTGGCACAAACTTATCCCAATGATCATTAATCAATCTCTGCATATACAATGGCCCTACAGCTCAAGTATATCCCCTATTTCTACCATGAAAAGCGTGTTATGAACAATTTCTTCCAAAGGAAAAGGTGAATTCTGTGCTCAATCTGAACTTTATTTAGTTGTTTTCCATGGAAAGCCTTCATTTGTGGCTGCCACACTGAAGAACCTTCAGATGACTTGGCTTCTTCCACAGCTTGCTTGTTGCTTTCAGAAACCTCACCTCCTTTTAGGATTCACTGGCCAAATGATGGAAATTGCTGATCACCTTTGAAAACGTGGCTCTTCTGCATTGTCTGTGTGTGAGGATGACCAGGAGGGCAGCAAGCTGAGGCCTGGCCCTTGGTGGCTGAAGAAAGGAGGTTCATGGCAGTTGCAGTGCTCCTGTGCTGCTGGAAGTCCTTCCTCAGTTGAGTCTTCCTGGGAAAGCAAAGGAAATTTAAATTTCTAGTGTAGCAAAACAAGCAGAGAATCAAAACTAAGTCTACTTTTGAAGACCCTTTTTATGCCTCATTAAAAAACTGGAAGAGACCCAAGTGAGGTCTCACTGCTCAGTCCCTCTAATCTCCTTAACTCCGTCGTGGGTTTGTTTGGGTTTCTTCCCCCAGTTTGTGACGGTGATAAGTCCTGACAGCCGTGAGACAGCATTTCTGAGTCCCTGGCTTCACATTCAGCAATAGGGGCTGAAGAGCAGGACATGCTCCTCCCTCCAGGTTTGCCTGATTGGAGACTGACTTTCTGCTCTGTGCAGTTATCCATGTATTTAGACGAATTTGTTATTTTTCCATGTGATCTCCAACATGGCCTGCATCTCAAGTGGCTGCTGTCTCCGAGGCATCATTTCTCAACAGGAACAGACAAGTTCCTAGCAGTCAAACAGGAGAAGAGCTATAAATGTCATAGGTTGGCCGCAATAATATTAAAGAGCCATGCTCTCCCGCAACCTTTTAAAGTATGTATCATTCAAAATTTATTTGAGCTTTCTGGCTGATTTTTTTAATATGGAGATCCTGTTTGACAGTTGTTGCTCCCTCACAATTTTGAATGCTTTGACATCGCAAAAGTGCATTTCTACTCAGCGACCAGATGTGTCCTCCCAATAACAATTACGTAGCACAGAGGAAAAAGCCTATTGTTCAGCCCAGTAAATCAAACTGTTTAACCAAAGAAGCCAGATTGTTATTTCTTCACTGCACATTCATAATGCTTTGTTTGACTTCTAATCTGTCCGTGCGTATATATGTACAGAGACAAATATATACGTTTCGATGCTCCGAGCACTGTGTGCACTTGCTCCATAAGCAAAGTGGAGCCCCCACGTTGAGGAACGGCTGCAGATCCATCAGAAAAGTGTCCTCTGAGCACGTCAGTCCCAGGGCTGACTCTCGCTAAGCCGGGATCCCCAGGGGTACGAGCTGGTGTTCCGGCAGCACCTCCCCATCTCCCTGGCAGGAGCAGCACTTCCCCGGCGATGTGCCACAGCTCGGGGGACATGTGTGCCGCTGCTCTGAGCCACAGCTGCGAAGTAGGGAAATGCAGGTGTTGCACAGGTAGGAGAGAAATTCAAGGGGTGTCCTGGCCCTCAACTGAGACAGCTGGCAGGGTGGATGACCAGCTGTCACTGGACTTGGAAGGAGGCTTGGAGCTCCTAAAAAACCAATTCACAAACTGAAATGTTTATTAGCAGCCAGCACTGTTTTCCCACTAAAAGTGGCAACCAGGCAAGGGATGTAAAGCTGCTTTTCTGATGATCATCACAACGACCTGTTCCTCCTTCCCCAAAGCACGGTGATAACCAATGAAAACATTCCTCTCCCTTACCTGAGGTGACCCCGCTGTCTCCAGTATGCAGCTCCCGCAGGCTCCCTCCCCAGCCCCACACCTTTGCAGATGGATTGGGTGAGCAGGGAAACATGGGTGCTGCCAATGAACCCAGGCTTCCTCGTGCTGCTGCAACTTCCTCTGTTTTGTGGTGTGCCTGTGGAAGCACCCGCTGCCTCGCTCGGATATGACAAAACCTATCATCCCCATTAAATGCATTTCTATAGGATTGCCTCTCTGGGATGCTCCTGGATGGGCGGCTCTTCATCTCATAGGCTTCCAGCACCGATTCAGCTCAGCTAAGCTTTTCCCTGTGTCAATGGACTGTTGGAAGATAAAATATGCAGAGGCTGTGTCCTGCCAATAAATCCTGGTTTCTGCTCTGAATATTCACCTAACCCTCAGCAATTTGTCATCCAACTGTGCTTTTGCAGGACGGCCTTCATTCTCATCTTGAAGCTGACTGTTGCAATTTTATAATATTCTGTGGGAATAGGAAGTACCTAGCTCTTCCTCTGGGACTCAGCAGTGCAGAAAGCTTTTTTCTCTCTGTTTTCTGGCTCCCTTTAATGCTACCTGACAGTAGGCAAGTAGCACTTGATGTGCCATTCCTTGTCTGTGCCTGGCTATTGAAATTCTCATTTTCACTCACTATGATCTTTTTTTTCTGGAGTGAGCTGCACAGGTGAACCCACATCAAGCCCAGACAATCTGCATGGGAAATAATGAAGGTTTTGTGTACACAGTTTTTTGGCTAAAATTTTACCAAAAGCTAGTTCAGGCCATTTCACTACCAAAACTGCAGGCCTGAAGTCATTGCAGTTTCCACATTGCAGCCGGCTACATTAAGTCATATAAAAAATCTGATGAACTCTTCCAAGAGGCAGCCACCAAAGCTTCCTTCTGCGTCAGCTTGGCTGTCCTCTGCCCTGGAGATAGGCAGTCCCAGAGACCAAAAAAGTGTGTTAGGTTACTGCCAAAAAGGAGAGAGCACTAAGAGTCAAGAGATTCGGGCTTGTTTCCCAGATGGCAAACAGTTGTTCTTTATGGCCTTGTGCAAAAACACTTTTTCTCTGCTTCCTCTGGGTCCTTATCAGGAAAGCTGGAACAGCATTTCCTTACTCCCAACCTGTTCTGGCCACCGGAGGGTAAAGTTTTACAGTGAAGGAGCTGAGTCTTTCTTCAAATGGATACTGCACAACCAGGTCCTGCCCTGGGAGGAGTGGGGGATGGCAGGATCATTTTCTGAACGCAGAGAGGCATAACCCAGCTGGATGTTTCTTTAAACTCCCTGATACACCATCAGAGGTTAGAAACAGCTACAGTTTCCTCAAGATCAACAGGGATCATATTCCCCACTGAAAAACCTCCCTGGGGTCACCAGAAGTTTACAGCCCTCCAACCTTAAGATGCTTTGCCTTTCTGGTGAGGCCATGGTTTTATGGGAATAGGGTGTTTGTGGGAGGAGGATGGCTTTCGCCTGGCAAGGCAGGGAACCGACTGGCAGAAAGGCTTACACCATTTTGCACAATTTTGTACACAATTGTGCACAATCTGTTTTGCTCATCAGTACTACAGCTTTCAAACCCTTGAGGAGAACATCTTTTGTTTCCCAAATCTTTTTGCTTTCTGCACTGCCTTTCAAGAAATTGTAATTGTAAATGTCACCAGGTGATTTTCTTGCACACAGCCTTCCAAGGCTTCAGCACCTGAATGAGTCTGGTTTCGTGCTATGAAATGTGCAGCTCTTACACCAGGCTGCACATCGAGCAGAAACATTCTCGTGGGATGAGGAGGTTTTCTTTTCACCTAGGCAATAATTTCAAGGCTTTGACTGGAGATTTTTGGCGGAAGTGACTGACCTGCATACTGCCAATCTGTGCTGGCATTTCACTCCAAAAATCATCCGTCTCTGCTTGTCTGATGTCTCCACCACCAGTGAGCTGCAAGGTGCAAACTTCTGCTAGGACCCAGCAGAGCAACAACACAAACTGCCCGGAAAAGCAGGGCTTTAATTTCAAGGAGCCCCTTGGATGACAGTGTTTTGCATGTCCCCAGTGAGAGACAAAACCATTCATGCTGATGTGCCAGTCAGGGCTGCAGCCAAGTGGACTTGAGAACAGGAACAGCTGGATTTCAGTGGACTATTAAAGTGCTGCAGCCGAAAGCCATCATTGTGGACCTGCTCACATACCACAGACCTCTGGAGAGGATCATCTGTATAATTACAAGGATCACAGATCTTGCACTTCCCCTGTCAATGAACATTTTCCTTTTGGGTACAGTACGTTCCTGCAGATTCCAACGATAAACTGCTCTAATGGTCTTTGCAGTCATCTGATTTAGCTACAGAAAAAAATGTCTTAGAGCTGAGCTGGAAATACAGCTCCCTGCTGCATGAATCTGCATGGGAACAGGGTGTGTGCAGCACGTTCCAACCACGGACAAGCTAATCCTTTCTGCAGATAAAAACTGCCTGCAAAACCTAGCCTGAAAAAGTAGTTACTGAGGTTGTTGTTCATTTTTTTTTGAAAGGATGGATAAAAGTTCAGAGTGATAAAATAATTTCCTTGAAATACTTTCATTCAAATAATTTGCTTCCTTTTGAAAGGCTTATTTTTTCCTTTGCTGAACTTCTTTTTTTTTTTTTAAGCTCCTAAGTGGTATGAGCAAGGGAAGAGATGGCCCTGGTCTCGGGGGGGGATGTGCAGCTACAAGACCGTGTTTTGTGATAGGGGAGCACGTGCCATGCCAGCTGGAGCTAACGTGCATGGAGGGGGGATGGCTCACACCCCACGGCCCCTCCAGTAAATGTCGCATTGTGCTGGTAAATGTCTCATTGTGCTAATTCGCGGGACTCCTGCAGACAACTACGATGAAAATTGTTGGGTAATGCTATGGCTCGGGCTGCGTCCTTGGCTTGGATCATGCTGGGGGGCTGCACCTTGCAGGGATGGAGCCGGTGAGAGGTGCAGGCGGGGCACCCTGTGCGTGCTGCGGCCAGCTCAAAGCTGCGGACTCAGGGATGGTGCTGGGGGTTTATTCTTCACCGAGGGGTGAGCTTCTTTGATTAAGCACATGTAAGTTTAGGCAAAACACCAAATAGTGCAAGATTTTCTATAAAGCCACAGAAAAGCTGGCAGCGCTGGAGAAGTGCTGAAAAATGAATTGTTTTTACAAAGTCACATGATGACTTTAAGTAAGGTTGGGAGCCAAAGCCTGGGCAACTCTGCAGAGCAAAAAATCAAAGACATTGAAAAAAAAAAAAAATAAAGGTCACGTCTCTGGCTTAAGTGCTGCCCTAGACTTCACAGGGCATTCTCTACCCCCCACTGTGCAGTGCAAGCTGTCTTCTGGAAAGCAGATTTGCAAACAGGAGGATTTACTCTGATGGCTGTGGAAACCAGTGAAGTGCCGTGGGATCAGGCAGGGAGTCCTACACTGGTGGGCTTGTGCCTGCCCGTGGAATCTGAGAGCACAGTGCTCAGAGGCTGTCCTGCCACTGACCCAGTAGAGAACAATAAAGGGAAGCCCAAAATGTTATTAGTAAAACAGGTCAAAAGAGAGCGAAATGGGTGAACCTTCTGCCTGGGCTGCCTGACCCACGCTGCTGCTTGCAGCAAGTGAGGACATCACATCCAGGTGTCTTTGGCCATCAAACTTCTCACAGATGGTTTGATGGGCAGTGCCTTTCAGTGGACAATTTAACTGACCCCTCTGCAGAGCAGCAGGGCAGAAGAAGAGGAGAGTGTTCATCTCCTAAACAACAGCAAAGAAGGAACAGTGATTCATCACCATTGCTCTATAAGGATCTTGTAGGTTTACCTGGCGAAATGTTTCTGTGAATGCGAGTTTATATCAAAGCCTGGCATAGATTTAACAGGGGACAAAGAGAGAAAGAGGGGTTTAATTCCTCCTCTGCCCCTCCCTGTTAGACACCAGATATCAACACCTGTCCCTGCTTCTCTCTCAAGTAAAAGAAATGGACATGTTATATATTCCTGCAGCTGAAGCTGCTTATATCTATTTTTGGGTTGTATGGTAGCTCATTTCCTAGTACTCCCAGAGCACCCAACAAGCAGAACACTATACAGATCTATAAGATGAAAAGACATGAAAAATAGCTGAGGAAGCTGAATTACAGCAACAGTAACTTAACGGGATTTGGTGGAGCTGTCATCAGATTAATTTTCCACCAGTGTAAATCCAGTGATGTAAACGGCAGCTAACTCACATGGGAAAACATGCTAATTGAAGCTGGGTCCATTGCTGGAAGGTGCTGGAAGGAGGGCACCTCCAGAAGCAAGGCAAATTGCATGTTTCCTGGAGAAAACTTCAATACAGAAGGAGAAGCAAACAAACCGGATCTAAAGTAAATAGAAACGTGAACGTATCTGGGTAGGGACTGATCTGAGACCAAGTGAGAAAATCAAAGTGCACCACCTGGGGCTCCTGGAGGGCCTGGTGAGAGGCGCTTATCCTGTATCCCACAGAGGGGACAGCAAAGTAATTCCTGAAAAACAGGATTTTTTTCTTGGAGTAACTGTGTTCCTGCAGCTTGGATGGTCTAAGGATGTAAATGAGGAAAAGCCTATGGGGAGAGAGAATACCTGTCAGTAGATCAGCTAAATATCATTGAGGGAAAGCAGCACATAAGCCTCCTGTGAGTACCTCCTCCATCAGGCACTCACTGTGTAATATAAATTGGCTTAATATAAATTATATTAGGAGAAATAAGTATAAGTGCCTGACAGGATGATGGCAGACAATTGGCTCTCTGCAAAGGCAACAGCAGCGATTTGGTTGTAGCACTGGAGGTCTGAAGATGTGAGCCAGGCAAGGGTACAGGGAGAGGTAATATTTTGCAATCTATATATATATATACATATAACTCCACTGTGCAGCCAGAGACAGGGTTTCTGCTCTATGATCTCCTGGGACAGAACCATGTAAAGGTTTGTTTCTGTTCCAAGACCTTTTAGAATAAATTGCTCTAGAAATGAAGAATGAAATCAATAAAAATACAAATGGGTGGCTACAGTTTGTGTGGTTCCTATCTCAATTTTTTGTCTCTGGTAGCTTTTTAGCAAAACTCAGCATCAACTGTTCCAAGCACACTTAAAATAGATACTGATCAATTTTCTCAACACTCCAGAAGAACAAGGTAAGTTGCCTTATGTGTTTTAGCAGATGAAAAACACGAAACCAAAAGGTGATAAGGTTTGTCCAGAGGCTCAGGGCAAGATTGTGGCAGAGCCCAAAACTACGCCTTTGACTTCCTAATATCCCACCTGCTATTTGGCTACCTCTCTCTCTCCTCCAACAGCACTGACATGGGAGTTAGGGTTCAAGGTCTCTCAGAGCACTTACAATTTGCACAAGTGTTTTCCTATATTAAAACACAAGTGAAAATTCTCCATCCATATTTCTGGAACTTGGAGCTCTGCCGTTGAGAGGAGAGATAATTAAACTAGTCCAGGACATGGGAAATCCCTCCTCTCTGGCTTCTGATGTGACCTGAGTGAGTCTGAACCTTAGTCTTAACTCCAGCTTCCCACCACTAAAGCACTATAAAACCAAGAAACATGAATGTTATTAGAAGAAATCCAGTGGTTTATACTTCATATACATCCATAATGTATATACAATGAATATACTTTATATATTGTGGTTACCTCAGCAGATAATGAGGACATCCTTAGCACCAAAACCTAATAAAAAGGGCGAAGCTCGCCTTCTCAGGTTTTTGTTGTTTGGGGGGTTTTTTTGTGTGTGTCACCACCATCTCATTCATTTATGTTTTTCTCTTTCTTTCTTTTCCCTGTGTTTACCTTCCACCAGAACAGCTTGTTTGCCTGTCTGCCATTAGCTGTAGTGTTTGCACATCAGTAGCTGCCTTTGGATTTACTACTTGCTTCAGTAATGTGGAGAAAATGCAACTTTGTGGCCTGTAATGACAAAAAAAAAAAATTCCAGAAGCCTCTGGATTTAATAAAAAACCCCACAAAAATCCTTCCCAGAACTCAAAGAATTTTCTTCTGATGGAGATCTCTTTAAAAAAAACCCACAAAAAAACCCCCAGAAAAACTCCCCCAAAAAACCCCAACCAGCTCCCACACCTGCTGTAGAGCAGATTAGCAGATTCTCTGTTCACAGAGCTAGAAACCAGAAGTCCTACCTGGTCATCCGAGCTACAGCTGTGTAAAAGTGCTGCTGCCAAGCAGGGTCGCAGCCCTCTCAGTTACCAGCTCACCTATGCAGTGACAACTTGAGAAGAAGGGCTGGTTTCAGGGGAAGAGCTGACTGCCCTCCAGAACAACAGCATTAGGTGCTTTTGTCGTGGAATATTTGATGTTCTTTGTCACTGGGACTGAATTGTTTCTCTTCTCTCACAAGTCCATCATGAGCCAAAGATGACAGCACAGTTGAGGGAGCCCACCTGCATGAGCTGCTGCAGTCCTTAAGCAAAGGGCCAGAGCGCTGCTCATCAAACAGCTTCTAACCTGCTGCCTGCGTGTGAGACGTCTTGTTTGAGCTCTTACAAAGCTAATGAGCCCTTTTCCCTCAGGTAAAGCGAAGGAAAGGCAGGAAGAAAATGGTAAACACACTGCTGAAATAGATAATCTACCCTCGGCAGTGGGCACACAGTGTCCTCTGTTTGGCAGAGGATAAAGAATACCCTCTCTCAGCAGAGGAAAAAAATGAAAACTTCATTTGCAATGAGGGAATTGCATGTCTGCTTCTTGAAGCCCTTGAACACAGAGCTTTCTGCCCAGGTTTATCCTTGCTGAAGGCAAAAGAAAGCTTCAGGGAAACCCCTGGAAGCCACTTCAGCCTCAGGCAGAAGCTGGCAAAGCAGCAGTGACTCTCAGCATAATGAACAATGAGGAGTATAGCAAAGCTTTTGGAAGTGAGGAGTAGAGCAGAGAAAGTGACTAGTAAACAAACAAATAAACAGGAACCAACTAAGTCCCTGAAAAAAGAAATTAAATAAAACCTCAAACAAATCCTGCTCACCTTCATGGCTAACTCCCACTATCCTGTCCAGATGCATGGGTGTAGTGCTCTGGGCAATGGACTCTTCCTTCCTTGGGCTTTGAGAACCCAAATGCTGAAAGCTAAGGGATTATTAACTATCATCAGAAAAGGGTCTGCTCATGATTAGAAATCAGTTTAATGGATTCCAAATAGAAGTGGCAAGCAGCATTTCCTTTGCACAAGGAGGACACAAGGGAAAATTGTTGTTGCTTCATATTTCTCCGTAAGTAGAGCCGAAGGGACCTAGGGGGAGCCAGCATCCTGGGGCACTACAACACAAACACAGAAGCCAAGGGAGACTTCAGCCAGGCAATTTTATGTGCACGCTTAAGCTTAGGACACAAGAAGCCAAATAGATCCTCAACAGTGCAAGAAGAAAAGGGACAGAGACATTAGTTTATGCCATTTTTATGTACATTATTCCTTACCTTATTAGGTCTGATTTTATACTGTGTAATTATGTTAAAATATCCCACATTTTCCCTCTGCTTTTGGCTTGCCTGTAGTGCAAACCCTAGAGCAGAGCAAAGCCAAGACTACTCCAAATCTGCTTCAAAGACCACCAAACCTACTGAGATGTGCCCTTTGAAGAATAACTTGGACAGTCACCCGAAGCAGAAGCAAGTGTACAAGGCAGACCTTGTCACCAGTGCAGGACCAAAAGCACTTCCCACTGCACTGGAAGTTCAGGGACCTGAGGGAGGAAAGTTGAGACAGCACCATACAGTGTATTAGCTGAAAAGTGGGAGACCATGATTCACAGGAGAGTCCGTGCAGGGCAGACCAACCAAACCTTTGTCATGTTTAGAGCTGTTTGGAGACAATATGCAGTTTTTTCTGTCTGTGTTTACACCATTCTCAGTCAGACTGGATCAAAGAACTTGAATTCATGACTGAGTGGCCAGGGTGGCTTCTGGAGAAATACATGAGCAGGATGTCAAAGCTGGATACAGCTGCAAAGTGGCAGCTGCAGAGCTTCACATGTCATCCTGTGACACCACCCATGTGCTGGATGGTGTTAATGGAGAGGAATGACAAAGGCTCACTTAATCCCCACCAGTAAATCTGCTCCTGTAATGCTGCCAAGCCAAGGTCTCAGGCCAAATGTTTGCTGCAGCAGTTCTGCCTCATGCAGAAAGGCCCTCAGTGGGGTCACAGCCAGATTGGGCTGCCTTCCCATTTCTCTGCAGCATCTCCAGAGAGGTGGGAAAGAGGTGCTTGCTTTGCTGTGCAGAGGCCATCTCCAAGCTCGATGGAGATGTGAAAACCACTAGCACTGCAGGCAGGCCAGGAATTTCCTTCCAGAGGCCCCTCCAGGCAGTTTTTTGCCTGCCATCAGCAGAAGCATGGCAAAGCCTGCAGACACCCACTGCTGTAGCAAGCCAACTCCACACACTAAGCACATTTGACATGGTAACTTAAAAATACCCCAAACACCTAAACAAGCAATGTTGTGAACTCTAATGAGCCTCAGAGCCCCACTCAGTAGCCTGTTGTCTGTGACAGAAAGAAAGGGTGAGGTATTGCTCCGTAAGGCACTCTGAAAACATTTTGTATTATGGGGAGCAAAGAGCAAAGAAACACTGGCTGTGAGAGAGGTAAAATATGGTGTTCACCAACAGGATTTAGGAAGTGACAGCCCCAATGGAATCACTGACGCACTTGACAATCCATAGATGAGTGATAATATGATATCAAGGCAAACAATTAATTTTGAGTAGCACCTGCTGCACAAAGTACACTCAGAGCACTTGGAGCAACATGGGGAGATGAACACGCTTAAATGAAAAGAGAAACCCAGTCTGGTCGAAGGTAAGAACGGCTATAAATAACACCAGCAGCAAGAGAGCCATATCAAACAGGATTTTGATCGTGCAGAGAGCAACAGCAGTCAGTTGAACAGCTGAAAGACAAAGAGGGCCAAAGACTGATGCTCAGTGACAGGGACTCTCTGGGGAAGCAAGGAGACGAGTTATCTTTGGGGATTTAAACAACCTGCTGTCTGTGCTGCACTGGCTTCCTGTGTGACCTTGAAGAAGTCACCCAGCATGTTTCAGTACCCTGAAAAAAATAGTCTTTCTGAGAGTGTATCTGGGACGGTTTATAGAACACTTTGTGATACCCAGATAGAAAGAGGCACTTGCTTGTTGGGACTGAGAGTTGGTTGGCATCTGAGAGCATTTGTGACCATCTGTGTTTATAACCACTCTCCAGAAAGGAGAGCTGCAGCTTTCAGAGCTCACTCTGCAGTGGAGCAATCCTGAAAGCAGTGTGGCTCTTGTTGCTCTCCCACCTTAGAAGCCAAACTAAAATTCAGTTTCAACTGAACACAGCAGTAATGCTCATACCCAAGCCTGCAACCAAGCACTTGCGGCGGTTGCCAACATGCAGAGATAAACAAGAAGTTTATCCTCGAGCCCTGTCTTTCTCAATGCTCCATGTGGCTAAGTGTCTGATCTGAAAAACTTCAATGGCCCTCTCCTGAGCTGTGCAGCCAAAATCCCTTTGCTCCTTTGTCTCTGATCCTGCATGGCTTATTGGAGGTGTGGGTTGCCTGTGTGCAGATATTTTTAAGTACCCACAGAGCTCCTTAGAGACTCAACCACCATCAGAAACCACCATCCTGTGTTATAGGGTATGGACAATCCCACCTCCACTTCTTGTCACCAAGGGCAAATCCTCCCAGGGAAGAGCTAAATGGGTCCTTGTGATTCCCTGAGACAGCCCAAAAGTGAGGCACAGACCAGTCCTCCAGCAGCCCAAACACATTTGTCTAGAAAGAACCAAAGGTGAGCCAAAGGTTTCAGCCTGACCCTCCTTGTTTATCGTGCTGCCTCTGCACAGCTATTGCTCACCACATTAGTGACATGCCCGCTCTTGGTGTTACCCCATTTCCTAATTGATCTGGATCCCAGCCGCAGATATTCCCATTTTTAGTTAATCCTTTTTGTTTATAGCTTGCGAAAGGCATGATGTGGTTGGAATAAAAAGCACTGGATTTCCTCCTGTATGTAATGCTCTCACAGGGGTGGTGGCATTCCCTGCCAGAGGAACCTCGCAGCAGGGCATTACAGTAATCTAATCAGAAGGAGATAAGGGACTGGATGAGCTTTGCAGTGTCTGATATGGATAAACACCAGACCGAAGCTTGTCAGCATTCATGAGAGAATAAGCTAAAGCATTTAGATAGCAGCAAAGAATGATTTTTCAAATAAGAACTATTAAAATGAGATGTAATTGGCACCTCACATTCTAAAGGCAAACCCAAACTCACTTCACCCATGTCTCTGTACTTGCCCACTTCCTTTGGCAAGAGAAAAGAAACTTGAGTTTGATTAGCTGACTTGACTGCACACAACTCTGAGCTGAAACAACACTTCTCAGGGACTAATTTATTCCACAAATATATTATTTTTCTGCTCACAAAATACCCACAAACACATTGCAGTTTCCGTACATATTTTTCTTTGAATTTTTTGGCACGTTTTCATGAATTGTTTGCGAGTTCACTGTTTGCAGTGTTTAATGCCTGGAATCCAAGCGGTTGGTCAGGGCCAGTTGGTCACGTACATCACACGCTATTATTTCTGATGGTCCCTGGCAGAGACAGTCCTTCATGGGGTTCAATTCAATGTCCTTTGATGTCAATGAGAATCTCTCTCTGACTCCAGTGCACTTGGGTGCAGCCCTTTGTTAGAGAACTCAAAGAAGCCACTGGGCTTTCAGTCTCTCAAGCTGGCCTCAGATTTATTTAGGAACTCAGCAGACATTCATTCCACCCCACACAGGCCTTTCTCAATTCCAGTGCTAAGAAAAACTGAAGTTTTCAAACATCTGTTGGAGCCAACATTTTCTTTCCTTGCAACTTGCATGGCTGTTCAGACCAGTGAAAAATGGGCCTAAAATGGTGCCCTGCTGAACTTCACACTCCACACTGGTGCAATCAGCAAACATCAGATGAATGAGGGATGAAGGTCATTGCCTTAATCCGGGGTTTGCCAATTTAGTTTCAGTTTTGTATAATGAAAACCCTGTGTCACCCAGTGAAGGCCACAATTTTTAAAAGAACCCTTCTTTCTCACCAGGAGGCACAGTCCCCCATCCCCCCTACATTTCTACCTGTCCACCTGTTTCCAGGCTCCTCCAAACCCATGTCCCAACAATGCCAGGCAATGCCCTGCCCCAGGAGGACTGTTGGGAGGAGCTGACAAGCCTGTGTATCTTGAGGTGCCTGTTTTGATCTCTAGCAGTCATGGTGCTGAGAGGCAGCAGAAGAACCAGAAGGACTGACAAAGAGATTTTTCTTCTCCTACTCCTCCAGGGCAGTGCTGTACTGGCAGCTCATTTAATTTTAAGACTGTCTGCATATAAAAATATAAATTGTCTTCCCTTCAAAATCTCGTTTAAAAATAGCACTATTTGAGGAGTACATAAATAAGTAATCATTTGGAACACAATATTAGAGCTCCCTTCTTTAATTAAATGGTTGCTTGATGCATTTCAAAGCTCTGTTCTGACTCAGTCTTCCTGCATCTCTGTACTTTTCCTGTTATGAACAAACCTCAGCTAACTGCACCATGAATTTTAAAGCAAACTGGATGGCTCAGAGTAATAGGACTATTAATATCCTAATTGCTGAGCTGTGTTTGGGACTAGCCCATTGTCGGGCAGACACACCAAGAAACAACATCTCAGACACACTGTTAAGCAGGAATGGCTTCAGTGGCCATCACTGTTTCCTTTTGACACCTGCCTTACAAGAGAACATGGAGAAAATACTCTGGTGAGAGGGCACATATATTTTTTTTTCTCTCAATCCACATAGCATTTGCTAGACACAGCCAGGAATGTAATCCTGACTATTCAGACCAACCCCTCTTGTGGTCCCGAATGCCACTGGAGGGTGAGTAGAAAGGCCATGCATTTCCCTTTGTTGGAGTGCATTCTTTGTGTAATCCCTGGATTGGGTCAGACTTTTTTTTAGTATCCCAGAAGTGAGGAATGGAAAACACACATGACAAGAGGCCAACAGTTCACCCCATCCCCGAGCAGGATTATTGACTCTGCTTTATTTATTAACTCTGCTTCATCTTCATGGGTTTTGTCTTACCCAGCTTTAAATATTTGAAGTCACACAGCTTTTGCTCTTCTCCCAGGGTGCTACTAGAAAGTATATTCTAATAAAAGCTCCCTGATTTCTAGGTCTATAGCTTCCCTTTCTTAATTTCACCCATGCTGTCTACTTAGAGGATAACAAATGCTTTCCTTGGTGTTTTAGGGGACCATCGGTGACCGTTTAGCACTTCCGTACATATTCAGCAGTTCTTTTTTTGCTTGCAGGTCCTTGTCATGATGGGGATCAGATTTCCCCAGGACATCGCTCTTTACTTCTCATGTAAGCTTGTGAGCAGCTGCCAAACAACCAGAAGCAGTTCTTTTTTTTTCATGAATGACATGAGGGAAAGGACAGGAGGTCTTAGCTAGAAGAACACAAGGAAAATCACAGCCTTTGCCTCTGGCTGGCTTGCTTAGACACTTGCTTTTTGGGAGGGAGAAAAGGAAAATAAATTACGTCTGAAGATGACCATTTTTCATCTGACATGAATGGACCCAAAAATTCCCTGGAGTCTTTCCCCTAAAGGGCAACTCACACTGTGTGTGACATGGTTTGGGGTCCACACAATGGTTTTAAAGGCCTATTTGATGTCTAAAACAGCAGTGGGAGGCCATAGTCACGTGATGAAGCTGGGAAGGAGATGAGGCATCTTCACAGGAGCTCTCTCAGTGCAATGTCTAACTTGCTAGGGTGTTGTAGACAGGGCAGCACAACCTCATAAGCCCTTTGCTGCCTCTCACCCTTCATTGCTCCAGCTTAACTGGTAAATGCTTCTTCCTTCTCTCTCACCTGAGACCAATGCCCACCACCCAGACAGGGTGCCACAGCTCTAAACCGGGAGCCACCACCTCAGCCTCAGTGGGATGGACTGGTGCTCACCCTGCACATTCACAGCGACGTTTGGTCGGAGCTCATGCGGTACCAGCCCTACTCAGAGTGTGTAGCACTCACAACCCTGACACAATCCCACAAGAGGCTTTGGGGCTCTGCAGCTGGGAGCTTAGGAACTCCTGAAAATTCTAGTTAGTAAGGTTTGTGTCAAGATTTGTTCAGATATCCCACAGAGATGAGCTGCTTTTAAATCCCGAGTTTAAATCCCCTTTGCATTTACAGAGGACTGTCTTGAGTTGCCGGGCACCCTCTTTTCGCCCTCTAAGATACAACCTCTGCATTAGGAGGACACTCACACATTGCACAAGTGTGCCACTCCTTTTCACAGGTTTTCTTTCGAATTCCTTCTGAATATGCTGTGATACTCAACAGAGGAGCTGATGTTCAGAGTGAATACATGTGGACATTTCTAAACACACCTTGTAAAGCCATCCTGGGTTTTTCGTGACCTCAACCGATTTGCTCGGCTGCTTTTGTTGTTACGAACATGAATCAGCCTGGATGCCAGGTTCAGGTTGTGAACAAGCATTGGATGGAAAGCTGCTGTGGGAGGGAGAGCAGAGCTGCTTTTGAGTTTTCTCCTGCTCTTTTGGGCTTGGGAGGGTAGGAGGGACTGACCAGGCAGGAGTGATGTAGCATCAAAGCACACCATGGGTCGGTGACAGAGCTGGGAAGGAGCTCAGGCACGTAAGAGATGCAGCTTGGGAAAGGAAATTTTCAGAAGAAAAATAAAGTGGTTTCATCTGAAAGCAATTTTTTTTTCCAATTAAAAAGAGGAAGGAGAGATACTGCTTCACTCACCTTGGTCCTTATTTTTAAGTACTTGGAATGGAGTAACTTCCTAGGAACATTTTCAGCATCCAGAAGTGGCTCCTCTCGATTACACAGGATCTGTTAAGTTGCTTGAGGCTTGTGTGGTAATGGCATTATTCAAAATAGCAGTGGTCCGTCTTTTATCAATTAGGAGAACAATGGCAGAATCATCTTTCACTAATCCCTAATCCTCCCCACAACTGCTTGAGATCCCCATTCACAGGATCTTTGTTTTATTTACATGTTTGTTGAGATGGCAGCTGTGGGATTGAATCAAATAACTTTCAGATTCTGGGACATTTTGAGCTGCATAGTGAGAGTAAATAACAGACTTCAAGAAGAAATGTTTAGGGAACAGTACAACAAAAGTTCTGTTTAAACTTATACATTTTAAAATTGTAGTAGTTATGGGATAAAACATAAGTGAGGTACCGGCCTTGTTCCTCATGGACTATAAAGACTTTGTGGGATTTATGCCTATGTCCAAAATGGGCAATGGGAGTTTTGTCATTGCCACCTCAGGTTTCCAGACTGGGTGTAAGGACTTTGACTGTCTGACAGAAAGCAGGGTCATGCAAGCATTGAAATCTTTGGGCACTTCTCAGTATCACAGGTGGGGCTTAGATACAAGGCTTAGAGCCATTTGCCAAATTTCAGTTTCTCTCTGGTTGCAGGCCGTAGTCTCCTTCCATGCAACGTCACACTAAAGTGCCATCTGGAATTCTGTGTGGGCATTATCCCCAGGACTGATGATCATCATTGCACAGAGACCAAAGAATGATGAGCAAAGACATCTCTTGAGTGCAATTTGGGACAGTCTTCTTCCTTTACTGGCCACAAACAATTCTGCAGTTTGGATGGCTTGGGAACAAAGTCATCGAAGATGGTCTTAGCATTGCCCCTTAGCAGCATTTTAAGAGTTTACTCAGAGAGGCTCTTTTCAGATATTCATTCACACCCTGACTGTTTTTCCAGACAGATTCCTACTGAGCCGATGTGGTTACACAGAAAACACCACTAGAAGCAGGCCAACATGTGGTATAATTTAGGTACAGAGCAGTCCCAGCACCATTTTAATGGTGTTTCAGTATCTCTGGTTCAATTTCTAAGCCAAATCAGTCCATTTATACTGAAAATTAGGGGGAGCAGGGGGAGAATTTGTTAAAGAAACTTTTATGACACATGAAAGGAGTTTTCATCTGATACCGTGCTTCATACCTTCAAGAGAAAGAGACGTGAGGTCGGGAGGAGAACAGTGCCCAACAAGCAGTTGGCTCTGTAATCATCTGATTGCTCTGCTACAGGCTAGATCAGTGAGATGGCAAATAAAAATAGCTTTGAAGTCTTTACAATTAGACTTCTATACAACCTTACCCAGCTTTGCTGACCTAACATAAGAAATGTGAGCCACTGCAGATCCAAACAAATTCAGCAAATATGAGCCACCGGGATCTAATGGAAAACCACTAGTTACACTGTGACTGCTTCTCAGTGTTGCAAGCAGCAGCTGTAAGTACGATTGCAGGCAATGCAGCTGGAATCAGATGTGTCAGGGAAGGAAATTCTGGTTTTCAGCAAAAGTGAACTACTTGGGAGCTTGTCAAGGCATCTCATCTGCCTGCAGGACTGGAGCAGTGTATAGTTACTGAAGACCCCATAGGGAATCCAGATGTTTGGCAAAGGAAATCGATGAAAGCCTCCAAGCCTCTCAGAAAGTGCAAGGAAGCTCCACTGGTGAGGAGCATCTGGTTTTGTAGCAGCACAAGCCAGGTAACAAGAAGTGTGAGGCAGACCGCCCACACCAGCGTGGGGTGGCAGGGCAGGAGCAGTGGCTGCGTGAAGGGGAGGGGGAAGGTGTTATTTTGTCTTTTGAGGAGCATTGCTGTGTTTGGAAACCCTCTACAAACCAACTCTCTGCCTACCAAGTTGCTTTTACCCAGCATGAGGCACCAGAAGGCTCAAGATATCTGCAGACCTCTAGTGGTCTCCTGGCAAAGAAAGGCCCTAAGCCATGGGGAAGTTTGAGGGGGCAGGTCTGGTCCTCTGGGTCAGATGGGAATGTGAAGTGCCAGCTCTCAGGCTGATGTTCCTATGCAGAAGGGACCCTGGTGACAGGGGAAGGGGAGCACAGGGATCATGGTTTGTGTTTGGTTCCAGCCGAAACCTTAAGGAAGGCAGAGACTGTGGCAGCTGCATCTCCTTTCAGCAGTGGGATACAAAGCCAAGGTAAGGCTTTTGGCCTCATTTATGACAGCAGTAGACACTGTCCCTCACCAAAATGAGCACGTGGGGAATGTGTAATAACATGAGAGATACACCACACAGAAAGAAGAACATTCCTAAACTACACAGAAGAAAGAAAGATTGTTCTTGCACTGTAGTGGTTCAGATGAGCACCAGAGGGAAGAAAATCCTTTGGAAATTTTTTTTTAGAAGATCAGTTTCCTTCAACAGGAAATTTAAAGGTATTCAAAGAACTCAGAGTCTCTCAATCTCAGCAGTGTGCTGTTCACATTTGCCCCAGCACAGGCGTGCTGAGGTATCACACACCAGATTTTCAGTTGTGGCTAAGTAAAGATATAGAAATGCATCTATATTTGGAGCATAAATGAGGCACCTCACACCTACTAAGCAGTACAGACTCTTCTTTCCTGCAAATTAAGCCATTTGTCTGCTTTAGGAGCATCAGCTTTCAACACCCACGATTAAACTGTGAGGCTTCTAAGGTTTGTTAGACATCCTTACACAGGGAGGCCAGCACAGCAAAATTCAGCCTCTATAACAAGATCATCACTAGTGTCAATGTGTTACCTTGCATTTGTCCAAATCAATTATTGTCTTGCTCTTTTTTGGGTCCAAAACTTGAAACAATTTGAAGTAATTTCTGTCTTCCAGAGACAGGTGTTCAACATTTTAAAAAAAAAAAAAAATCAAGCTTATCTTAAAAGCATCTTATATTGGACAACCGAAACTGGCTGTCATAAGGGAATGGTGTCATTCATTTTCTCACTGGAGTGCCTTTGCAGTGACTCAGTCCTCAGCAATGAGACGCTGGCACTAAACACATGTAAGAGAGATATGATGACCTCAAGTGAGATAGAAATATTGTAGGTTGACCTACTACTGAGATACTTACCATGCAGGTGTTTTTTTAAAAAGACTTCAGGACGTAAAGAAAAAAATCAGCTCTTGAAGGCTTTTAAGAGACCACATGAAGACTGGAAGCTGCAGCCCATGTCCTCACCACCTGAAGGGCTACTGGTGGAGCCCCAGTCCAAGTGCAAAAACAGCTGTTGTGGACTTGTTGGGGGAAAAACAAATGGACTTCAGCAGCTCAGGGAGGTGCATGAGGAGAGTCCTGTTGGACAGGTCTTCAGGAGGGTGCCACAGACAGTGAGGCCTGGTTTTGCCAACCCTTTTTTCTCTAAAAGCTCTGTTGATGCAGTAGTGGAAAAAGTGCTGACATTGTCACTTTGTTCGTTGGTATGCAGATTCAAAAAAGGAAGGAAGGGCAGGTAGCAAAGCAGAGGGGAGACATAGCCAANGAAAAGAAAAGAAAAGAAAAGAAAAGAAAAGAAAAGAAAAGAAAAGAAAAGAAAAGAAAAGAAAAGAAAAGAAAATTGCACTAATTTTTAACAAGAAGTGCTATTTCTGTGTTGTACAAGAGCCGCACAAGTCACGCTGAGCCTTCTGTGATTGGTATGCGTATGTTTAGACTGGTGTTTCAGGAGAGGGCAAGAGAGAGTCCCAGGACTGTGGGAGACCTTCTACTTATAGCAATGAATTAATTCTAATTAGCCCTGGAAATGGGTCTCCCCGGCTCTTTGTTCTCTGAAATTGTGCTTTTCAAATGCGCGCTTCTCAATTAGCAGCTAATTATGATGGTCTTACCTCCTTGAGGCTAGACGGGGTATAAAAAACCACACACACCCCCGACAGCTGTTGGAGTTTTGCCTTCAGCTTGAGCAGCAGAATTATTGATATCAATTTCAAGGGTCTTTCACTCTTGTCCAAAATCCCTCAGAGAGATGAAACAATGTTAATTGTGACTCTACTGAGAATTATTTGATGCTGTGGAAAATACATCACATTTCCAACCCTCACCAAATGCAGTGAAAGCAAAAATAGGCAATATGTGTGTCCAATAATCTGTCCCTCCCCTCCTCTCCTCTCCTGGAGCAGAGGATACGAGGAATCCACATGCAAACCTCAGCAGGTTTTGAGGAATAACTAGGTGTTCCTAGGCGGTTTTGCTATCACCAACCTTCCTCTACAACTGCTGTTGGACAATGGTAGAGGTCTAACCTGGATCCAGATCTAGGTTCCCTTATGCCAATGACCCAAATTACTCGTTTCCCCATAAGCCAGTTCCAGTTTTGTGGACTATTGCAAGCCCAGCAAAGAGCCTTTTTACCCTTGTGGTAGGTGGGTTTGGCTCTGGAGTCACAGGCAGGGCAGATAGGATTGGGGGGGGG
>VWZW01003899.1:1605022-1660188 GCA_013397115.1 Edolisoma coerulescens | reverse complement strand
GGGGGGGGGGGGGGGGGAGGAGATGCATGTGAGTACCAAACTTGCTCTACTGGGGCAAGACCAAAGGCCTGCCTTGCCCCATATCCTGCCCCTGCTGATGGTGGCAGGACATGCTGCATAGGGAGTTGAGTGAGCACAACCCCGCTTTTTCCCGTTAGCGTGTCTCTATGGACCTGTTGTCCATGAATTAATCCAACAGCTTCTTGAACTAGCTGGTAGTACCAGTGCCCACTGTCTTCTTCTTTAATAAATCCCAGAAGTCCATAGCTCATTGTGTAAGAAATAGACTTTCTTCCATCTGTTTTAAGATGACCTCCTAGTTCAAGCATCGTTTTTCCAGTGTCACCCCTCATTTTAAGCTGCATATATTTCCTTCTACATGCAGGGGAGAAAATGTTTCATTTGTTCTTTAATCTCTCTCTTTGTACAAGGGTCTGTGCAAAATGTATCTGCTGAAGGACGTGACAGGATCACAGAAGCATCACAATTTTCAGTTACTTGTGGATGCACGGTTGTTCTCCGATAACAGGAAATACAGTCTGCTCAGCAGTGCTCATGTTCTTCTTGCATGACAATTTCACTTCAGATCTCCATGGAATAGTTATGGTCTGATATTTCCTTGGTAATACCGAGGGGGATTAGCAGTACTGAAGGAACTCTGCAAAAGTACTGCTTTAAGATAAAATTTCTTTGCAGGAAAACTATAGATAAGACAAACCCCATCTCGAATCAGTCACAGACTTTCCACATTTGGGTACGAACTTCATGCAGATGCTAATTATTTCTGTGCTAGACAGGCTCCCCAGACCTGGACCCGATTTCAGCTCCAGCCAAATCACACATCCTCAGCCTAGAGCATGTCTCTGGGAAAGGAAGAAAGCCTTTCACCAATAGCTACATAATATCCCTCCTTATGCACATATAAAACACAGCTATGAAAAGTTGTTTCTTTGTTGCAGGCACTAAAGAAATGCAGAGTATGCATTGCTATTGTAGCATTATAGCTCTTGGTTGTAGTTTTTCCCTCAATGCAAAAGTCTGTGCCCTGAAGGGAAAACAATCATCTTTAGGTTAAATTAGATTACAGAACAGTTATGTTATCAAATAATTTCTATGAAGATTTCTAGCATTTCTCTTTTCTACAGAAAATTGAAAGCATCGTAGCAGCAAATGAATGTAGTTTGGCTGGTTTAGGCTTAATTGTGTGTTAACTTGTCCTCAGCTATGTATTTCACATCAGATGGAGTGGTCAAATGCAGGAAAGTACAGGGAAATGTTGTCTGGGGAGCCGGGAGTTTGCAGCAATGCAGGACTTCAAAAACAAGTTCAGCAAACATCAGCCAAAAGGGCAGGGATGTATTTGATCCTGCCCTGAGCACAGAAAGGAACCAGATAACTTCCTCAGGTCCCCTTCCGGGCTAATTTACGTGATGATATAAAATAGCAACAAACTAACAAAGTAGAAGTCTCTGCTTCCATTTCACATGGCACTTGTCAAGTGTGTCTTGTCGGCTAAGCAAACATGCCAAGTCTGCTGCCTCCCTAGGTGGCATGCTGGAAGCAAAAGGATAAATTTCTTTAGTGGGACAACGCAGACAGAAGCACTGCTGTGAACAAAAAACTTCCCAAAGATTGCAACATCCAAATGTTCATCCTCAGCCACATAATTCAAACTGGTGATAACATGGGAAAAACAACCACAAAGGGGAAAGAAAGAGGAAGGGGGGGAGGAAGGTGGCAAGGAAGGCAGGGAAAGCAGGAACCTGGAGCACACCCCACACTTAGCAGTACCAGGAAGGCTCCCCTCCAACAGCTACTACTTATCAGAGTATGAGGAAGAAGGCAGCTCATCAAATGAAGAAACTACAACAGCCATTACTAATGGCAAAGAGCAGCAATTGGAGAGGACCAGGTAGATGTGAGTCAAAAAGAGTAATTTACTGGAAAACACTAAAAAAAGAAGATACTCTTAAAGCAAATGCGTGTCCAGTTGCAAGAGAAATGTGTACAGTGCTCTATAGAGTTCTTAATGTTACATTTTTAAAATCACCATATTATAAGCCTTGCCAAACAAAAACTCGCTGAGATATTTTATAAAATTCAGTGTTATCACATTTTCAATACACTTGTGTGGAGGCCCTTTCTATTGACATAAGCCTGTGAAGTAACATCTTTACATATTTAGGTCTGTTTTCTGCTCCTCCCCCCTTGTCAACTCCATTTTATTATTCCCTGATATAACAGTGCCAGCGTTACTGTCGAGCACTAAAGGACAAGTTTCCATCCCCTAGAAGTCACCCTTCCATGAGCTGAGATGTAATCACTGACCCTACACAAGCATTCAGGCTGCCCCTTGCAAACTAAAACACAAGAATTTAAGTGAGGCCATTTCATCTGGCAATTGAGGCAGGCTGAGAGCACACACATGGTTAATTAGTATGGTTCAGCCAGCAGGCAATAACTCATTAAGCTACAGTAACTCAGCTATGTTTGATCATGTGCTTTATGCCCCAAGGCACTTCATAAGTAAAGCAGTAAAGTCAACTTATCTACCATCTCAATTTCTCTCTCCCTCTCTCTTTTTTTGTAACCACAGAAAACCGTGGTTAAACCACAGAGGATAATTTCTGGACACAGAGCAGCTCACCACCTTCCTCTTTTTGGCAGACTGACTGCTCTTGAAGACTGTTATTGTGTCTCCTTTCAGCTTTGCTTACCCTAGGCTAAATATGAAGCCTTTCACTCTCCTCTCTGGAGCCTTGCTCTCCTTGGGACTTGCAGTCATGCCTTTCCCAAGGTGTAATGCCAGAAACTAGTCCCAGTGATCCAGCTGAAGGGCTTATCCCCCGTGTCTAACATGCAACATCCCCATTTGTCCAACCCAGCCCGATGTTCCTTCCTTCCACAGCTGAGTCATTGCTCCATCAGAACCTCCAGCTCCTTTGCAGCAGAGCTTTATCTGGCTATTCTCTCCCACTGTGTGCCTGTGGAGCTGATTATTTCAACATAGGTGCAGATTTGTGCTTGTCTTCACTAAATTGCATCCTGTTTCTTTCCAGACCATTCCTCTAATTACTGAGATCTCGGGAGCACTAATCCCCTCCACCTTGGTGTCTCTCGCTCTTAGCTGAAACTCTGACGAAAGGGCTCTCTACCCCTTCATCCCAATTATTAATGAAAATACTGAATAGGCCTGAACCCAGGCCTAGAGATATCCCTAGGGATTCAGCTCAATAAATCTTTCCCATTTGACAGTGTTCACTAGGTAACTGCTCTCTGAGTACTCTCAGTCATTTCATCTAAACCTTTGATTTTCATATAAGAACGCTGCATTTCTAAAGGCAAGATATTGCAGCTACAGCTTCTCCCTATTATATGGGCAGTAAGAAAATTTTTATTTTTAATGGTTAATGCTAAGAAAAGCTGCAGAAGGGAAACTAACATCCACGTGTCAGAGCTGAATTCAGCTGGCTGCTCTTTGTGGAGGATTAGGATGTGACCAAATGTCCCAGCGTGCCAGTTGCAAACCCATCTCAGCATCACCAAAAGCATCTGCTGGTGATCTCCTCTACACTAAATAGGATGATGGACTAAATGGATTTTGGAATAATTTAGTGTAACTGTTGCTAAACCATGGGCTTCCTGATTTCCATGAGATTTGGATCAGGCCTGTATAAGTCTAAATTCACTTTCCAGAATCAAATATAAGGGATTCCACCAGTGATTCCACTCCCACATAGGTAAAAATTGCTGAGCTTCAAACTCCACATCAGAGTGGAATGTTTGTTTTATACAAGGGAGAAGGAAGTCACCTATTTCATTCCCTTGTGGTCTAGTAATTTTGCAACTTGCATAATGAAATATAGGAAGATATGGTAACAAATCCAGATATCCAGAGAACTTCTTGGTTTTGCTTTTCATGTCCTACTGGAGAACAGAAGCATGCAAGAAGGAAAATAAAATAAAACCCTAAACACCTGTAATATTGTATGGCACGGCAATAAAATATTGCTCGCTAAAGCAGGAGCCTTTGAACAGCTCATTAGAGAAGCCTTTCCCTCTCCACTGGTTTTTAGAGGCAGCCTAGGGAGATTATGTGCTTAAGTTAGTCATTTAAATTTAGATACCCAGAACAAACATTGCAGATTCCCCTCCTCCCTTCCCAGAGCAAACACTTCATGATGACCATTCTCTTTTTAAAAAAGAACCAGTACCACAACAAAGAACTTGATGAGAAAAGAAGAATTATTTCGCTCACTCTTCAGTGTGGAGGTTGGTTGTTTGTTCTTCTCATGCCCATTGTGCCTAATAACTGGACGGGAACCGATGCAAATTAAGCAAGGGCATTTCTGATCACTGGCTGAGCACTCGTTTTGTGCTAACAAGAAACTGAACTGTAAAATCAAGTCAAAATATTTTTTCTGTAGTTCCCAATGGAAGTCAAAGCCAACACACATTTGTACTTCCGCTTGCTCAGCAGGCAGCTTGGCGCCCCTTCCACTGACATTGAGTCCTGCCAGAAAAGCCCATCAGGTCTTTCAGGTTCCCACTGGCAGGAAAAGTGCCCCTCTCATTGCACCAACATTTGGAAAACAGAGAATGTGCTGAGTCTCAATGTCCTTCAAGCCTCCATAAATCACTCATAGAAAAGAGCGGAGATTAGTTGGGCAGCACTTTGTATGCCCAAAAACCAGAGCTGAAGTAGGACCTCCAGAGTCGCTATAGAGGGATGTCATCACGAGGGAGAGAGGCTGAGCAAACAGCAAGGATGCCTTGTCAAAACAACATCCTGTCCTTGCAAAGAGGAGAAAGGCTTTTGAGGGAATGACAGAGCTTTGGATCTCAGCTCCCCGAAGCAAGTTCAGGCAAGTTCAGACTCATTACTTTTGTGCAATGGATGGTTTGGGTTTATTATTAGATCGAAGGCAAAAGAGCCTTGCCAAGTTTGAAAGTTCATGATGTTTCAAGCGAAGAAAGGAAATGTCTTCACCTCTTAGAGAGGCTAGTGTCTCCGTTATGGAACAGGCCAGGAGTTACTTAGCTCTCATTCCAAAAGATGAATGGAAGATGACTGAAGAATAGTCTGCTGAAACCCGGAGGCAGATCTGCCCTTCAAAGCTTGTGAGTGAGGGCACAGCAGCGTTACGACTCTGACCGAGATTCCCATCTCCCAGGTTTGCATTTTCTGCTGCGAATGAGATAAACATTGATACAGCACAGAGCAAACAGAGTGTGCTGGGAGGCTCATCAAGGGATTGCTGGCTACTCAAACAGAAGAAGATAGGGTGGGAATTAAACATGTATAACTTCAAGTCTTGGCCCCTTGCTTACAGATCTTTCTTACCCTCCTCAAAATCCGTCTTCATGACAGATGGGCATTTACCTTGGTCTGAAGGCTGAGGCTGTCCCAGAGCCTTGCTGCTCTTGAGCTGGAGACATCCTCTCATTTCCAGCCTTAGCTAACAGCAGACACTTCAGACACATTTGCTTTTGTGTCGACCATCTGCCCAGATTAAATCATTTGTATCCCTCCTTTGGGGTTACCTGCATTATTTCAACAGACAGCAACCATAACTATTCACAGCCCCAGTTTTGCTAACGAAAGCAAGCCAAATGTTTTATTTACCTTTCGACAATTAGGTAATTTTTCTCCCCTTAGCCCAGTTTTATATCCTTATCTGCAGTTGAATTCAGTAAAATATCTCTCTCCTGAAAGTGAGTTCAGGGCTTCCCAGTACCTTTGTTAGGGCTCATTATGTCCTTCCTCCATGCTAGCTTTTGCACCTATTAGCTCTGCTTTGCATTTTTACAGCCACCTTGCGTTTGCTCTCCACGGTCAAGTCCAGTGCCCCACTCTCTCCAGGCCAGATGACTTTCAGTGGACAAATTTCCTAGAGCATAGCACAAAATTTCCTTTGTGCATCACTTTGCAGTTCTGTGTCACCCCATCTCACCTTCCATATATTACCCTGCTCCTCAAACTCAGCCAGTTCTTCACCAAAACTGCCCGGATCCTGCTCTGCAGTGACAGTGCAATAAAGAAAGGTTCACCAGGGTGGTCCCACTTGTGTGTGTCCAAAGCAGTCCCATAAGTATTTCAGAAAAGCAAATCCAGGACCAATGTGTAAGGAATGCCACTGGCAGGTTCCCTCCAGCTTGATGCTCCCCCAAAACACAAAAGCTGTTTCTCACTGTGAGCCATACCTTTACCTATCTCATCATTCTTACACTAATGCCCATCTTCTTTAGCTTCCCTGATAATTTTCCAGGTATCTACACATCAAAATCATCTGTTGAAATTCAGTTGTATTAGGACTATTTAATGTCTCCTACCTAGAAAATCAATTTTCTATCAATTACCTACCCATCTATTGTTTGTCATTCAGACTAGGCTGGCTTGAGCTACTCCTGCTAACCCTAGTCTGAATTTCATGGGTGGGGGTTTTTTTTTCACCCTGAACACCCTTTTTATTTGCCCTTCAAATTTTGTTCTAGGCCTTTCCTAACATCAAGGCCTCAGTGGCCAACTGGCAAGGAATAATTTCCGATTTTCTAAATCTGGGCTAGCACCTCTGACTGAGAAGGTTTACAAAAAAAGCAGTTAATGTTGGATTAAAGATCTCATGCAATCTAGTGAAGGAGGCTTTAAGGGTTCTGACATGGAGATGATCTTATCTCTGTGCTAAGGTGCTGGCTTTGGTCACCCATGGCATCACCCCTTGATTTTCAGTCCCTAATTCCTAAGAGCTTACCTGGTTTTACCCCAAGTATTTAACATCTGCTTATAGAAAACTGAATTATAATGGGTTTGTAACTTGATGGACGATCTGAACATCTCCTGCCTCTTCTCTCACTGCCTCCTTTCTCACCTCTTGTCTGCTTTCTGTTTACACCACAGAAAGAACTTAGCTTCTTGCTGTGCTTGCAGGGTCTAACTCAGCTTGATTTACAGCAACTTCCTTTTTAAATCAACCCACGGATACTCCTTTGTTTTTCGCAATTTGTTTTTGATCTTTCTTCTTCATCAGTGTCCCTCTGCTGCTTGTCCAGCTGGGTCTGAAGTCTTCCATGGCAAAGTCCATTCCAGTTGAAAACTGGAATGTGTGACACACAGCTTCTGGCATGTCTTGTTTCACAAAAGGTATGTCAATGTCAACCCCAGACCAGGGGTGGAGTGTCCAAGAGGCTGAGCACATGGCCTCTCCCCAGATGGGGAGGTGCCACTTCCTCCTGAACAGCTCTGTGACACCTATCCCAGCACAGGAACAGCACCTTTGTGCTCCCCCAAATGGGCTTTTCTGGCTCTCCAGCATCTGTGGCTCATCTTGACCCATCAGAATGGCCCCTGCACAGGTATGGATGCTGAAAAAGCTTCCGCAGAGAATTTCTTCAGTTCTCTGTAGCATTTTGTGGGAGTTCTGTCTTTCCCATGCAGACTATCTCAAACCATGTTACGGTTTTGTAAACTTCTTGCACCTGCAGGATGTTTGCCTGATTGTTACAGTTTCAACTAAGAAAATATTTAGAAATAGGTATCTTAGAATTTGACCAATCCTCTCAGGGGATGGATGGCCAGATGGCCAATTGCCTTATGCCACTTAACACACTTCTTGCAAACTAGTATGTAAAAACCCTTGAAAACTATTAAACTTCCTTCCTTTCATCTTCAATCCTGGAATTCCGCGTTTTCCTTATTTCGCCGTTCAGACTCAACAGTGACACACAGGCATTAAAGCAAAGTGTGGAATGTATCCCCCTGCTCAGCACTTCCAGGTTTACCTGCTCGACAAGGTGCATCATTCTCTGGAATGGCTCTTCATCCCCACAGCTCCCAGACTTGGCTGAAGAAAAGGGGAGCAGGTGTGTGTGCCCACAGCACAGAGAAGTGAAAGTTGCTTTTCCTTGTTGTTTTGACAGCACTTACCAGGGGCAGCATAACTCCAAGAGAGGTGGCTGGGAACAAGGGTCAGCTAGAGAGGACTGAAGAAGTTCAATCCTCCTGTTGCAAATTGGGATGCTCAGAACAGCCAACAGGCCCAACACAAGGCTGTGCTGTACATTTTGGGGAGATTTTTCTCCTCTTCTCTGTATAGGAAGCTCAGACCTAAAAGGCCTACCGAATGAATGAGGCCAGACTCAAATAATGCAAGATTTTACATGGAAAAGCTTGTGCCATTGCTATCAGCCCCCTTTTATCTCAGCTGCAGCCACCCCTCCCTTTTTTCAGTGGCTACTCCTGCAAACTGCAAAGTTGTTTTTTTCTGAGGACCCCTTTCCATCTGCTGTCCTGGATCCAGAGAGTGCTCCTGCTTGGAGCATCCTTCCCTGTGGTGCTGTATCTGTGGCACTGTCCCACAACAGTGTCCTGTTCTGGGGGGCGCTGAGCAGCAATTGGGTCTCTGCTGGTGTCTCCTTTCCAGCGTGCTAACTCTGAATAACGATGTGGCAGCAGCGCTGATGTTACATGCCAGACCAAATGAATGGGAAGGAAATATTTTCATTATTTTGAAATGCCAGATTGATTTCACATCCAGCTGGCACTACTTATATATCCTCCTTTCTCCCCCAACTCTTTTTTTTTTTTTTTTAAATACTGCCCTGCTTTCCCAGGCAGTGATTGTTTCTGCAGCCCCTTCTCAGGCCAGAGCTTTTGAGAGAAAAAAGAAAACAAACATGCTTTGGGTTTTTTCCTACGCTGACATCATTAGCTGCCCATCACTTTCACAATGAATGTGCTAGTGCTGTCATAAGGCATATGCTGTCAGTGGGGTTTTCTTCCCACCCCTGCTCTTTAAACACAGCAGAAGTTCCCTTTTCTCCGTAATGAGAAGCTGAAAAAAACCAGCCAGGACTGGCACCAGCACAGGCACCAGATACATCCCCACTCGATAAGAAGCGAGCAAGCAGGCTCAGACAAGCTCAAACCCTTGGAAATCAGACCCTGGCTGTCCTTATTTGGTGCATCCATCTGTCCTGTGTCCAAAACAGGGTTGATTTTGGGTTTATTAGGTGGTTATCTTGGCCCTGGCTCCTTCCTGGGAAATGCACTGGGCGCCCTGCCAGCCTCCTGCCCGTGAGTCTCCTGGGAACAGGAGAGGCTGAAGGCAATGGAGAAGTGCTGGGAAGGGAAGCACGTCACCGGACACCAGACTGGGGCCCTCAGCCCCTCACCTTCCTCCCGTGCCACCACGCTGCCAACACCGTACTTGGGGAGAGTTTATCTCATCTTGCCTTGAAGACATCTCCTCTTTGAATCATAATTACCTTGCCAGGCAGAGTGCTCTGTTATCTGATGTCCTTCTGGTGGGTATTTTTTCCCAGCAACGTGAAGTCAGTTGGGCTTCAGTTATTTATTCCTCTTTCTGCTTGTGGTATCCAGCACTAGCAGTTGCTTTTTTCTTCCACTCAAGTGTTGCCCACCCAGTAGCTGTTATGATCCACCCCAGTGTATCAATGCGAGGGAAAAACTGAATTTGTTACTATTTTACAGGCTTTTGCAGCTGCATGTCTTTTATTCAAACAAGAAACTTCCAAATTTCAAAGCTGTAGAAAGGACTGAATATGAAAATGGAGTTAAGTCTTTCAAATGTGTAAAGGCAGGTGATTTTGGATATGCGGACAACAACCTTTAAAATAAAGTGCACTCACATACTTTCAGAAACTATTCAACACCCGTCCCAAAGTTACACAAGCTGAAACTTCAGAAAAAAAATGACTGGAGGAAAACAGAGTAAGAACGAGAACATGAAATATCTCTCGTTTCTCAAATAATTTCTGAGGTTTCAAGCTAATGCTGTTAGAGCCCTCAAAAGCAAGCAAGAATGCCCTAAAATTAATAGGAAATTTTATAACTAACCAATGAAGAGATTTCAAAACCAAAGTAATCTGATTAAATTATCTGGGTCCAGCTGGCATCCTCCCATATCACTCTATATCAGCTGCAATCTTTTAATAGCACAAGCTATGAGGTACAAAAATAATGCACCACAATGGCATACAGTTCCCTGAAATACAATTAAACTTTCATTAGCCAAATTATCCCATAAGAATAATAACTTTTGGATGAACATAGTCATATTCCTTAGCCTTTCTTATAAGCCTGATCTAAAATATCTTACATGGTGAAAAAAAGTTATATAGAGTGCAGGAAAACCCCCAAATACAGTGGTCATGAAAATCAGACTTTTCTTGAGGATGTGGGAAGGTGAAGGGAAATTACCTACAAAGAGTGTTTGGAAATTCAGCACCTTGGCTTCAGATTGAGTGGCTTAAGCAATCACAGAAGCAAAACTGTGGCTCACTTGACCTTCTTTTTTTTCCCATTTTCCTTTTTTTTTTGTTTTTAATTTTGATAAAAGCCAGCTCCGTTTAAAGGGAATGAGTGCTCCTACGTGCTGGTGTACTGGAACCTCTGATGTGAGAACAGAACTGTTTTCATAGTTCAGGCGTGATCTCTACACATCCCCCAGATCCTAACCAGAAGGCGTACGCAGAGGATGTTGCCTGGCTTGTCAGAACCTGGCATTTGGCACAGCAGAAACCAGATCTTCCTCCGAAAACACCAGCCACAGGGTTCCCACTGCAGGAGGCAGCTCCCCTTGTGCTCGTGTGGGAAGGGCAGAGCTCAGTGCACCCTGCCACAAGACAGGAGCCTGGGGGGGTTTCAGCTCCAGCCAGCCCCCTCCTCTTTCATGGCTGCAATAAATCCCAATAAAATAGATTTGCCCTGGAACTTTGCAGTTTTACTTAATTTTGGGTGCCTTACATAGTTTCAGCAGCAGCTGAAGGCACCTGTCATGGCTGGAGTTGCACAGACCCTTTCACGGTATTGATGCAGTGATCCTCTGAGAAAAATATATAGGAACAAACACACCATGCCATAGAATAAAATTTGAAAAAAAAAGTAAAGGCATCTAGGCTTGGTGTGGGAAAACATCAGGAATGAAAAGCTGAACCACACCGGGTGTTTGTGAGTGCTGTAGAAGGAGCAATGTGCTCATTGGAGCTGGGGAGCAATTTACTCACCCAGGGTGTTTCCTGCCACGTTTAAGGACCTGAAATACATTCTTAGATCAGCAATAAGGGAAACAGTGGTGGGAGTACGTACGGGAGGACTGGTTTTTCCAGACGAAGCCATTGGGGTGACGTGCCCCTCAGTGCATCCCGTTGTGCTGGAGGCAGCCATGAGATCCCTCCTTGCCTACACACCTGAAAAGACTCATGGATCCTCCATTTGCAATAATTATTTAGACACAAAGGGGTTTTTTGTCTCTCAAGGCCCATACCTGCCCTCCTTTTTTGTGAACAACTGCAGTCCCTTAGGAGTATGTGACAACTGTGTGCAAGATAGGCAAGAAAAGGTCTGAGCCTGACCCCAGACCCATGGCCCTGGACACCCAGAATCCATTAGACTGAACCAAAGCCTTAGTTGCTGTCTAACCCCCAGAGCACCCAACATGCCCCTGTTTGCCTTCCAAGAAGCCTGGCATCCTCTTCCTCTTTTACGTGACTCCAAGGAGCCCCGCCGTGAGCAAGTCAGGGCTTAGTTCCACCGAAGCAGGAGGTGAGTTCAGCTTTGCCTCAGCTTCCAGGGCTGCTCAAGCATTTCCTATTAACACTCCTATTCTGCCTGCAAAATACTTACAGCACATTTCTGCATGGATAGGAAATTGCTTTTATTAAATATCAAAGATCCTATTATTTTGCCATGCACAGAAAATTCAAAATATCTGGGACCTAAAGCATGTCTTTGTCCATAGTACTCCTGACAGAGGCTGGGTACCATGGACTTCAGGACTCCAGCATTAACTCCGATAGCTAACAACTGCTCAACATTACTCCCATAAACCCTCCTGTAATAAATCACACACGATTTTGTAAGTGCTTGGGAGAAAACAAGGAGATTAATAACAACCAGCATGCATCAAACAGATCTAACTGTATTGAGTTCTGTCAGACCAACCTAAATGTATTTTTCATGACAAGTTAGTGGGAGAATCAGTGAATGTCACATATCTTAACTTTTCACAGCTGGGAAAGTATTCTGTAGATTAAACTATTTGAGGTGGTTGCAAAAGTGTCCAGAAAAATCATAGCTGGAGAGCAGTTCTCAGTGCCATAGTCTCACCCCACAGGCTGAGAGGATGCTCAGGCGGTGGTCTGTGGTCTGTGCCAAATCTGATGGCACTTCACATTTGCAGTAACAACCTGGCTATAGAAAAGAAGGGACTTTTGCTAGTGATATGAAGCTAGAAGAGGTTGCAAGTAGGTTAATGCATAGACTAAGAATTAAAAAAAAAAATTTAAGAAATATCCTGACTCACATTTGCCTGGTCAAATACAAAATTATTGCAGAGCAAAAAGCATTGTTGCACAATCACACCAGGGAATTATCAGGTTAGGAGGAGTTTTGGGGAAGTGGGCTTTGGGCTGAACATAACGCAATGATATCTTGTTGCTGTAAAAAGGTAAGTCTTGTACTGGATGTATGAACATGTGTCCCAGTGTGGAAATACAAAGTAATTCTGCACTGCTCCACTTGACAGTCTTCTCTCAAAGCCCTCACTGGGACTGAACTGCACAATTTGAGCAAGAGTACTGCAAAGACAAGCTATAAGATAGATGGACCAAAAGGGCAGTCAGAGAAGAGTAGTCAGGTCCAGTAGAAAATTATTTAATGGTAAAAGTGAGAAATTAGACCATAGGGCACGGAAGGCTTTTCAAAGTTAATATAAGGAAACACTGGAGAAGACAAGAAAGCTGTGGTTTCTCCATCACTGAAGGTCCCCACCATTGACAGGGGGGCAAACACCTGCCAGGAATGATGTTGCCCTTGTGCAGAAGGTGGACCAGAGACCCTTCCCCAGCAGAGCAGGTGCATGTCCTGGGAAAGGCAGCATTTCAGAGAGATCAGTGCGTGAAGCCAGAGCCTGGGTTCAAGGGAACCAGAATGTTAGTCTGAGAAATGGGGCGGAAGCGCTCCATCCCCACCTTCAGAGGTGCTGCAGGTGTAGCTTGCTGCAGCTGTGTGCTCGATACACAGCACATGGACCACGCCCAGAAGGTCACTGCTGGTGGAGAAGAATGGCTGTTAGCAAGACAAAGAAAAGCAGTAGGTAATCTCCAGGGAAGCAGATAATTGGTTCACCTCTCCCAGAATGTAAAGTTGGGGAGGATTGTAATGTCCCATAAAGCTGTGTCAGCAATGTAGCTCTTGCCTGGCAGCACGGAGGCTGGCTGGTTCAACTACAGACCAGGTGCACCAACAGCTTGGTGATGCCAAATCTGACAGTGCAGAGTAGGGCTGAGGCTTCCCAGGCAGGGATAAAACAAGGGCTGATGTCTCTCCAGCTCAGCTGCAGACCTTTTGGCCAATAATTTTCACCATGACAAGGTTTTTATTGTGCAGCTGATCACTGCATTTCACCACTTCTCAGCACACATCCAGCGGCAATATCTGCAGGCCAGTGAAGATGGGATTGGCTCTACACCTGGATTGGGGATGGTCACCTGCAGCCACCTCTCTGCTCAGACGACATGGCCCTTGTCTCAGAGCCCATCCACCTCCATCCCTCCTGTTTGGCACATGCATTTTTTGGCTCAGATCTCAGACCAGGTACCCCTTGTCCCAAAACACTCTGAGGATCACTTGTCACACAAAGTGGTGATGGCCAGGTAAAGGTCTTGCCCTTGCAGGGAGCTCTGGTGAGACTTCCTCAAAATATGCTTCATTGTGGTCTTTGCAATGCAAGCTGCAACAAGTACAGAGGACACAGGTGGGCAGAGATGGACAGAAACATTTTTTTAGCCTTCTTTAGCAAACACATTATGAAAGATGCAGAGAAACCCCCATGCCTGCATCCAGACATAGTTTTAATCCTGAAGGAAAAAACTGAGCTGATTCCAGTTTGGAAGGTGAAAGCCATGTTGTAGCTAGTTGAAGAGCACATGTGATTAATAATTTACCCCAGCTGTTTAGGAACTGAAGCCTTTACACAGGTGATAGTGGGAAGGAGTGAAAGGGAACCATGCAAGCCATGCATGCTGCACTGGGACCCGCCGATAATGCTTTGCCTAGGTCAGAGGGGGAAATGATTTACAGCTGTGATTACATGATTAAATGATTACAGTTTCAAGCTGGAATACCAAGTTTGGAAGGAGTGGCAAACCTTGCTAACTACCACCTTTCTTCTCTCCTGTCTCTTACACTAGTCTCTAATTTTAAAAGTCAGTTTGTTTTAAGAGCCATCACTAGGTTTTCAATCTCCAAACCTTTCAGTTTCTCTGGAAAAAGAATGAGGAAAGAAACCCCAACTTTTCAGAGCTCATGAAGAAATGATGGGTTTAGTTAGTGTGATCATTTCCTTCTAGGAGGTGGGTTGGTAAAGGATTTCCAGGAACAGACTCAAATCTGTGTGTGCTTTGTGTTCAGCAGTATTTCTGGGGAACTTACACACCTGTCACCTAATTGCCACTTCCTTTGTAAAACAGAAATGACAAGCTCAAGTCATTTACTTTTATTGTGGGGTTCGTTTTTTTTTCTTTACAGCAAAGTGCTCGACACCCTTTTGAAAAGAAACAGCAGATTTCCTCCACGCTTCGTGATTCAGCACAGGCTGCAGTCTTCAAGGTGCAAGCAGAGTGAGTTTCCTTTGGTATCAGACAGTGCGATGTATTATTAAAATCCAATTTAAACTTCCTAGTCTCAGGTGCCAGATGGCCAAACTATGTTTGCAGCCCTGGAGGAAAGCTAGGATGGGCCTCTCACATGCCTCTGCCATTGTCACATCTATCTAAATACAAATTTCTAATGTCACTTTGGTTTTTAAATAGTTGGAAGCCTGTTGGTCGTTTCAGCTTTAGCACATATAAATGCTTTATGGGTCTCCATCACAATGCACAAACATTCGTGAGACTGTAGACATCCTGCTTCCTTCTTGCAAAACTGAGGTTGTCCTTAGCTGAATGGAGGCACCGTTAATATTTCTATATTAATATTAATTTATATGTTGCACTGGACCTTAATATTTGTATCTTGTTCCGCTGCAAAGCCATGAGAAAACAAACAGAGACTCAACATACACAAAGAGACTACATCTCCAAGGTCTGACCACCTTGAAGCCAAACATGAGGGTGGGGACTGCTCACTAAACAATAAAAAGAGAGAGAAGTCAAGGAGAGAAGTTTCTTATACCTCCAAGATTCAGAAGATTTCTCCCAAGAAAAGTTTTCTTATTTTCTTCATCTGAATGTATTTCTCACTGGAATTTTCCATACTCCATTACATTCCTCATTGCTTTGTAATTGAGGTCTTTAGAAGATGGGACAATTTTTGAGCTGGCAGGGTAACAAGGACTAGAAAATTTTGTAAGACGTGGCTTGGATGGAATTTAGTCCAATGACATCCCGGCTGCATTACAACCCCTTAAAAAAAAAAAAACAACAGCCTCCAGATCACATATGGAGCAGGGCATCCTCTCTGGAGAACTGTCCTGTGGTTGTCCCTGGGAAAAATGGGATGGGGCAGATGCAGCTGCAATGTGATTACAGGGGAGGTGGGCTTGGAATTACAGTCTTGTGGCTGGAGCTCCTTTGCTGTGCTCAGCTGCACTCCTGTCTCCTCTGGGGTGAGATGCTCTGCTGCTTTGAGCACATAAAGGCACACGAGCTCTTCACCACTGAAGGCTCCATTGCCTCTGAGTACCGTCTCCATCTTCCCCGGAGAAAAGGGCCAAAAAAATCTGCCCCATGAGGTTGTTTCATGAAGCCTCCTGCAGGTTTTCTCCATGTATTTCCTTCAGACTAAAACACAGATCAAACTGGATTTCCCATCTGTAGTCGGGGGAAAGGCAATCCCCCATGGGAGCGAGAAATAAGGAGAACTGCAATTTTACACGGGGATCATCATATGAGGATTGGGAAGCACTCAAACTGTTTGGAGGCACAGTCTGCCCCTCTCACAGTGAGCTCAGTGTGCTCAGTAGCACGACAACACGACCAAGTCATCCGTCTTGAAGCTAATACCACATGGGGGGATTAACTGCGAGCAGGCAGGCAACAATAATGGGCTCATTGAAATTCAAGGAGAGCTCCGTTTGAACCACACTGAAATACCCCTTCTCCATTTCGAGCTTCTCTCGAGCTGCAGGAGTAGGTGCCCTGCCTGCGTGGCACAGACCAGTCCCCCTGTTACATGCCAGCTGTCACCTGTATCGTGCCTGCACAGCACGCTGCCACACAAGAGGCGTCAGAGAGTGATGTGAGACAATGGGACAATGGCAGGGGAGTCCCCAAGCCATCACGAAGTTGGGGCAGGAAAAGGAGAGCGAGGAGGAAGTGTGAAACTGGCAGCAGGTGGCAAACCGGGATGCAATTCCCAGCAGAGAAGAGTCTGACGGACCCAGTGCTGAGAGGGGATTTATCCCCCCCTCCTCCTCCCTGCAGGCCCCAGAGTAAGTTAAACAAGGCATCAGATGTTTCTATTTTAAGAATAACCAGGAAGGCTGGCAACTACAAAAGGAAAAGGAGGGGAGGGCAGAAATTGTCTAGTAAAATTAGCAACACATTTTCCTGCCTGCCTTCCAGAGAGCATGCCCCCTTCCAGCAAGCCAGGGTCTGCACAGCATAAATTATTGCTGTCTAAATTTGAGCCTGTGCTGTTGTTTCTGCCAAGTGTTTACTCTCGAATGCTATATTTTTTCAGGCGCAGATGACACTGGGTGACATGTGTCATCACAGTACGTGCCCCTGAAAAATAGGCACTGTGAAATTGCTCTGACATTCTCCGAGACGGGCTGCTCACGCGTGCAGAGACAGGAGTCAGAAGGTCTTGGAGAAGAGAGAGTCTGTCCCACTGTGGCAAAACCGGACAATGGGCTGGGGAAGATCCCTGTTGCACGTGGCACCGAGTTTGCGGGTCATCACTGAACTCCACTTGTACAGATATCTGGGCACCTTCTGCTTCAGATAGCTCTGCACTGTGGCTTCCCCTGTGAATGAGACCTGTCCTCCTCATGGCAGTGAGTAAAGCCACAACTTCATCATCTGTCGCAGGCTCCATAATATCCAGAAGCTGCATCAGGCACAGCATGGTGATTGTGCACCACTAGCAGTGGCTGCAAGGGTGAAAGAGAGATGCTGGATAAATATTTGACAGCTATTTTCATTCTCCCAAAACCATGTTCCCATTAATTCTTTTTGGCCACATGTTACCTGCCAGCAGCAAGTCCAGAGCTCTTCGAACAGATTGGATGATCCCTTTTTGGTCATATTCAGACTGCTGAAAGCCCAGGTCTGTGCAATGTGATTGACAAACCAAATCGGTCAAATAGTCTGTGGGTCTGTTTGCGTTGTGTCAGGCAATAGACTTTCATGGCTGTGGATGCAGTGGCTGTATTGAAACAAAGAGCTCTGGGCTTGGCGTGCTCACCTGGCTCCTAATCAGCTTTGGCCTTCGGTTACTCACAGGTTTCTGTTCAACCTAAAGCACACAGGTTAAAATAAACCACACATTTAAAGAGATGGCTTTATACCCCCAATTAATGAAAAATGTTTTACGTTGGTATCTTAAGCTCTGGCATGTCAAGGTTAGAAATGTTCTTGTTTCATTGCTCTGACAACATATGGCCAAAGTCAACAAGAGGCTGATGTGAGCATTTGATACATGGCAGCCCAGCATGATCTCATCCTTGGCAGGTCACAGGACTGGAGCATAAAACAGTCAGATATGATTAACAGTAGGTACTATATCTGTGTGAAGATGTACAGGTCTGTTGCTGTGACTACGGATAGAAAGCCAAAGCTGGATGAAGGTCAAACTGTTCGGACAGCCAAAACCTGTGACATCCTACCCTGTGTGGTGCCACTGGCAGAGGAAAGCCACTTGTCCCAAAATGCCTCTCCCTGCCCTCAGCATTATTGTGCTTCGTAGCTCAGGTTCACCTGGCACACCTGTCTGCTCTAAGAGCACGCAGCAAATGGAGCAGGACATCTGTGCCAGGGAATTGGCTTCTGCCATCTTCTGCTATTTTTACATGGTGGCTGTGAAAGCTTCCAAAAGGAGACGCATTGCCACAATTAAACTGAGTGCATTTAATAGCAAACTCTGTCACAAATTGCAGAGTGAAGCCATTTCATATTTCCACGGGGCTTGCTAGAAAAATAGCTCCAATTAATGAGGCACACTGTAGACTTGTTTATATTCAGCTGACTCTGTTCAAGCACCAAATTATCTGTGTATGATTATGAGGCCAAATTCACCCTGTAATTTTTCATTTAGCATTATTTTACTGCCTGGCCTGTTCTGCTGAGCTGAGGAGCTACTCATGGAGCAAAACCTCCCTGTCCTCACTCCCAAGCTTCAGGGGACTTTACAGGTGTTGCACAAAGTCACAACCTCCTGTAAATAGCCACCACTTGGTAGTATCACCTTCCAGACTCAAGAGTTAGCAGGCAGAGGGCCGGCTCACCCTTCTGGCTTGGTTTGCTTCTCCCTGGACTCCGTAACCAGAAACTAAGCGGCGAGGATATTCTAGAGTCAGCCTGGATTGGTAAAATTAATTTCACAAGTGTGCACCAGCTCCAGGCAGAATTTGGGCTTTAACATTTGGAGGGAAAGGGCCTGAAATGACCTGCCCTATGGCATTCGTGGCGCAGCACATCCCCGGTATGCCCAGGCCATCCAGCTCCCAGTGCTGTAAGTGAAACCCCCGTGCCATGAAAAGCAGCAGAGGTTGCATTTCATCCCTAATCCAGCAGTTCTGCTCACAGCTACAAGTAGCGTCCCCAGTGAGAGAGGCACAGGCAAACTTCTGTGTGCCCTTTGTGCAGCCACGTGGGAGGGACTCTGGGCAGAATCGTGTCCAGTCTTGAGTATTGTGGGGCAATTCAGGCCTTGTAATGATGTTTCACTGCACATTTTAGAACAGGCCATGTCCCAGCCACTCATTGTCGTGGGCACACTGGGATTTCTGTGCAAGCCATGATGGAGCAAGGATGAAGGGAGACAGAATAGCCCTGTATTACAATCCCAAATTAGGAAAAATGTCTTACATCCCTATATTCACTTGTGCCACACTAGCAGCACCAACCTCAAAGCTTCTCTTTTCCCTCCTCTAAGCTGCTGGAAGGCAGAGCCCAGCAGCAAAGCCCTCCATGGGAGCACTGGCACCCAGTGACTACCGCAGTGCTCAGTCCCAAGCACAGGGACACGGGACCCCTCATTTCCAAAGTTACAATTGCACAGGCTAAATATTTACAGCCTCCCACAAATGTCCCAAAGAGGAAAAGATCACATAAAAGTGCCAAACAGAAAAGCAGCGCTGTGATTCCACTTGTTGCTCGGATGCCTTTTATTTTTGGTGCCTGTCCTAGCAAGCAATCTCCCCCTATCCTATTTCTACCCCAACCCTTCAGGCACAAACTGTGAGGGCAGAGTCAGGCCATGAGTACAAGCCTGTATTTATAATCTGAGATGGGAGTGAGGCCAGGTCACTGGAGCAGGCTACACTTTCCTGAAAAACTAAAAGATACTTCAATGGTTCCTGGGACAATCAGGAATTGCCAGTACAGTCCTTTGGGGCTGGGTCTGCAGGTTTGCACCTCACAGAAGGGCTGGGTGGGGAGACACATGGCCTCACTGCCACTGGGCACACCTCAGCCCCTCCTCGGGCAAGCCTGCGCCTCTCAGCAGGGCTCAGCAGGGGACAGGCAAAACTGCCTAGTGCTAAATTCAGGTCAGATCTCAAGTCTCTGCTGTTTCGTCTGTTTTGATTGTAGTGGAAACACCCCCATTTTACTATACTGGTAAATTCATGTCAGCTAACATTGATCGTTGTTACTTCCACAGGATTAAAGCATGGGTACTTTTTGTTATTTCAGATTTTACCCTATATTACAATTTGTGTAGTTTATCCGTTTCTCTTCAGCAATAAAGTAAAACACAGGCCGACACTAGCAAGACATACCAGGAGCAAACTTACTCAGGAGCATTTCTGCAGGCAAAGTGCAACCAAGTGCCTCCTTTTTTTTTAAGTAAATGTATCTTGGAGACATTTTAATGTGTGGGAAAAAATCCACCTCTTAACCTCTTAGGTTCCACAGCTCCTGTCCATTTCTCACTTGGAGCCATAATCCTTTCCAGTGGCAACTAGTTGGGATGTTACAAACAAAGCATTATACCTTCAGGTGAGGCAGAGCTTCTTATGAGCTTACTGCTTAGCTATTATAGATCCTGTTCTCATGCAGAAATGACACGCACATAAGGACGTGTGCATTATTTAAGATGGAGCAGCAAGACTGCAGATGGATGGGTCTTCTAGCTCAGGAAGTGCTAATTATTGTTCCTCCCGTGTAGCCATCCAGTGCTGAGGTGGGGGAAATGATGCATGGGGCATTAGGTGTTCTCACAGACACACTTCTGAAAGACACTGTTCAGCAAGGAAGCAGAAGTTATTATCAGGATGTGTTTCTTATAGTCAAGTGACCAATGCTGGATTTAGGTCGATGTTTTGACAGGTTGCAGTTGTTAACCCCACAGTCAGGTTATTCCATTTGGATATTTCTGGCATGTTGCACGATTTCAAGAAGAAAATGCACTTACATTTTTAATGCACATCCTGCTGACACACCACCTTTCCCTGTGGGAGAAGCAGTGCTTGAGGAGGGAAGACTAAGAAAGAAGATAAGTAATTCCTCTCAGTTGGATAACTCATTGATTTCATGTGCACAAGATTAAAAAAAATTGAAGTCATCATTGTAATGTGTTTATTATTTCAGTGAGTGGCAAAATGCCATTCTAAAAATAATATCAATTTACCATGGGAAGCCGTATAATTTTTATCAGGATAATTGATAAATCAGACCTCTATCTAATGTTTCCCCTCACAGAAAATTACAGCCTTGGAGAAGAACATTTGTTGTAGAGAAAGTCAGAGTGCACACTGAAGAGCTGACAGCCCAGGCTGGAGAGAGAGATTGCTTTTAATGGATAAAACAATGTTTTACCAGCACTAAACTGATTTGGACTGTGTGACAATCAAAGTAACAACATCTGTGGAGCTCAATCTGCCCTACAACCCAAAGAGTTACAAGAAGAGTGCCCTTTCACCACACTCATCATTGAAACACATATATAAAAACACAAACTTAGAAGAAGTCTCCAATAACCATATGTTTTCCATCCTCTTCCTCTGGATAAGAAGGACCTGTCACTCTGACACTAGGTGAAGCCATTCCTGGCTCTTGTTTTCTTGCCTCACCTGGGCAGAAAGCCCACTGCGGCTGGTCTGCAACCGCTTCCGACAGCCTCGGTCATGGCTCCTGTTTTCCATTTCCTTTCTCCAAAAGGGAAGACAGGCAGCTGTTTAGGAAGCCTTGAAAAAAAATCTTGTGCAAGAATTTAAAAGAAGAAGGAGACAGTGTGAGAGTGTGTGTGTGTGTATCCAGGTGCTGGCCCATCTCCAGCTGGCTGATGGTATGGTGCTGGCTTCCTCCTTTGTTCCCAAGAGGCAAAAATAACCATAAAACCCCCAAAACCTAAATAATGTATTGATGGCTTGATTAATTTAATTTTTGTTCATGTATCCCAGTACTTGTGCAGCCCCAGAGATGTTTCACCGTGTAACTCTAAATAAAGGAGTTCTGTAACTGTGGAAGAGGACAGAAGCTGTGGTGTGAGTTCACAACAGCAAATAACATTCTGCTCTTCCACACCTACAGCTTGTAAAAAAAAAAAAAAATAGAAAGAGACAACTCAGGGAGAATTAAGTGTTCTCTGAATTTTTTTCCTGAGTGCCTGACAGCAAAATAAAATGCAAACAAGCATTTCCAGGAATGCCTGAGAAGATAGGTATATGCCGCCTTGGATTCCCAAGGACACTCCTGTTTCTTCACAGCCCTGGATGCTGCACAGTAGAAGAAGAGATGGATTTGTACTATTCCTGCTGATCTCAGGATGGTCATTCTGAAGGCCAGGACAACTTTTGAGAAACTATTTTCTTAAGAAAGCAAGTCCCAAGAAAGGCAATAGGGAGTAGTTTTTATTTTGCTCCATTGCTTAGCTGAATTCTGGTTAATATTTGAAAAGATCAATCCAGAATCACTCAAAATTAATGTCTCTGTTCAGCTCTTCACAAGGCAGCATGAATGTTGCATCTTGTCCTTGACCTGCCACTTTGTAAATTCCCCATAAATTTACAAAACTAAACTAAATTTAATTCAGTTGAGGCATTAGCTCTGCGTCCAGCAGAACACATACAAGCATGCACAAGGCATTTTAAGTGACACAAGAAGCCACTACCACAACTGTGATAGGCAGCACAGGCAAATAACTTTCAATGTTGCTTTTATTTCTTCTGCTTGCAAATGATCACTTCTCATGGTACATTCCCCAAATCTTACTCATATCCTGTCACCGAGCTGCAAGAAGTCATCTGTCTTCTTTCAGAAGAAATCTGCAAAGAAAGACAGACAACCTAAACCCTGACTCTGGTCCTCTCACAGAGAGTGGCTGTGTTAAAGAAGCGTGGCTTGACATAGCCTACCATCCAGCTGTATTTTGTGCTTTGCTGGCTTTATTGGTAGTGAAATGTCCGTGCAAAGCTAAAAAACCCTCCCAAACACTTTATTTGCTTTGCTGTGACTTTTTTACTCCGCAGAAGACCAAATGTAGAGCAACACTAGATAAGCTACTCAGTCTTTCCCAAGACATATTCCTGGCGCTTTCACTTTCAAAGTCCACAAGAGCAGCAGGATGCCCTTGCCTTTTAATTAGTTGAAGCCAGAGGGAGCAAAGATCTGAGGTCTGGGGCTATACCAGAGAAAATGAGGGCTGAAGAGCTGAGGCAGAGCCGCTGCCACCTGCCATAAGCCCCCCCTCACCATCAAGTCCCCATCAGTGTGAAAATCCATGTGTTTACTTCCCATCAGTGTGTGAAATCAGAACCCTCGTGAAATTTTGTCAACAATTACTCGATCACCCTATTTTTGTGCAGGTCTGGTGATTGTAGTGCTGTCAGGGGACGGGTGAGAGGCTGGGAGGGATCGACCTATTGCTTAAAAAGAGAGTGCAACAGCTAGAAGAACTGCATTTTTGCAGAGCTTTTTTATTCACAGGCTAAAATTGTTTCACATTAAACAAGCTAGGCTAACAGATGTGGCAAAATAAATGCTAAGTCAAGCCTGCCTTGACCCACCACTGCAGCTGTGAATCTGATTTTTGCAGCCACCAGCTTGCTGGGCAGTATGAACACAGTTTGCTGGATGCTCTCATGGCTGGTGGTGCAATGTAAGCACAACACTTGGAATACAATCCACCAGTGTCTCCACGCCAGATCCCAAAACCTACTTCCTAGGCCTGCTGCCAGTGTTGTGCTATGAGTCACGAAGAGAAACAAACACAAGGAATGTCAAATTAAATAGGATGCAATGCTTTCGCGGGATTTAAAAGCGGAGCAATTGTGCTGGAGAGTACAAACCTCCCTGGACTCCTCTTGGACTGCTTCTCATCTTGGTAATAAGAAACATCCCTTTAATTAGTTCCACCTAATGAAATTCATAAGTCAGGGAGTGGGAGTTTTGCTCCTGGGTAGAAACCGAAAACTTCTCTTCACTCGATCTGCCCATTTTCTGCAGCAGTCATTAGCAAATTTTATCAAATCTCTGCATTAAACAGTAACAACTATTGTTCACTCAGAACACAAGTCCATTTATGAGCTGCAATATGACACATCTTGGAAACCCCAGACTGAAAGGCACTTCTGAAAAAAAAAAAAAGATTAGGACTGGCAAGAAAAAGTAGTTTAAAATTGTTAAGAAGAAACAATAGAGAAACTTCTACCTGATCTTTCCGGCTGCTGAGATCAGAGAAGTTCCTTTACCTTTCTGGGTTTATGTAAAATAATTTACAAAATTTATTTGTCTTTCCTTACAATTAAGGGGTACCCATTACCTCTCCAGATGAACCTCTGGGTGCTTCATTCTCCTTGCATTAGGGACAAGTAAAATAATACCAGGAAGCCTCAAGCTGTGCATTTGCTCCTATGGAAATATTGACCCACAAGCATCTGTTTAAATTCATTTTGGTTATGTGTCTCTCAAGACAAAGTGATATCCATGGCAACAAACAATTTCACTGCAGAAGAGGGAGCACATCCAGAAGGAGCGTGTAATCGCTCTGTTTATCGATGACTAAAAGCCTGAAAGCACAAAGTTTGGGATCTCAGGCACAACACCAGTGCTCTGCAGCAGACCAGGGCCTTTATCAGGACACTTTTGCAAATGTCTGTCATAGAGGATGGAGAGGGAAACTGAAGCCTTGCCTGCTGTTTTCCTTTCCAATCTTTTTTGCAAAGAGACATGGCTCACTGTGCAGTTGCTGTTGCAATTGCCCTTTGAGAAGTTTTACAGAGGAGAATGGGTAGGAGGAAGACAATGCTCTCCTACATTTGGAGACAGCAAAAGCACAAATCACCACTAAGACAAACTGATAGGACAGTCTGGATTTTGGTACAAACTGTTTTCAGCACCTACGGGGGCCCCTTGGTGTATATGCATGTTTCCCTCAAAGTGGCTGCTGACCAATACATTCATCCCGTCACTCCACACTGGGCCCCATAATTACAGAGCTGATTTGCAGGGTTGATTTTAGCTGCTATTATGGGAAGGTAGGATGTTGGACACAACTGCAGTGCTTTTGGGGGAAGGAAGGAGGAAGGTGGCACGTGGCAGCTCTTGCATGAATGCTTGCTGCACCAGGCAGTGTTGGCAGAGGAAAAGGAGGAGGAAACCACAGCCCTCCTAGGGTCTTCCCAAGAATCCTTCCCACTTATAAAGCTATCTTTGATTTGGGCTGCATGGAGTAATTTTCTAGTTTAACACTCAGGGGCAATAGCTTGAACCACTTCTGCTTTCAGGGCCTGCTAGAGAAAGGTGTTGGTGCAGAGTGCATCCTGCTATGGCCCTGCTGGAGCTAAAGCACTGCTTTGCAGGCTCTGCGCATTCTAAGCCGGGAGTGTCTTACCCTGCCCTGAATCCCTTCCCCTTCAAACCTGGCTGCCTGATAGCATTTGCTCTGTTCTCCAGTCTCCATTACATTGAGACAAAAAGCTCCCACCAACATTGATCAAGGCCTCCAAGACAAATTCTTGAACTTTTGGGATCCTGCTACCTGCAAACCAGACCCAGCACTCACTTTTAGCCTTAAATATCTGTGGAGGGCCATATGAGCTTGCCTGACAGACACTGCTGTAGAGACACCCAGAAAGAGACCCAAGGACAGATTTTTCAAGCAATGTCTCGGTGCCATAACCCATGTAAACACTACACAGCCACTTGCAAATGATGTGATTGATTACAAATTACGTCAACACCATCCCATCGGACCTTCTTGCCTACAGCGGTGCTGACAGAGCACTCACCAGCTTCATTTCTGAGAACCCATAAATGCAAGAGCTCTGAGGTCATAACATTGACAGGCAAAAGAAGGAACCCTTGTTTTGAGAGCCAAAGTAGCTCTATTAGGAATTCTAGGTCAAGGTACTCAAAGGGGCACACACTGTCCCCTAAAGGTGTATCCGAGTTGAGCATATGTCCCACAGAAAACACAAAGTGTGAGACGCTTGCTTTGTCAGGGAGAAAGGACCAGGCTAATGGTTTCGTTCAGAGGGTTGGCTTCTTACACTGGGATTTCCTGTTCCACGGAGGAACAGTTCCTACTTCTGGAGGCCAAACCTCATCCATTGAGGGCAGCAAATTATTTGAAGACCTATAATGAATTTAGTGTCTCTAGTTTAGGAGGCAATTTTAGGAATTAGGTTCACCTGAGTGAAAAAACTGCAGAGGCACTGCCTCCCCCACCCATGCACTTGCAAGTACCTACAACTGACCCTCCCATATCTACCTCCCCCCACACACCATCCCTCGGAGAAACCCCACCCCTGTTACTGCAGGGGTTTCCATTTCAGCTGCAATAGAGGGTGGCCTCTCTCTCTGCAGCAGCAGTGATGTATTACCCACCCAGGTACTGACCAGGCTCCACACATCAGCTTATCTGCCAAGGTCTGCTTCCATGACCCTTTGTCCCTGTTCTCCTGCTGAATTTATGCTCCTCCTCTGATGTACTGCTACGTGTAGCTGAAGCAATGATGAAGGGGGTGCAACTAAAACCATGGAAAAAAGAAAAGCAAAACTATCTCTCTTCACCAAGATCTGGTGGGATGCAAACCTCTTGTTTGGAATGCAGCAAATATCAGTTGATCAAAACGGCTTCAGGTACAGCATTTTTAATACAAATCTGAAAAAAAACTATAAGAAAACATCCACACAGTCTTGGGAGGATGCTGGCCTGAATTTAAAGAGACCTCCAAGTGAAACGAGCTCAACTACATGGGCCAGAGTGAAACTCTCTACTTCAGTGACTCTCAGTGGAAAGATAGAGTGCCAAGCTAGGGTTTTATTATCGTTAACCCTTTTGATGCTTGCTGCTGGAGTTATGGATTCAGATGCATCTTCTTGAGTCCAGAAACTGATGGCTGGTCACATAATTGTCTCTTGGGTCTTTTCTCCCAAGATATAGTAGGTATTTGTAAGTCATCACTCTCTCATTCACTTGCCCTTAATAGGGCAATGCATTCCCAAAGCCATCTATCAGAGCTGGGCTGGCTCTGGAAACTGTACCATCTCCTTATCTTCCCTCCCCTCCTCTCCCACATCATGCCCTATAATGCTTCTCTTAGTGGTGGCCAAGATCCTGCTGAAGGTGACCGAATTTCAGACTACTCAGCAATCCCAGCTCCCAGGGGAGCACGAGATGCAGGCTGGAGAAGCCTTTTCTGTCATTATTCCCTGAAGCTGTTAACAGCCAAGAAATGTTTTTGCTGGATCTCAGCGCCTCTCCAGTTACATCCCTACCACCCGTGACCCTAAACAGAAATCCCAGGCTTATAAAATTAAACAGGCCTTTCCCATGAGTCACCCTGGGACTCCATGCTTGGATGGGATCAGGGAAAAGAGCAGAGGCACGTCTGCTCTGGGAGCAGTGCAGAAAAAGCAGTGTACAAATGCAGGCTCCAAGACTCCCTAGTCCCAGTTTTTCTCATAGCTGCAAGTCAAACCGGACACAGACACAGCACAGTAACCCATTGAACCAGATCTTGTTAGCTAACTACAGAGAAGTCTAGCAGACCATTAAAAACTAAACCAAATATAGGCACATATCAAAAAAACAGTGACTCCAAATATCTGTGCCTAATTCATCAGGGAGCAGAAAATCTTAACACATGGGATGTTCTTCAGACGATGCAACTGCAGCTCTAGTGAGACAGGAAGCTTTAACCAGATCTCCCCAGAACCACAGGGAGGATGCTGTGCCTCTGCTCTGCTGCCAAGAAGACCCAGCTTCCCGCATACCTGGTTATTTTCCACACTCAGTCATGTGCAAGCTCACATAGCATCCTAGGGATGCGCTACCCTTTCCAGCCTCTGGAGGCTCACCCCTGCTTTCACGGCTTGCTTGGTAGCCCAAAGGACAGAACAGTTCATTTCCCTCGAGACCAGGAGTGTTGGTGGCAATCGGTGATGAGCAGGACAGGCAGCCGTGGACAGCTTTTGAACAGCTTATGTCACCAGGACAACCTCCTGGTCTAACCCTGTGAAGCCACTGATGTCACTCATGCTTTTAGCTCTCACTGGGGCAGTAAGGACACCTGACTAACAGTGCAAAGAAGACATCTTTTAACTGAAAGAGTGTTATGCAGTGGTCTAAGCACAGGGCTTGGCAGCAAGAGCGATGGACCTCCCCACCTACAGCCTTCAGGTTTTATCAGGTTCTTGTGGGGGCAGAATGAAGGAAGGAGATTAAGGAGAGACTCTACCAGAAATAAAACAGGACCTTCACAATGGTCCCACGAGGTTAAATTAGTTTGTGTGAAGACTGCGGAATCGGAAATAATCTCCTGGTTCAAATCCCCAACATTACGTGAGGCACGGTGCTTTAATAAGGGCTGAATTACTCCAGGAAACTTCAAAGCCATCAAAGAACTTGTGCTCGGTGACATTTGTGTGCAGTGCTTTGAGTGAGCTTTCTCTGCTTTCCCCAGTCACCGCGCAACAGTCAATTAAAAGCGCTGCTCTCTTTGTAGCCTTCACTGCAGTACCAGGTTTATTGTCCTATTTATCACCATTGAACTGCCTCGGGCTGAATTATTTATAGCACCGGAGAAGATGAATTAAGTGGTAAATTCAAAGTGGGTCAGAGGGATGTTGACTTGGCCTTGAGACACAGATGGGTCAGTGGGCTGATGTCTTGGCCTGCTTTGCTTAATGGGATGGAGCATCATCATCTGCACTCCCACCAATACCTTGAGCTGCCTGCACCCAGCCAGTGCTCCCATCCCCTTGGGTCAGAGGGGCAGGAGGCAGCTACCAGTAGCCTGCATTTTCCTCCACAGGTGACTTGCCCCCACTTTTTTTATCTGTGCGTGGTGTGGTACTTCAGTCAAGAACACCATTGCAGCACCCTCCCCAAGAAACTCCACTACAGAACTGGATTTTTAGCACTTGGCATGGCACGTCAGTACGTCACACTGCCAGTGACGTGACGCAGAGTGAGCCAAAACACCCCAAAAATTCAGGAAGCGGCCCACTAGCCCGAGGTTTTTAGTGTAGCAACAAAACAGCTACTCAAGCACAGGGTTTTTTAAAGGAAATCCTGCATGCATTTCCGTCCCTAAATCCCAACAGAATCTTGTAATCCGCCACCAAGAACAGTTTGTGCTCCACATCGCCTGTAACTTAAATGATGACAATGAATCAGTTGTTTCCCAAAGAGGACATTCACTTTTCACATTACTGCTGTTTTTACACCACATCTGACTGCATAGCAGAGGCTCCAGCGAGATGCTTATGCCAGGGTTCCCCCAATATTTTCCATGACAGAAAGTGAGGAGCACTCCCACAGGCAAAGGGGATAGGGGTTCCTGTCTGGCATGGCCTTGGAACCAACAATATGAGGATATTAATCTCATAGATATTGCAAATTCACATTATTTTACCAGTATCTATGTTCAAAAACAATGCCCAAACACTATTTAAATCCATTAAAAAAAAAATACAGGAAGTGAAACGCTGGTCCCTCCACACCATCCTTGTCCTTGGAAAGCACCAGACATGTTGATTCTGGTCATCTTGGGGTTTTCTCAGGGGGTGTCACAGAAACTCAGACACCAGCTCTGAGCTCCCATGTGTGGATGGACGCCACAGGCCCACAGACACCAAGTTCTCTGAAAGGGTCATCTGAAACTGAGATGGAAACCATGCTCCTGGCCATGAAACCAAAGGGCAATAAAAGAAGAATATTTTTCCTATATTGGTATTTTCTCTCCATGGTGCAAGGGCAGGCAAATTTCATTCTCTCTTGAGAGAAAATATCTATCAACAGTATCACCTAATAACACAAAAGATGAGACAGGCACCAAAATTCAGAATGAGTTTTAGAAGGGTGGGGAGCACATCTCTACTTTTGGAAATCTGCAATAACATTTTGCCTCTATATGATGCAATCACCTTTCCTCCAATGTTGCCTGGTACAATACTGACATCTTGCCCTTGAAAGTCAAAATCTCTTTGCTAAGGGACCAAAAGAAAATAAAGAGGGTTTAGATTTAAGCACAGCAGAATTAAGAGTTTTACAAACCGCGAACTTGCTGAGGAATGTGGTTTTAAGTAATCCCACTGCTATTTTCCAATTCAGGTTGAGTTTACTTAGTAGCTGCAGCAAATGAGAGAGAGCGTGGACTACACGCTCCATCCCTGGCAGAGGAGGAGCAAGAGGAAGAGGAGGAGGAGGAGGAGGTGAAGAAAGCAGACAGCTTTGATTAACAAGAAAATTAGCAAAAGCACTTGCTTGGGAGATGGGCATCTCAATGACACAAAGCCTCCACATGTCCCTGACCAGGAATACTCCAAGCATCACCTTGCCTCTCTCCAGCATCCTCTGGCTTTGGTTTTTTAAAATTCCATTTTGCAGAGGTCTAGCCTCCAAGGCAAGAGATGCAGCCCCTGGACAAAGCAGCCTGGTTCTCTCTCCACCAGGAGACAAACATACTGGGCCAAGTGGAGCCACGGAGAGGCAGGAGATGGGATCAGCCAGCCGTGCATGCACCAAGGGGGCCGCTCCAAGCAGCCCTCTCTTGGGAGCTTGGGAGTGGGGACTCACCTTCTCCCACACTGAGGAGGATCTTCTCTGGCTTCCTCACTTCTGTTATAACAGAAACAAAATGTTTTTGTCAAGTGAAATGAAAGGTTTCACCCATCTAAAACCAATGTTCCAAAAATGTTATACTCTGGACAAACATAAGAAATATCTTCTGAAATCATTACAAACAGGTGTACTTTGGCATGTGTCAGGCCATTTCTAGAACAGAAAAAATACCCCTCTTGCCCAGATCCATCCATAAGTCAATCCAGTGGGAAATCTAGTTTTTTCACCCCAACTGTTCAACAAGGAAACGGAGTTCAAAAGGCACCCAGCTCTGAACAGATATCCACTAGTCAAGAGAGCGTGGATCAAATCAATAGACAAATATTGGTGCAATTTTCTTTCGGCTTCCCCTAAGCCAATGGTATACTTCTACCATTCAAGCACATCAGCCCATGTTTAGAAAGCAAGGTGGTGAGACTGGAGTGGGGGAAGCAGGTTTAATAACTCGGTACTTGGCTTGCTGTGACAAATAGAAAATAAATTTGTTGTTTCCCTCTAACTACATATTGCATTTGTTCCAATTTCTTGTCTCTTTTTCCCCAACAAGTACCCATATCAGTGTTTTCATTATGACCTTAGTCAACCTGAAAGAAAATTGAACCCACACTGGATTTCCCCTCACCCAAAACAACTGCTCCTATGACCACCTAGGGGTTTTGATGTGTCAGATACTCCTCAGGACAAGCTTTATTTTACTGAGCTGGTATGAGCCCATACTCATACACAGTCTATACAGCTTCCTTCATGTATACAAAAAAGATGGAAAACTTATGCCATGCCAAGAAAGCTGTCTTGCCAAACAAGAGCCACCCCCTGAAGGGTATATTTAGAAATCAGGGGACAATTTAGGAAGAGAGTCACACAACATAAGCCAGAAGAGTAATGAAAAGTAGGGAGAGTGGGAGTTTCTTTCAGGTATTGAGCACTCCCAGACTGCACCAGTGAATACCCAGACAGACACAACTCCTTTTCACCTCACCAAGTAACAGCAAAACTCAACACTTACACAGCATTTTTCATTCATCCAGCTCAAATTGCACTGCAAGGAGAGTTAAAGTGTTGAATTTAGCATCCCTCTCTGCAAATTGATGCACAGAGCTGAAGTTCAAGGTTGCACAAGGGCAAACACTAGGGACAAATGTAGGCCATGGAGTCATGTCAGCTGTCCTGAGTGCTGAGTTTGGATCTTCTCTTCAATACTCGATGCAGTCCATCAGCCTTGTGCAGGCAGGGCAGCCTGTGGGGTCTGTCTGCTCTGTCATTTCATCAGGGACAGTGCTTTCACAGCAAGTGTTTTATACCAACAAGCAAATCTGAGCAGCACATCCACTTCAGCCTGCAGAGTCCCAGCGCTGCTGAGGCTGGTGAGCACCTCTGGAGATCATCCCTCCCAACTCTCGCTCACAGCAGCCTGCTCAGGGCTGCATCCTCTCCGGTTTTGAATGTCCCCAAGGATGGACATGACACAACCTCTAAGGGCAATCTCTGTCAGTGTTTGACCCCTCTCACAGTAAAAACGTTTCTTCTGATATTTGAAAGAAATTTCCTGTATTTCCATTAGTGGTGCTTTTCTCAAGTCTTGTCCACGGGCACTACTGAGAAAATCCTGGCTACACCTTCGTTACTTCCTTTATCAGGTGTCTAGCCACATGGATAAAAGCCCCCTGAGCTTTCTCTTCTCCAAGCTCTCTCATCTTCTCCCCATAACAAAGATGCTCCTACTGCTTCATGACCTTTGTGGCCCTGCACTGGACTTGCAGTATGTCCATGTCTCTCCTACACTGGGCAGCCCAGCACTGGACCCAGTGCTCCCGACGCACATCAACAGTGCTAACAGAGAGAAAGGATCACTTCTTTCAACCTGCTGGTGGCTGATCACAACCCTTTGAGCCTGGCACTTCAGCAAGTGTTCAGTCTACCTCACCATCTACCTACCCAGTCCATAGCTCACCAATGAGGATTTTATAGGACACAGCATCAAAAGCCTTGCCAAATCTACAATGAGCAATAACCACTGCCTTCCCCTCAGCGAATCAGGCAAGTAATCTCTCAGTAAAAACCCAGTCAATTGATAAAGCATTCCTCCTTCATAAAACCCTGCTGACTAAACCCAAACACCTACTTGTGTATTAGATATTATAAAGACATTCTTGACTGTGAGGGTGGTGTGAATTAGAACAGTTTGCACAGAAGAGCTGTGGATGCTTCATCCCTGGAAATGCTCAAGGCCAGGCTGGATGGTGCTTTGAGCAACCTGGTTTAGTGGAAGGTGTCCCTGTTTCTAGGCTCATCTGTTCCACCTTCTGTGGGGGTCAAGGTGAAGCTGATGAGCCTTAGGGCCTGAGATCCTCCTGAACTGATACTTGTTTTCTTTCCAGTCCTCATGAACGTTCTCCAGTTGTCTTGAGCTTTCACAGATAGTCAAGAGGAAGCTCAGGATGATGCAGTATGCTGGATAGACAGCTTGGGGAATGAAGCATTCCAGTGCAGACTTCTACCTTTGACAGAACAACCTGCCCAAAGAGCCTGTATTTGTTCCTCAACATTTTTCAAACATCTAAGATCTCCTAGGACTGTATGACTGTCATTCTGAATAATGACTGCACCACGTGACTCGGATTAGCAGTCACAGGAACAAGGGGAAACACGAGGGACACCCAGTTGCGACACAGACCACCGAAGTGCTGGCAGCAGGGACAGCTCCTCCGTTTGGTGCAGGGCTAATCAAACCACCCCCTCTCCTGTGCTTTCAGTGCAAGGATCGCAAACCTCAACACGTAAAATCAGTTGCAAAAGCCCTCACTGACCAAGGAGTCACACAGACTTGAAATGCACACCACTTGTTTCCCTTACCCTCTCAGGAGCAGCTGTGCTGTAGCACAAATGATTTTGTTCACAGAAAAGCCTAAATTTCCTAAGCTCCACAAATGAGTAGTCTTGATTTTTTTCTTCCCTCTCTCAACTCTTCTAGCTCAGTAGGTGAGATGGGTTTAAAACAAACAAAAAACACCAAAGCCCAAGGGAACTGAATTTAAACTAGACGCCTACAACTACATTTTCAGTAGCTAAGTTATAAAAGAAGAAAGATAAAAAATAAAATTTCAGAAGTGTGAAGGTTGTCACTGGAATATTTTTATCTAAAGTGAGTCACAAAGACTGAGCAGTAGGATTCTTTTTTTCTTAATAACACTGCAAAAAACTTTAAGAAACTACCACCCCAAATCAAGGAGGAAAAAAAAAAAAGCAAGCTAAAAGCTACACAAAGCTTACTAAAGACATTGGCTTCAGCAGCATGCCAGAAACAGGCTCTTCTCACAGACACAGAGAGGTATTTTATTCAAGTGAACAAAACCCACCTCTGCTAACACAGAGCAGTTGAACTGCAGGGACCAGAAAAGCCTGCAGGCATTTGACAGTACCAGAGAAGGTCATTTATGGCACTCTTCCTATACAAAGGCTGAATCCAAAGTACTAAGAAAGCACATCCTTGATGAGCAGGAAGGGGTATGTGAAGTCTGAACGCGGTCTGGATGAACAGGAAAAGAAAAGTGGGGGAGAGGAAGGGACAGAGACCTACTCATTGGCCAAGATTGCAATTCAGGGTTTGACATCACTGTAGTGTCTGTCTCCACGTGGCTGATGTATGAGTTGGCATAAATGGCTCTCTCATATTTGAGAAAAATAGCAATTCTTCATGTATGCAACAAGTCCTAAGTTAAAACTTTTGGTTTATGCCATGTACAGATCTCCCTATAAAGAAACCTACTTCCTTCTGTCTATATGAAACAGACTTTTTAAAAGATTATTTTTTTCTGACAAAGTTTTTGGTTTTGTGTGACAGTTTAATATCCTTAAGTCAAAATGACAACAGTATAAAGAATTCAGGGTAAAGGCTTTGTCTTTTTAAACACAAGGTCAAAGTGTACAGTCAAAGAAAGCTCTGCCATCACCTTGATAGGACACAGTGTTGTTTAAAGTGCAATTTAGTAGCAAATTTAAGACATCCATTTCTTCTCCTGCAGCTGTTACTTATCCTTTCAACAGCACTGGTACCACTCCACTCTGAAACCAGGTCCTGCTCGAGTGCCAGATCTCTGCAGCCAAGTGTTCTTCCTTGGTATTTTCATTGCAGTAAAACTGTAAGAGCCAGAGGCAAGTCAGTGAGATTGAGATGGCTCGTGAGATCATCATGGGAAGAATGAATCATCTGCCTTGGAAATATAAATGTTTATGATCACTGCGTCTATTCTGCACACATATCCTTGAGACACACAACTTTTACAAGGGTGTCGGTATTTATACAATTCCATATATTTAGACAGTGCATTAGAAACACGATATGCAGTTGTAGTTATAAATAGCAGAGCAGCAGGACAGAATTTTCAACTATTTCTTGTTTCCTGTACTCCACAAATGAGATGTGTGGCACAAGTTATGGAACTAAAGGAAAGAAAATACAGCTATCAGGCAAGAAAAAACCCCCATGTGAGTCTTCCTATTTCAGATAGTGGAATGGAAGGCTAGACTTCTACCAAAGAAAAAGAAAATAAAGCCAGTCCCTGAGAGTTAACTGCTACATTTAACCATGACTAAAAGACAAAGAGCAGATTCTGAAGCAGAGGTTTGGAGATGTTTTTGTGGCATGTTTTCAGTGTCAATGTGACAAACTAACACCTGCCCTTGACAAGAAGCATTCTGGCAAACAAATGCACAATAAAATCAAAAGATTAAATTTGTTTCTAAACCTTGGCTGATGCTTTTTTTTAGAGCTCACAACACTATGGATGTACGCACAAACCCATGAAAAAAACCAATCACTGGGTGCTGTAGGAGCATCATAACAATGTACCAAGGCATTCTTCCAGAGGGCCAACTAATAAATTCCCAATGTATATGAAAAAAGTAACCAGTAACTCATAGTAAGCTTTCTAAACTTTGACAAAAACATTAAGGGTTTTAATGATATTGAGGGTTTTAATAATACTGAGGGTTTTTAATAATATTCAGGAGTTAATTTGTCAGGCAATAACTGTAACAGCAGTTAAGGCCAAAGGCTCAATATTGGGTACTTGAGGTCAACCAGCAACCCAGCACTGATGCAAGCAGTTATAGTATTTTTGTTTATTTATTTTTTAAATAAATAAAGCCTGCGCCCTCATTTCCATTTCTCTGCTCAATTAACAAATTAATTCAGGGAGGAAGAGACTCCTGATACAAGCAGTACTTTTTGAGCCAGGTCAGTTATATCTTCCGTATTTTACACGGGATATATTAGATTTATATTGGATATGTCTTATAACAGCTGAAGTAAAACAACGTGTGCACTGAACTGTCATTTGAAACTACACTGAAATACGTCTGGACACTCAAGATACTCCACACACACTGGACCATGACTTCACACGAGGAAGATCCATCCTACTTAGCTCTGGTGATGGGCTCACACATGTTCCATAAGAAGGTAACTTCTTCTGAACTCTGAAGCTCTAGAGCGGGGATCTGCACCTACACTAGGGAAGGTTATACTCTGTGCCACTGCTGCCTTTGTGCCATGTGGAAATGGAATTACTCAACATGTTTTCCAAGGAAATGGCCACCTAGGGCAGAACAGATCAGGAAAGTGGTTTTAACAGCTCTCAGTATGTACTTTAATGATTTTTTGTTACACTGATGTCTTTCAAAAAGCATCAGTTGGGTAGAAAATGTGAGCCTTTGCTTTACCATCCATAACAGACATCCTCTACAGTGCTCCTTCACACTGAATTGATGGGGTTTCCCACGTGTCCTCATCTGCCAGCTGAGCCATCTGTGAAGTCTGATCCACAGGTTCTTTCTCACCCTGGGCTATTAATAATGCATCTTCTTGTCCTTCTTCTAACTGAAGGTCAGAGCTACAAGAACAATTAGATTCGTTGGGTTTGTCCATCGAAGGCTCTGCTGTAGTTGTAGAGGACTGTTCAGTTTCTGCTTCAGCCTGTGGTTCTGTGTTAGGATGAAGTCCAAACACGTTATTTCTGATGAGGTATCGAACACACTGCAAAATCACATTCCTTTCGTGTCGGATGTCCTGGGCCAGTAACTGGAAATTAAAAAAAAGAGAAGATGATGCATATTTCCCTCTATTGCTCTGTAGCTGATACAAGCATAGCAAGATGTACTGATCTGCTCAGTAATTTTCAACATCTTTCAATTTAAACAGCTGGCTCTCTCACACAGGTCCTGGACACATGGGGCTGGAGATTGCCATACCAAAGACAATAATGTTCTCATATCATGGACTCTAATACCTGGCCACGCCAGGTACATCAGGGTAGCAGGTCTATTAGCATCTTTCACATTTTGTAAGTTAGACTTTATCTGCAATTTAATATCCCATGCATTTTTAATTTAAACCCCCTATGAGTAAAAGATAAATACAAGGAAAATGCATCTTTCATTAAGTACCAGACCATGGATTTAAACAGCAGTAACTGGTTTGGGCTATAATACACCAACCTAATTCTAATAGCTTAATCAAAGTGCTAGAGGCCTCCCTCATCTACTTTAACTGCATTGAAGTTCATTTTGGTAGTAGGAAAAAGAAACCTATCAGCCAGAGAGCTGAATGAACCTTTTTCATTGCAAGTGTCAGAAGAACTAGTACCCTGAACAAACACAAAATCTGAGGCAAGTGACTAGATCTGTAACTACCTGATCATTTGCAGGAGACCTGTATTACACACTGCAGGAGATTTGGCTAAGTTTGGCTTGTAATGTCACTGAGAAGCTTTTCCTGTTGTTATAAGTTTCAACAGTGGTTTTATCAGCCACTTTAAAGTCTGAGTATTTTGACTTAGACTAGTTGCTAAGAGGTGTTACAAGCAGCTGACACCTAAAATGAGCCTTCAGGAACCTTCCATCTGAACTAGGAGATGTACTTCATGGCAGACGAGGGACAGCATAGTGATGTTCTCTTTGTTCGACTGGGAGAAACCGGTGAATTCGCAAGTGGCCAAATAAGGGCCCAGTTGGGCTGCACCGATCACCCTATCAAAGACTGTATCTTTGTATTTCATTTTTTAATGCAGGGATGGGTACCAGTGAAGTGACAGTACACAAGCTTTTGATTTTGTCAGCACAGAGAAAGACTAAATACACATTAGTGTTTGCATGGCTACAATAAACATGTTTTAGTAGTGCCCAAGCTCACTGCTAAATGACTGCTGAGAGCTATTCTCCTACCTCTCTTTCTTTTTTGTTTTAAAGCACCATTTCATTGATACAACATCCTTTTTTTTTAGCATTCTAATACACTTTCTGGAGCCATTTTGTAAAATTTCAGCCTTGCTCCCTCTCAAGGTTTTTACACACTGACCATTTCTGACGACAGTAGAAGCCTACCTGCAGGCCTCAGGTAGTCCTCTGTGATTCACAGCCACAGTACACATTCTTCAAAAACAACTCTGAGCAATTTGAAAAGGCAAAAAAAAACCTCACTAAAATGCAATTTTAAAAATGGACTACACTGGCAAGCTTCAACTCAGGTTTTCTACGTTCTGCCAGCTTCTCTCAGCATGTGGGACTTCATCTGACTTTCTTCTAGAGTCATCACTGCTTTGATCACCAACAACTTTGAAGAGCAAGTGATAAAGGCAACTGCATGCTTAGGGAGCTACACAAAGGACAAACACTTCCTTTTCAGTCACTAGGAACTTTAATTCTTGGCAGCAATGGCACTATGTGCTAAAAAAGACTACCAAGGGATTTCTCCCACATCAGCAGCTTGGGATGTACCTTATCAGGTATCTCTTGCTGAAACATCCTGTGCTATTTTAGAGCTCTGATATCAGCGGCACCCTGCTTTCCCCTGCATTTTGCCCACTACAAGTTTTCCCTTGATGCAGGAGCTTTATGCTGACTATTTATAGAATCACAAGGGTAGTACTGCTTTTGAGTAATAAATACAATAAAAGCTCCAAGGTTTTGTCAGAGCTTTCTAAGGAAAGACACCAAGCTTTGTGGCCAAATGGGTTCCTTTGCACTGCTACTGGGAACACCTTGGACTCACCCCTACAAACCTCTTTCTACCCTTCTGAGACATTGACCTGCTGCTCTTCAAGGTGCTGTCCCTTCCTCAGATTGATCTAAACCTGCCTAGAGAAGAAACCCTTATGCACGCAGGTTGCAGCTCAACACCACTCTGTAGTTTAAGTCACTAACACACTTCTCAACAAGATCTCTGCATATGCAAAAAGAACTGTGTGCTCCTCCAGCAGAGGAAGGTGGCTGAACAGCATAGCTGGAAGCAAAAGGATCAGATCATGGCCGCTGGATTACACACAAACAAAACCTACTGAATACTACCACAGGGAAGGGAAGAGAGAGGAACGAAGGGTTTGTTCCTTGTGCAGCTCATTTCAAACATATGATTCAGTTGTCATCTCTTGCTTACCAAAGCCAGTCATTACCTGAATGCATGCCAAGGTATTTCTATTTGTCTATTAAAGCATCTTCACCGTCTCCAAGTGAAACACTTGCTTTACTATTTTTAAGCCAGGCCCTGTGCTAACAGACTGCTCTAACTTCCTGCAGAGAAGAGGAGAATCACTCACAAATAGTTCTACTCTTGTACAGGAGGCATTATTTTAGCCTCTTACCATTTCCAGCAGAGTTGGACGGCGCTTGGGAAGGCGAGGTAATGTTTTCCTGCCCCACTTATTAGGCCCTCTGGGGGGACGTGCATTTGAATTCGAGCTCCTTAACGTTGTCCCCGCACGTTCTGGGCGGTTTTGATTTGGTTTCTGACTCCGAGGAGCAGGGGTAGTTTGAGGCGTATTTTTGAGCACAGCCTGGTTTCTCTCAGCTTTTGTCGCAGTCTTGATAGCGATTTCTTAAAGAAAAAGAACACACTTTCATCTCAAACTTAAAAGCCTCTTTAACATGCTCATATCCCCATGCACTGGCAGTTCATTAGTATTTTTTTGCTCACACAACCTGATGTGAAGATGTTCAAGGTTTACTTGGAGGAAGGGAGGGTTTTGTTTGGTTTGGGTTTTCTTTTTAAATACAAAAAATAATCTCTAAACATTCACAGAAAGGAAAACAAGGTATTTAAATTCTGCAGCACAAAAAGGAAAACAAAAGGAGTAAGACCTGAACGAGATTTTCAAACCTCTGTCTTATCACTTAAGAAGTACATTGCTTCACATTATAGCTTGCTGCAAATTTGGCTGCTGAGAAAATCATGGTACAGACAGGGCAGAGGATGCCCAAGTTCAATTCACTGTCTGCTAGATAATCTCTAACTTTGGGTAGGCCACCCAGGGCAAGTAAGGCATAGTAAATATCTGCAAAAACAAAAAAACAAGCAGCAGCAGCAATTCCTCACCACACACAGATACACACATTTAGGGAGGTACAAAATCCATGTGCTTCTTGCAGTAGGACTTGAACAGAGAGTTCAAGTACTACTGCAACACCCAGCAGCCTTCTACGGAAAAAGCCCTTAAGGATGTGGAAATTAGTTCACAGGGTGACAATAACAGATTTTTCCTGGCACTATTCAAACATAATTTGAAGCAAGACTGAAAACAGGTTCCTTATTTTCCCCCAAATAGGGGAGAAAAGGCTTGGGAAATTTGATGACACACAACCTAACCAAAGACATTCTATGCCTCCTCTCTCAACCCACGACATGCTGCTGAGAAAAGGACAGCAAAAAAAGCCACAGTCCTGCTTGCAGTCCACATCACTGCAGTGTGACACAGAGTAGAAGGGGAGAGGAGAAGGGCAGAGGTTGTTTCTACACACCTTCGGGCTCGCTGTCGGATGCGCTGCCATAGTTGACCGACAGTGCGCTAAGGGCAGAGGTCACCTGCCTGGGGACAACTGACAATCCCAGTCTCCCATCTTCCTCAGCTGCCTCATCCTTGTCGGATTCTGCAGGGAAAGAAAAGGCAACGGGATTTTTCCTAACCATCCTGCATGCCAACAGCCAGTCTTACTGCTACATTCCCTTCTCAGCACCACACACATTTGATTTTGGGCACCATTGCTCAATGCTGTGGACTGACAGAAAACCCCCCACATTTGTCTACCCTCTACAGACAACTGGTGCCTCCATTGGTTTATAGTTCTGCCAGCAAAGTTACAGAAACAAAAAGTTTCCTGAACACAAGCTTGAGCTTTCTGCTTCCTTCTTTGCATAGCAAATTAATTATAGGTTTTGTTATCAAGTGTAGGTAAAGAGACAGAGAGTATTTCGTAATATGTTTTGAAGCCTTGCTGGATTTAGTCCTGAGAAGATGGAAGAGAAGGATTTAGAAGCCAATCAGGGGGAATTAAAAAAAAAAAGAAAATAATCAAAGAGATGTACCAATACAGTAAAATCATGGACTTGGGTTGTATTTTTTTTTTAATTCTACTTAGTTATATTATGTTTGTTATTATTTGTTCTGACTATATTTCTCAATTGTATAAAAAGTTGCAACTAGCTTTAATAATGTGCAATAAGCAAGCAACACATTCCTTTTCTATCTACTATAACAGAAGTCACTAGCTGTACTTTGGCATAATTAGACCTTTTATCATTAAGTAAAACACAGATGCTGCAGGGAAATACAGATATATTTAAGCATACTTAAGTTTCCCAACACGCAAAGATTAATGGAATAAACAAATTGCATAGGGATGCTGAGTTCTTGTTCTCACTAATTGAAGATTATGTTTTCAAGAGGAAAAACTCAGCATCAGACATCTTTCCAGGGAATGTATTCTACCCTTGTTGCTAAAAATAGCCAGAGTATAAGTCAGCTTACATGCCATATTCTAAGAGTACTGCATCACTGCTGACTATATTATAAACAGTTACATCTGAAGAATTTATATTGCTGCCAGCAAGAAGAAACAAGACATGCTCACAAAAAACCCAAACCCCAACAAAAAACCAGCCCCAAAATAAAGCAGTACTTCAGAGAACACACACATATGGAGAATATCAAGAGTAATAATACAGCAAAGAACATAATTAAAAGAAAAATATTGACATTTTAAGTAATTCACTTAACTCATGTAAGGAAATCCATTTGTTTTCAGGTTCTAAATACTGTTATTTTCAAAACCACAAAAGGATATTTAGCAGTCTTTAAAAACCAATTTGACTGTTGAAGTACTTCGTTCTTCTACTGGTTTTATAAATATTTTCTTATCTCACGTGTTAATTTAGCAACCCAAGTTGGTGCATGTCCTTTAGACTGTTGTACAATATTTACATCAGAACATGTAACACTGCACACAAACTTTATGTCAGACTTCCAAAATGGTGACTAGCAAGCACAAAATCTCAGCATCTAAACTTAAAACAGCTATTTAAAATAAAACTTCTCCAAGTTCCTTCATCTTACCAACATCACCGTTTGCCAGAAGACCAAGAGGGTCCACGTCTTTCTCATATGCTTGGCCTGCCAAAGCATTTTGCTTTTCATGTTCCTTTTCACACATGCTGTTTTCTGCTCCGTTGGCTGCATTTTGAGCTCTATATGCATGATAATCGCCACCATTTTTCCTAAATTTCTTCCAGAACGGGCGCCATTGTCTTCTCCTGTGTCTTCCTTGATGCCCAAGAGCCTCTTCATTTTCTTGAGGTTTCCACATCCCCTTCATTTTGCTGGAGAATAGAAACAGAAAGCTCATACAGTTGATAAGCTATGAGAATAAAAACAACTGACGTAACCAAATGGCTCAGGCCCTCATTTAAGGTTCAGCAACACAGAATGGCGCCAGGACTTACACCAGCTCAGCTAACACAAGGTGACAGGCCATAAAATCAGTGACACCTCATCTCAGGCAGAGCAATGGGACAAAGCTGGAACCTGAATGAACAGTTTGAAGTTCATGACTTTTAGTTTTTAGTTTTTAACAAGGTCAAGGGTACATGGGCTAAGAAAGTTCCTCGATAATCTGCAGTGTGAGGACACGGTGTTTTCATTTCAGATAACGAAGTCAACAAATACTCTCTTCACTTAAGCATTTAAGTCATTCAAAACAGTGGCAACAAGAAGTTAAAAGGAAAGCATCTACTATAAGCATACTTCTGCTGAAGTCTCTTTTTTCTAGTTACAGCTCTGAGAAGCATCTTGCTGCACCAAATCCATTCGGCCATCTGACACCATCAGCTGCAATGACTACCTACTCCCGCCTCCAACTAATATGCCATTCATCTTTTCCATTCCAAGGAAAAGGAATAAAAGAAATGTCCATTAGGATAATGCATTTTTAAAAACCTGAAACAAAATAACAAGTCCTAAAATACAGGAAGAGCACAGCATGCTGGTTCCACTTATCTTTCATGGTTCCATAACCTTCCAGGTTATCCTACAAACACATGTTGATAGGAAGATACCTGGAAAGCTTAACAAACTCTGGTCGAATTCTATAGATACAAGAATAAATGTGACCAGGAGAAAAAAACAAATATAGAAGGGACAACTGAAGCTTCCCGAAAATACTTATTTTCAAGCAACAGAAACTTAATTAAGTAAAACAAGACTGTAACTAATCATCACTACATTACAACAACAAAAACTATGCAAGATCTCCTGTCCTGAATGAGCCCCATGGTTGGTTCTGATCAACTCTCCCTGCCTCAGCCTCACCTGCAGCATGGCTGAGGTCCTTTTATCCCTCATCAACCACGTGCCTCATGGTGTGGGATGCTGAGTTCATGTCTGGCATCCCTGAAATCTTGCAGGAAGGTGTTAATATTTTGTGACAAAGGACTTATTTTTGTTTGTCTTCATTCTGATGTCTAAACAAATCATTTGGCACCCCATCCTTCTAGAGTTACAAGAAACAGTGTATAATCACGCTTTATTCACCTCTTCCACCTATGCAATTTTTCTAGGCCTCCATCATACAGCCCTTTCAAGCCACCCACTACTTTGCTTGTTCAGAAATGTTCCCATTACCAGCATTCCTCTCTTCCATGCTTTTCTGGCCTAATCAAGCCCTTCTTAAGAAGAGAACAAGGCATGTCATAGCACTTAAAATTACTTTATATCGCAACAAACATATTTAATTTCATTCGCCAGTCATTTCACAACAGTGTCTAACACTGATTGCTCATCCCTGATGGCATCACCCACCACAATGCTCTTGTGGCATAAGTGGCAAGCCACTGCCTTCCTGAGCATCAGTCCCTCACCCACAAAAGAAGGCTAATATTAACTCCTATGATTCAACTCCAACAAGTGAGAAAACTGCATTTCTGAATTTGTAGAACCAGGCTCTAAATTCAGCATGTTGCTGTATAACCTACAAAATATTGAGCAAATATAGGCTCAATTAGAGGTGTTGTCCTTGACCAATGGTTAAAAACAACTTTCTGAGTTCTGTGGGGCCTCAAACACCCAGAAAGAAACCCCAAGGTCACAAACATGTCCCAGCGAACATCAGCCTGGCATCTGCCTTCTGCCATTCCCTCATAAAAGATATCCTGCTCTTCACTCCCCATTCAGAGGGGATGGAGAGCTGTGTACTATTACTCAGGTGTTGTAAGACACCAGACAGACTTCCAAAGTGGTCCTTCTCCACCTCTAATTTCACATGCAGGGATGCCGAGACTTCGGAGTTGTAAAGTACTTCAGAAAACCACAAACGGAAAGCACCATGGAAGTGTTAAGCATCTAATCCTTTCTACGTCTTACTTAGCTATTTGCTTCAATAGTACAGCTTGCAGGGAACAAGCTGTATTCTATTTTTGCCTCACACATCAGTAAATTTGTCAGATAAGCACCAATTCCAGAATCTTTACTGCTGATATACGAAGCAGAAACAGCAGCTTATGGACGGTGCACCAAGTCTAGAGTGCTAGCAGCTCAGGGGAGGGAGGGGAGAAAAAGAGATTTCTAGAATCAACTCAAGTAAAAAGTTGCTAAGTGAAAGTACATAACCTGCAATTTTGAGGTCTTTTTTTTCCAGATGTAAAGCTACTAACAAATGTAACAGCATGGAATTGCTGATGGACATTTAAGACTACTCCATGCATCTGACTCATGGACACAAGAGTTAGCAAATAAAACCTGTAGACATCAAACAGTTTGTTACTGTGACAAAGAAAATCCATCTTTGCTCCTAAGAATCTCCAAACATAGTATCACATATGTTTGCAGCTTTAGTTTCAATGCCCAAGTTTGGTTCCTCGGGCGCAAAGCACTCATGCAACTTTACATCCTTTGAAGGAAGTTTTACTTCAGTCTTCTATAAATCTTTCCTTTCAGTCATGAAAGGCAACTGGTTGGATGGGGGCAGGTAAGTGCTGGATCTTCTGAAGCACATGCTGCACCCAGGTAATTTGCACTGTCCACATTTAATAAATTACACTAACTTCTTATTCCGCACTAGTTCAACCATTTTACCATGGTGCAAGTTTTGTTTTGTTTGCTGTCAACCCCTACACAAAAAGTTAGGCAAACCCCAGCTTCACTTCCATGCAGCAGAAAACGGCATTTAATGAGAGACCCTTAGGACTGAGTCTGCTCCTGCCTTCCAGCTCGGTCATTCTAGTTTAAACAAGCGATATCTTAGGAGTGTGGCTCATTATAACTTTTTTTTTTTAAAAAAACCAATCTTCCCACAGGTCCTAAAGCAGAGCTAATGAAGTTAGCTGGTTCCACCTAACAATGAAACTGAGAGAAAAGAACAAAACCATAGTGGAAAATAATTTATAAGGCAGAGAACAGATAAAAATCCAAGATGAGTAAGTACTAGCTCAGAACAATGGTAGCTGATAGATTTAATTTTATTTTCATATAGTTTTCATTACAACTTAAGTAGTGTTGCTTCTTTCTTTTACCCTCCATCACCTTTATCTTTTCCCCTTCTTCACTTGATTATTGATTTATCATCCAAAAGGAGAGAGAGTAAGAGGTCAAATCTGCTCATAGAATCTCTGTTGGCCATTTTCAGGCAAAAAAAAAGGATTAAACCACGTGGAATCATCATGTTGCATGACTTTTGTCCCCATTACTACTTTTTCAGAGACCAAGGTTATGCTGATCTAATGAATGGCCACTAGAATGTGGTTTTCTCAAACAAGCCAGAATATCAGATTTTTAATGTAGTTATTGTTTCATTTAACTGAAGTGGACTTTGAGGCACTATGAAGTAAACAGAAGAACATTACATCAGCACTTTGTCAAATGACCTGTCCTCTCTCAAAGGGCGGCCAGATTATAAATGTGTACATATAATATACATATTATATGTACACAGTGGAAGCAGTAAGTGCTGGGAGACCACAGCAAGAGCGCAGACTTCTGAACTCAGTGGGAGCAAAGCAACAAGCTTGGTTCAAAACACTTACCCAAACTGTTGCGTAGTCAGCACTTCTCCCCTTTCCTCCTTCTGCATCTGCATTTCCTTCTTCCTTTCAATGTTTGCCAACGTAGGAAAATTTCTAGAAGAAAAAAAATAGTTTCTGGCTCTTAAAGGATTCACTGTACTTTCTCAATTCCCCCTTTACCAAACAAGCTTCCTCTATAAACATTGCAGATTTTTAAAAATTTTCAAGGAAGTTTAACAGACTCTTTCTTAAAAAAGCATTAGTGAGGAAAAGAAATCTGAGTGCATTTACACTTATGTATCCAGATGCAATGAACAAAAGAAAAAAAAAAACAAAAAATCTACCACATTAGCATTCTTAGATTTACCAACCCATTGAGCAAGGTACACACAAACAGTTTGGTTATAGTCATGTACCCTCTGTTTGCCCCAACACATAACAGCATGATTTAGTCCTCCAATTTTATTTTTATGGAGCTTCAACTGGATTATGTGAATGACATGCCTTTAGCAAACTAACAGCTTGTAAACCCAAAAGAAAAAAAAAAAGGTTATAGGAACAGCTTCTGGGTGCACAAGATTCCTTTAATGTGACAGGGAAAAGCACACAAGTTCCTTCTTGAGCAATATTCAGCATTGTGCTTGCACGCTGACCTCAAGTTCACCAAAATTACTGCCCCTTTTTAATTCCAGGTTCAAGAAAGATTGCCAAATCGTGCAGATGAAAAGAAATCTACTGTTACAACCATCTCCCAAACTATCCTTTCTCTTCCATTCCCCACCTCCCTTCACATCCTTCCCTTCAGACAAACGCCTCGCTGGTTCTAACATGCAGAGCCTGTGCAGCAGGCTTTTTACCATCAAAGCCCAAAAATGGCTACACTACTTGCTCTGCAAACATTAGTTAGCTAAATCCCAGTGCTTGGAGATAAAGGTGGTAAATGAGAAACACATGCACACGCTCCCCCAGCTTCTGGATAGAAACACAAAGTATAAATATTTGATGTCTACTAAAATGGAGTAAAGAGAAACGCAGAACAGCTTCTCACTATAAATAGCTATCAAAAAAGACACATCTCTTTCTTTAAATATTTAATCTTATCACATGCATTTCCCCCATATTCCAGCACGAATGCTAAGTGTCACATTGATTCAAGACAGCTTCAACCACGTACCAAGGGAAAAAGAGAAGCATTTTCTACAAGACAAACCTAAACACACTACAGAACTTGTCTCCTTTAAGAGGATTTGAACATGAGCTGTCAACATCTATTTTCATTGGATTTCTCCCAGAAATCTGCCATACAGCTCAAGTGAGCACAGGGATGTGATGTTTTACCTCTGCTCTTCCCTGTTAGTTAGATTTGTTCATCCCTGTTACAACACTCCCAGCACACAGCAAATGTGCAATGAACTCTTTAATCCCAAGAGCTTCACATTGACAAAGACCCCTGTGCTTGGCACCTCTCTGCAGTTTTAGGATAAAGTGCTTTCCTTCAAACACAAAGGCTCCCAGGAGGACAGCAAGCTATAAAATAAGTAGTTATGCTCAAAAAATCCCCAAGCTTGTTGTAGAGATTGGAGGAGTGTTTTAAATATAAGGGAAGACCCTAAATACTACAGCAAAGGAGTCTTCAAATGCTCCAGCACTTATGCTGATTAAGGACACATTCAGACACGCTCTCCCAACACAATTTGAGACATGAATGCCTCCCACTTTCATTCCTGTGAGTTACCACTCCCTCCACGAGCCACCGTAATGGACTGCACGAACACTTTCAGTTCCATTCACAGCCAAGACTGACAGATTTCTCCTAAACCACCCTTCCAGCTGACACAGGCAGTAACTGACAGCTGGCGAGAGCTCAAGTCACAAGTCCCAGTATGCCTGCAGAAGCACATCTGAAGGCATCTGGAGTGGCTCTGTGTATTTTCTCCAGCTCTTCTCAAATGTTAAACAGCATTTTACTCCCTGCCTATACTGACAGAGTCGGTCCACATAAAAGGCCATGTGCTTAAATCCCAACAGTTGACTTGGGTTTGCACCCTTCTAAGCTGGCAAGCCCTCCTCCTCTCCTAAGAAAATGACGTTCTTAAAATATTACCTACAAACACCACTGAAGCAGAAGTAGCCCAACACTTATGCCTTGCAAACAACTTGTCAGAGCTTGAATACAAACAGCTTCATCAGTCCCCACAGGGCTTCACAAACCTAAGCAACTTAGTGTAAAAGGGAGAGTTAAACCAGGATGTGATGGTCTGGCATAGCAGACTTCATGAAGCCAGTACTGCCTGAAAAGACAGCCCCATTTCATACCAGCTGCAGTTCCCAACCGTAGACACTTCTACAATCCAAAGTTTTAAAAAATAAATTGATAAAATTAGAAAACTATTTTTGAGACTAAGATGAGTATATCACATATACCTCAACAAAGTGAGACATGCAGGTAAAGGTAAGCTTCTAGAGACAGGGAACAGTGACACTAAGCATAATCACTGACATGTGTGTCTTAGTGAATAGATTTTTTTTTCAATAAATAAGCACACTAGCCAGAGCCATGCATTTTTTTATAGGCCAGCATACTTTATCTTGCTCACATAAACATTGGAGTAAAGCAGCTCTTAGCGAGCAGTAAAGAAAGAGAGCTTTGCCAACATCTAACAGAAAAGAGACCTGTTTCTATAGTTTACACAATGAATTCCTGAGTCAAGAGCTATACAAGTTCATCATTTTAATAGGAACAGCACTGTGTGCAAAACGCCTCAATAATTTCTTGAGCTGGTCTTAATTGCATATGCACAGCCAACAGCAAAGGAGACGTGGATAGCCCAAAGGGAACAAAAATGACCCAACAGAGCTGATAAAACCTTGGCTTAACTTTCCCACATCTGATTTAATCATATGTTAGCTGAGGCAGTCTTATTGCTAATCTAATCCCAGCAGATCAGAGTAAACTTTATTGTATATATGTTTACCTTGATCTACTGACACATCCCTTTTACTTTGCTTCTCTACTTTTACCAAGTTCTAAGAAATTATTTTCTATATTACATGTTTCACTACTACGAATGCAACACCAGGGAGGATTCCAAACTACTCTAGGATTATCATTATGCAACTAGAAAACCACGAGTTAATTAAAAGTGGTGTGGTTAACAGTACTGGACTTCAAGCACTAAGCACACGCTCAGCCTATGAGATATATCGCAAGGAAATAAAACAGACAATTCCTATCTGAACAAACCAATGCCAAGAGATTAAAGAAAGCAGGGCAGAAAGGGGAGAATTTACAAGCAACAGGCAAGCTCAAGAAAACCCCCCAATGTTACATTAGAAACTAAGCAAAAGTAAGTTTAATGATTCACTTTAACACTAAAGCAGCTTTGCCACATTCTTACTAACAACCACTGCTCAAGAAATGTTGGTGAGAAACAGATGGGCTGGCAGGACCCAGATCTCACTTGTGGAGTAGGGAAGACAGTAAATACCTCATTCTGACACATTAAGGAAATGCATTGCAGATAATTCTCTTTAAGATCACGTTAAAGAAAAATTATGCTGAAGACAGCACATTTCTCAACACTTGGAAGGGACAGGACAAATCAAAACAAGAAAAGTTGATGTCAGACCTCACAACCATCTGTCTGCAAAACACAGGGAAACCCTGAGATCCCATGGAACTTCATCTCTATTGCTCTTTGCTTAATTAGATTTCTTGGCTCAGCAGGTCCAACAGGAAAACAGCATTCCAACCCAGCATGCTTCACCCAGAGATACTCCTTACCAGCTCTCCCCCTTCTCTTTCCTCTATGAGCGCAAGGCTACACTTTAAACACAAGCTCTTTCTTAAAGATTTTAAGCAGGATACACAATTGAGCAACACAGCAGCTAATTAAGAAGAAAAATCTCAACTCTGCAAGTAATTATTTATAATGGCTGAAAGAACAAGCAAGACAGGATGCAGCATGGAAACACACATATTAAATCACTGCAACCTAATTAGAAACAAACTATTAATGACCTAAAAAGATTCATTCTTAGCTCTGATTGGAGCTTCTAGAAAGAAAAAGGTTTTTTCCTGTCACCATAAACCAAAACTGCTTAATAGCTCAGACTCCCTCTGGTGTCTCTTTTTTCTGTACAACACAATGTTTACTGTGAGTCAACAACAGACCTTCAGTACTAAACTGATGCTTTGCTGGCGACCCAATTAATGCTTCACAAAAGTTCCAGCTGGCTTTCTCTCTCTGCCGGCCTCCCACTCCTTTTTTTTTTTTTTAAAAAGAAGGATGCTCATAGAGCTTCCTTGCTGTACAAAGAGTAACAAAAGCCACCCAGGTAGTCATTCTATACCCATCCATCACGACAAAATACGATGCCCACAGAAGGCCTGAAGTACCAAGATAAGGCACAGCACTACTCCATCTAGCGGCCTTGGCTCAGACAGTCCTAACCCCATTTCGCCTTTTCTGGTTGGTGGCTGTGACCACTCGACTTTATTTCCTTTGATTTTACTGCGCTGCAGCGAGCAAAGGCTTTCAGCAATGTTGTATCACAGCCAAATTATATTCATCTGTAAAACCAACACCATCTACCATGAGATCCTTCAGAAGCTCAGCAAAACCATCTCAGGCAGAGCATCACCTTTACAATTAAGCGTAGATAAAGGCTGCTGCGATTTGCAGCACCCACTCCCCACACAAACAGTACCTTATCCACAATTGTACGCTCAACTCCCACTTCCCCAATGGTCTAGTAGAGCACATACTGACATACACACCTTAAACATCGTTTCTACACTTAAACCTCAGCATAAGCTGCTAGACAGGAACTCTCCTGAACACCTCCCAAAACAGAGAAGTGTATGAAAAGCTCAAAACGAGTAGCAAAGACTCATTCAAAGACTGCCCGTAAGTAGGGATCTTTTTCCTTGGAGCTTCTGTTTGAAAATTAGGTCACTAAAAAAAGCCCAACAGCAACATGTAGACTGAAAGCAAATAAAAACCAAGCCCCCAAGCATCTTTTGAATAAAAGGAAACCTTGGAATGAAAACTAATATTTTTAATAATTGCCTAATCTAACAGCAAACTTCACAGATCACAACCAATTTTTGTCTGGTAAACAATGGCATTTTAAAAATGGAAGAAAACAATTTCTTGTTTCTGTATCAAAAAAAGCTCTTATTTTTTAAAGAACCTATGGTTTATTTTCATTTGTAAAAAATGAACAGCAGGTGCAACAGTTGACTGCTATGATATGCTGATACAGTGGAAAGATTTCCCTTTGCCTTTCTGAAATTTGCAGAAAAAGCTGAAACCATATCCAAAGGAAAATTAAAACTTGCAAGAATGAACTTACATGGGAAGAAGTATTGCTTCACCATACAGAGAAAATTGGATGGGAGGCAGTTAAAAAAATGCACAGTAAATTCCATTCATTTCTCTTTTTTAACAGAAACAGTGTCAAAACTTACTAAGGGAAGTGAAGCTCAAAGCAAGAACGCACTAACATGGCCTTCTAACATGAATGCAAGGTGGCTACATCAGTAAGATTCCATCAGACCACTGGGTTTACTTTCCCTAAAAAAACCCCACGTGACTAGTACAGTGCCCTAGCTCATCACCACTGATCTCAAAATTAAATTTTTATCACTTCCCATTCCCCATATAGGATTCTTGCTCATGGAGACAAAACTCATGCACTGATGACTTGCAACACTATATTCTAAATTATGAACAGAATTGAGGAAAGCCGGCAGCATCTTTCTCCTGCTGGGAAACTGTAGATTTTAATCCGTTCAACTCTGAGGGGGAAAAGAAATCTGTGAGATAAATACTTCAGTCTTGGTCAACAGAAAAGTTATACCCTCTCACATCACAGAACAAGAAATAATGAGAAATACTGCTTATAGAAGAATTTCACCTTGCACCCTACACACAATGTAAGTTAAACTACCTGAGAACGTATCATTCATGATTTCTGTTCTCTTTCACTAGAAAAGCATCAAACAATGCAGAAAGGCCTTAAAAATTAGGAAAACTCCCTGGTACAGTCTAGTGGGACAACTTAAGCTGGGGAAATCTGCACACAGTATTACAATTATAGTCAGTACAGTAGTTCCATATTTTTTAGCTATTAAAAACCACCACACAAATACTTCTGACCGAAAATGTGATCCGGGTAAAAGGAATGAGACATCCACCTAATCTGGGGTACCAAATCAAGCATCTGGGAAAGCTGCTTCCTTCTCAGGTGATACCTTGCCTTCTCTTATAATCTTCCAAATTATTATAGTCTCTGCAGCTCACTCTCCTGGCTCAGGCATTCTGACACAGTTCACTTCTGAAGGAGTTTTGCAGGGTCAATGGAACAGCAGCAGCAGCAGCAAGTTATGTGCAGCTCCTGCCCTTCAGCTGTCATCTAATGATCACACACGGAAAATACAGTAAAACAAATTCATAAGCCACAAGTCTTACCTTTTTCTTTCTTCTCTCCATCTAGCAATCTCTTCTGGACTATCCAATTTTATTCTTTTAGCACCAGGTGCATGTGCCTAAGGAAAAAGTATTTCACAGTTGTTTAAAAGGGGAAGGAAAAGAAACACAAGTTAAAAAAGAAAACATCATTATGTCAGCTATAGTGGTACCATACTGCTTTCATCTCCAAAACTGGTGAGACTGTACACAGAGATGATAAAATGAATCCACTAAGAAAATCCCATAGTATTTAACATATTTTCATCCACAATATTGTCTTAAAACAGATTCTCCTCAGAGGTGATACATTTTCTTTCCAGATCAATGAAAGCAAACCACTGAAGAATGAGAAAAGGGGCTATGGTAAAGATGGCACAGACTGATATTTTGGGCCCACAGGGTTACCTACATTCTTCCAGTGTATCTGAACAATCTTCTCATGTGCGCTGAAATTGCAACCTTCTTCTGTGCACTGCAAGATAAGAGGGTGAACTTAAAACACACCAATTTACACAAATTATAAACAAGCTTTTGAGCACACTGCAAATAAACTCAGTGCCAGATGCCTGTACAATTTGTTACACAGGCTGTGTAAGTTACCCAGTTTGCAAACAAAGGTGACTGTAAAAGGAGCAAGGAGGGATAATGTACTTTTAAATTTCATCTGATTTTAGAACAACCAGTGTAGCCAATGTATCTCATAACTGAAGAGAAAGTGAAGTTTACCTAAAATAAAAATTTGCGAGACTCTCCAATTTCAAATTTTGATAATTTTCAGTAAATGAGATTTTTAAAAATGTTTTCCACGCAAAAACTGTACATGCTATAGTGATAACAATGAATTAATTCCTATGACTTAGCAATACTTCACAAGAAAACCAGTTAAAAAGGCTTCAGTAATAAATCCAAAAATACAACTGAAGCCTCCCCTACATACAGCATTCAGAAAAAAATCCCCCACTAATCCTTGACATAACTCTGGAATCTCTTTCCTATGTATTCTGTTCAAGGTGTGAGTACAGCTAACCGCCTGTCAGGCACAAAAGTAAAAATCAAAGTGTGAATAAAAGAAGCCAAACTCATCAACCTGTTTATGCTGTGAAATATGTTCATCATACTTCTCCTGGTTTTTATAGCCACGGTCACAGGTATCACAGTAATGAGAGAAAATTGGCTCTTTTTTCTTTTTGGTCTGAAAAAAAGGGGAAAAAAAAAGAAGAAATAATATCAGGATTGCAGTTACAAGATATTCCTGAACTTACGCTATTAGTACTTTTGTTATTAATGTTAACAGTTATATGTTTCAAAAGTTTCAAAGCTAACATAACACAAAAGTTAAGTTCAAATTACTTATCTTCTAAACAAAGTGCCCTGCACTCAGCTCTTCCCACTACCAACTTTCAATCAATTATTGCTTCTGCAAATACACTTCTGCAAATAAGTCNCTCTCCAATTTCAAATTTTGATAATTTTCAGTAAATGAGATTTTTAAAAATGTTTTCCACGCAAAAACTGTACATGCTATAGTGATAACAATGAATTAATTCCTATGACTTAGCAATACTTCACAAGAAAACCAGTTAAAAAGGCTTCAGTAATAAATCCAAAAATACAACTGAAGCCTCCCCTACATACAGCATTCAGAAAAAAATCCCCCACTAATCCTTGACATAACTCTGGAATCTCTTTCCTATGTATTCTGTTCAAGGTGTGAGTACAGCTAACCGCCTGTCAGGCACAAAAGTAAAAATCAAAGTGTGAATAAAAGAAGCCAAACTCATCAACCTGTTTATGCTGTGAAATATGTTCATCATACTTCTCCTGGTTTTTATAGCCACGGTCACAGGTATCACAGTAATGAGAGAAAATTGGCTCTTTTTTCTTTTTGGTCTGAAAAAAAGGGGAAAAAAAAAGAAGAAATAATATCAGGATTGCAGTTACAAGATATTCCTGAACTTACGCTATTAGTACTTTTGTTATTAATGTTAACAGTTATATGTTTCAAAAGTTTCAAAGCTAACATAACACAAAAGTTAAGTTCAAATTACTTATCTTCTAAACAAAGTGCCCTGCACTCAGCTCTTCCCACTACCAACTTTCAATCAATTATTGCTTCTGCAAATACACTTCTGCAAATAAGTCTGCTGGCACAGACTTACCGAAGGCTGTGGGATTTAGGTCAAAGCCTCACATCTCTTCCCTACCAAGACAGACCATGACTGTTCTCCCATGACATGTACAGAGGGCAGCACAGACCCTTCCTTCTCCCTCTGCACACATCAGTGTCATCTGGCTGGCTGCTCTTGACCTTATAACAGAGCACTAATGCAATCTAGGCAGTCAGGCATCACCACAGTAAGGTGACGTAAACCTGTGTAAGAATTTGGTTGACATGTATCTTTCAAGAGTTACAGACTGTCACATGTTTGCTCTCTCGTAAGGGCAAGCATTTTAGACAGGAGAACTGGATCTCTATGGTGCCTCGGGCCAAGTCCCGTAAGACTGATACCATCACAGAATGACAGAATAGTTTGGGTGAGAAGGGACCTTCCAAGACCATCTGGTTCCAACCCCTCCACCATAGGCAGGGACAAGCTATGACTAGATCAGGCTGCTCAAAGCTCCATTCAATTTGGCCTTCAACACTTCCAGGGATGGGCCAGTCACCGCTTCTCTGGGCAATCTGTGCCAGTATCTCATCTTCTTCATAGTAAAAAATGTCTGCCTTATGTCCAGTCTAAATCTACTCTGCTTCACTTTAAAACCGTTACTCCTTTTCTATCGCTACAGCCTTACTCTGAAGTCTGTCCCCATCTTTCTCCTAAGTTCCTTTAAAGTATTGAAAGGATGCTGCAAGGTTCTTCCTGAAGCCTTCTCTTCTCCAGGCTGAACAATCCCAGCTCTCTCAGGATAGGTGCTCCACCCTCTGATCATTTTCGTGGCCTTTCCCTGGACCCATTCCAACAGCTACATGTCCCTCTTGCGCTGGGGACCCCACTCCATACCTTTGGCTTGTTATTTTCTTCTGGACAATGTTTACTAAACGCAGGCACTTGCTTGCCGTGCCATTTCTGGGAGAAATTACCATTTCCACCTTCAGAACAGAGAAAAAAAA
>VWZW01003899.1:1474207-1604857 GCA_013397115.1 Edolisoma coerulescens | reverse complement strand
GGTAGGGCATGGGGGCAGCCCAGAAGCTCGTGTCCCAGGAGGGCGGCGGGCAGAAGAAGGGTGGTGGGACGCCCGGCGGAGGCAGCCCCGGCGGGGGCGGCGGGTACCAGGCGAAGGGGTTCATGTCGGGCGCGGAGAGGCCGCTCGGATACAGACCCTGCTCCGCGATGCGCTCGCACCACCACGTGGGGCCGCTCCGGCGGCGGCCGCTAAACGCGTCACGTCCGGGCTGAGGAAGGCGNTGCTGGCACAGACTTACCGAAGGCTGTGGGATTTAGGTCAAAGCCTCACATCTCTTCCCTACCAAGACAGACCATGACTGTTCTCCCATGACATGTACAGAGGGCAGCACAGACCCTTCCTTCTCCCTCTGCACACATCAGTGTCATCTGGCTGGCTGCTCTTGACCTTATAACAGAGCACTAATGCAATCTAGGCAGTCAGGCATCACCACAGTAAGGTGACATAAACCTGTGTAAGAATTTGGTTGACATGTATCTTTCAAGAGTTACAGACTGTCACATGTTTGCTCTCTCGTAAGGGCAAGCATTTTAGACAGGAGAACTGGATCTCTATGGTGCCTCGGGCCAAGTCCCGTAAGACTGATACCATCACAGAATGACAGAATAGTTTGGGTGAGAAGGGACCTTCCAAGACCATCTGGTTCCAACCCCTCCACCATAGGCAGGGACAAGCTATGACTAGATCAGGCTGCTCAAAGCTCCATTCAATTTGGCCTTCAACACTTCCAGGGATGGGCCAGTCACCGCTTCTCTGGGCAATCTGTGCCAGTATCTCATCTTCTTCATAGTAAAAAATGTCTGCCTTATGGCCAGTCTAAATCTACTCTGCTTCACTTTAAAACCGTTACTCCTTTTCTATCGCTACAGCCTTACTCTGAAGTCTGTCCCCATCTTTCTCCTAAGTTCCTTTAAAGTATTGAAAGGATGCTGCAAGGCTCTTCCTGAAGCCTTCTCTTCTCCAGGCTGACCCATCCTAGCTCTCTCAGGATAGGTGCTCCACCCTCTGATCATTTTCGTGGCCTTTCCCTGGACCCATTCCAACAGCTACATGTCCCTCTTGCGCTGGGGACCCCACTCCATACCTTTGGCTTGTTATTTTCTTCTGGACAATGTTTACTAAACGCAGGCACTTGCTTGCCGTGCCATTTCTGGGAGAAATTACCATTTCCACCTTCAGAACAGAGAAAAAAAAGATCAGCCTTTCACAGATACAGCTGGTAAAACACCCCCTTCCTACCCAGGTGGGCAACGGAGAAGGGTCTAGGGAAGAGACAAGAGAGGGTTGCATGACCAACATGCTTGGAGGGAGAGTCCTCCAGCCCCAAGGGGTCAGGACAGCCCCGGGGCCCCTGCCTGCGTGGGATGGGAAGGAGCCCACGGGCCCAAGAGAGGGCTTCTCCCCTGCCCCTCACCAGCGTGCGGGCCCTGCGGTCGCGCTCCGTAGGCCGGCGGGAACCAGGAGGCGGGCGAGGCGTAGCTGTGAGGGGGAAGGAAGCTCTTGGGCTGCGAGTAGCTGTCCGCAGCGGGGTAGCGCTCGGGCTGCGAGTAGTTCTGGGCAGGCTGGGAATAGCTCTCGGCAGGCTGGGAGTAGCTCTCGGCGGGAGGGATGCTCTGGGCGGGTTCCGAGTAGCTCTCAGCGGGCGGGTAGTTCTCGGTGGGCTGCGAGTAGGACTNTCCGGGAGCGCCGCAGGGGCGGCAGCGGGGAAGCGGAGTGGGACGGGGACAGCGGCCGGGCTGTCCCCGGAGCCGGCTGCGCCATGGCCCGCCAGCTCATCGGCCCCGCGCTGCCGCCCGGCTTCCCGCGCCGCGCCGAGGCCGAGCCGGGCGAGGACTTCAGCCAGGGTGAGAGCAGAGGGATGCGGCGGTGGTGGGATAGGGAGGCCCCGCAGGCGGTGTTCCATAGCGTGAGATGCTCTATGAGTGGGATAGAGCGGCTCTGCAGCCCGTCTGCCACAACGCGGGATGCTCCGTGGGTGGGATAGCGGGGCTGTGCAGCCCAGTGTGTCACACCGCGGGGTGTGCCAGTGCGGCACCTGGATGGAGCTGAACTTCCCTGGGGGTTCTTACAGTGACTTTTTCAGAAAACAAACAAACAAACAAACACACCACTACCAACAAAAAAAACCGAAACAACAACAACAACAAAACCAACAAAAAAAGACGCCATATGCGATGGAATGCTACAGATATGGAAAGCTCTAAAACTCGCTTTAGAAAATACTGCCTCGAGTCGTTTACTTTTGTCCCGCTCAAGTCTCGCGTGCGGTTTGAAGCCTCTGCTCTTCAGCAGCTCCAAGTGTGAAATTAGTGGGTAAAAAAAGGAGGAGGCTGGGCCTATGTAGCGTGCTTCCCTTTGCCAAGCCAAACCACTTCATCAGCTGTGGTTTTCCAGGCAGTGTACCTCAGGATGTGGGGCAGACTGGCCGTCATGTGGTGCCTCGCCTGCCAGGGTCTCTGATGTTGAGAGCAGTCCCATCAGAAGTGGGATCCCACCGAGACCAGCTGACTGCCAGGCTGGTTTTTCTGTAGTGGAGCTCAGTTCCCCCACTAAAACTCTTGCATGTTCTCTATCAGTAACATCTCTGGAAGGAGCACTTTGAGCATTCGCACTCCTTGTCTTTAATCCAGGTTCAAGGCACAAGTGCATATATTCCGTTTCTGGCAGTGTGTCAGTGACCATTCGGTTACTCCCAAGAAAGGACCTCTGATGGGGAAGGTTTGCTTGTCTGCTCTAATTTTTTAACCCAGAAGAGGGAGCAATAGGAAGAGAGACAAAGCTGCTGCATTAGCTGACACCATGGCAACATCAAGCTCTGAGTCCGGAGCTCGGCTTTGTGCGGAAGCCCTGACTACACGAGCTTATGCTGCCTTTCCTGGTCACATCTGTGTTGATGGCTTATTCGCTTTCCATCAGCACACTGATGCATGTTGCAGGTATCTGTATTGTGTATGAATCCACTGAACAAAACAAGTTTAACTTATCATTAGGCCATGGGTTTGTGACATCGGGTGTTTCAGCAGTGTCTAGTCTAGGTTACTCTGCCGAATTTGTCCACTCTTTGTCCCAGTATATATCAGTTCCATAGTATTACAGTTGCACTGGCAACTGATCCAAGATCTACTTGTAAATTTCTGTGTGAAGTGGATGAAGGAATTTATTTGCCTTTGAAAACAAACAAAAACTCCACACTCCAGCTACTGGGAGGTTGTTTGTTTTTATAATTTTCATGAACTTTTCCTGACTTTGACTTACAGCAGCTCAGTGTTCCTGCTCACCCCATGAGGCAGACTGCTGCAGTGCAGAGGAAGAAAGGAGAGCAAGTACGTTGGCATAGCACACTTTGCTGTACAGAACTACAGCTCCATCTGGAGCCCTGCAGCTGGAGTGACAAAAATCACACAGTGGGGCTGCCACAAGCATCTTCTGTGCTGGAACACTTGCTGGGTCTTGAGTCAAATAGGTCTAGAATTTGTTCTGTAACAATTTCCCTTGTGTTTTCTAGTATTTTAAGAGATGCTTCACCTTTTAAAGCTGAACAGCTTTTCCAATATTTTTCCTGTCCTAGTAGTCTCACTGATATTTGAGCTGCTCATTGCTTGTCTTTAAGAGCACTTGTTTTTTTATTCTACTTTCATAGCTTCTGTCTCCCAACAGCAACAAAGCAGGACTTTGAGCAGCCTGTGGCAGAGAAGGCTCTCAGACAGGCACAAGAGAAGGCTTTCAGACAGACACAAGAAATAGGAGAGTGATTATGTATGATTATGATTAGATTTGTTGCTAATACATTCCTTCTGGAGGCAGTCCACCTGGGAGCTGTCTGCAGCCCTGGGAGACTAGTTGGCCCACTCTCCAGCAGCATTTTATACCCTTGTGCAGGCTGATTTGCACCACAGTCAGTAGCAAGTATCTCAGCCCCCCGTGAGCCCCATTCCCATCACCCCGCTGGATAAGAGCATCCAGACACTTTCTCCCACTGGTGTTCTTGCCATGGGACAAGCCACATTGCCCATGTGGACTACCTCTGGTGTCACAGAAGTGATGCTAGTAATACTTCTGTGACCCTTAATTTGGAACAGGATGGAAGCAAATGGTAGTTGGACAGACCCAAAAGCTCGTCGCTGGTAAATCCTTTACGTTCTTCAGCTTGCCCAACCCATGGGACACATTCATTTCCTGATTCTTCACTTCACGGTGGTGCTTTGAGGCCGGCCTAACTCTGCTCCTGCTGGAAGAATCATACTTCCTTTGGCCCATTTGTCCCTGCTGCTGCACTGTCCTTGTACCAGCAGGAGAGAAGTGCTAGGGAATGGCTAAAAATAGCCAGAGATGCAGAAGGGAGTTTTGTCTGTTTCAGCATTGAGGCCACATTTGTTACAAAATGGATGTGTTGATGTGATATGACTGAGTTGATCTACCACTATGCTGGAGGTGAAAGGCCCTGTCTGTCCTTGAGAGCTTCCCAGTGCATGTCTGATGGTGTGGCAGATTGCTTAGAATCCCCAAATACAGCAGAAATAATCCTAGCAAAACAAAACAAAAAGTAGCTTTTAGTTTGGTTTCTGAATTGAATTCACTTAATTTTCAGGCACATAGTCACCAGAGCCAGCTCATTGGAGGAGGCAAGTCAGAGAAACATTAGTAGGATGGTCACTTCTAGTAGCTGTGAAACATTCACTTCAGTCTCACTTGGTCCTGTTTCTCTCCTCTCTGTCCCCAAAATTTTCTTCTCATACTTTTTTATCCCATTGTCCCGCTCCAAATTGTTCCGAGCTCTGGTTACTTTGTCACTTTTCTGTTGCTCTACCATTGCTACATCCATTTATCCTCCTCACCTCATTAGTTTTAGTTTCCTGACTCTTTGAGTTCTCCTCTGTTCCTCCTTTTGTCTGTATTTTTCCATTTTCCCCTGGCTTTTGGGGAATTTCACAGACTTCTGATTAGATTTTGGCCTCCCTCCTCACCCTGTGCTTTCTTCGCTCCCAGAATTTATGCTTAGCAATTCCCGTTCCTACCTTTCTACTTTTTCTTGTGGCTCCCCAGACCATCCTGATCCATAGCTATATCTTTGCCTGTGCTGATTGTTAGTCACAGTCAGTACCATGATCATATTAATTTTTAATCCCAAATCTCTTTCCCCTCCATTTCTTTTCACCATGTCCGATGACTTTTCTTCCTCAGGCTTTAAATGCCATTTCCCCTTCATTAGTCAGTCTCTGTCTCCACTTCTGGTTGTCCTGCTTAGGCTGCAGTTCCATGAACAAACAGTTCTTTCAGGGGAGTGCTGTGGTTTGCAGTGTTATTTTTATGCCTCTTAAGTTCCCTGATCCAGTTTATTGCATAGCCCTTGCAAACAGTTTTGCCAACATAACACAGAAAAATTGGGATAAAAGTATGTATGTTAGCCCTGATGTTGGACAACATGCCAAGTAGGACCAGTCTCTTTCCTTAAATAGTTTTGGTTTTACTAGTTCTGTGCAGCTCACAAAGCTGCTCCTAATTTCTCTCTTCCTCTCTAGTATCAGACTCACCAAACCGCATCTGAGTTTGTTCCTTTCACTCCAAGTCCTTTCTTTTGCATTTAGAGCAAATGAAGTCTGCTTGCATGATGTCAGGGCGCCAGGTGGCTGGAGAAAGCAGTTGTGCAGGTTTTGTCTGGGCTTTAAGTGCTTTCTGTACCAAAAAAGGAGACTTCTTCATAGCAGTTTTTTTTCCTATTTATCATTCATCTGTTTGTTTCCTTTCATCTTGAATTTATTTTATCTTTATAGGCTAGGGTGTTGTGTTTGGGTTTTTTGGGGGGAGAGAGGAGTGGTTTGTTGGGTTGGTTTTTTCCCTTCTTAGTGCTGAAATGGATTTGTATGTCCCAGTTAAAGTCTTTTCCATTAAAACAGGAAACAAAGAAGTGGCACATCTGCCTGGATGCTTTGTACCTAGTGCACTGTCCTTCTTTGTGTCTTGTGTTAAAGATGATTAAAAGCTTTGTGAAGCTCACTCGAAAGACTTGATTCCTGCCTAGCCTTTGTCAGCTAACACTGGAACCATAATCTGCATCAGGTTGTATTTTGTACTATCAGAAAGTTGTAGATCTTTAACTGGAGATGTAATTTCCTGGTACCATTTATCTTTTCATCTGACCTTTGGCTATTCATAAAGGGAAAAATGTCTTTTCCTCACAAAAACACCTCCCAGTCCTGCAAGTCTTGTACTCAGTGCTTGAGATATTAAGAGGAGGAATGGTGTCTGTGTCCCAGGATGCTAAATCATCAGTAGAATCAAATCTCCATCACATGGGAACATGGGCTGTTTGTTTGTACTGTGTTTGTGTAAATGGGTGCTAGCCCTGTGTGCCTTGGCCTGGATTGGGAAGGCCTCTTATCTTGGGGCCATTGCTGGTTGTTGCTTGCTCCAGCTGTCTCGTTGTTGATCGAGCCTGTGAGGGTATCTGTGTTAAGGGTCTTGTCTGGGGGGCATTTGCTGTGAGGATCAATGGCTAAGCTGCTTCTGGACCCACTGCACTATATCCAAATGAATCTATAAAGATCAGTGTCTGCTGGTGGGCACAGTGCCAGAAACAGCTCAGGCCTGTTAGCAGTGTTAGTGTCTGAATTTTGATTTCGCTGAGATTTTACCCCAGAAAGTGAAGGTTTGACTGGAGCATGAGAGCTCCATCCACTGCCCTGGCCTTTTGACAGCAACAATTCTTTGGATTCATTCTCTGAATGCCTAAATCATCCCCTTTTCAGCAGAGTACTTAAATCTGTCCTTGTTGTTCACATTTAGCTGAACTGGAAATAACCTTAATAATCGTTAAACCATTCCTAAAGCAGGCTGGCAATTAGTGTAATACTTTACGGTATTACATTGTGGTAATACAATGTGGTAATACAAATGCTCCCATTTAAGAATTTTTGGTCTCCCATGCTGTGTATGTACAGATGATGTGTTTCTTCTCTAGAAAGCTTCAAATGCTTTATTAAGGTGGTAGTTTCTTTTAATTATACTGGTTTATGCCACATCCATTGTACAGTAGTTGTTATGTAAAACAGGGCTTTCTAGTCCTGTTCCAGAAGATGCTCATGTAGTAACGGATTAGTTATGTCCTAAGTCAGAACAGTTCAGGGCAGGTTGTTGATGGAAATACTGTGCTGAAAGAAGCAACTTCTAGAAGTTTGTTTAGATATCTTCTCTAAATGCTTGAGAGAGCAGTGATGGAATAAACTTAATTCCAAGTAAATATGTGTTTTGGAAATGCCATGATAGATCATACTCACTTGAAACATTTAATAAGTATCCTTATTAAACCTGGTCTAGTAGAAGGTTCCCTGCCCATGGCAGGGAGATTTGAACTAGATAATCTTTAAGGTCCCTTCCAATCCAAACCAAGTCAAATCATTCTGTGATTTTGTGGTCCCAAATAACTCTGGATGTTCAGTTGCAGGACCAGCTCTGCCTCCAGGCTACAAAAGCAGCTGTAGCTCAGAAACTCCTGACAGTGATGACGACTCAGAACCTCTTCCTCTAGCCAGAGACACAAATAGAGATTCTGAAGAGGAGACAGAGGGCGATCCAGCACCCAAGTGAGTATGTTCTTGGGTTATTTGTATATTTACATTGTATTGCAAATGTAATGTGTCTAACTTATGAGAAAGGGACAATGTTGTATAAAAAAAAGTAAACTCTGTACCTGTGTAAAACTTGATTATGTGTTCTGCATGTTCTTCATGGCCAAGAATGTTCAGCTGACCTGTCTGACACCCTGTGGTGGAATTAAGTTATTTGGGGCAATCAGACCTCTGCATGTATATGTTTTATTTTAGTTGTGCGGTTTTGCATGTTTACGCTAAGGACAAACACCATTTACCGTGTATGCAAGTATTTGGTACTTGAGTTTTGCTCTGGGTTTTGTATACAGGCTTGCTTTGAGAGGCCATAAGAACTGTTTATGGACATGAATTTATGCATTCAATTAAGTCAACTCTAATGAAAAAACCTGAACTGTTTAGCAAGTAACAGGAGTCTGCAGCTACTCTCATTTGTTGGGTTCATTACTCACAATTGCCATGTTAAGAATTTGTGTGTTTGCTCTAAGCCTTGTGTAAGAGACTTGAAGGCCAGTATGCCATCTTAATGAGTGCTAGAGTAATTATTATTATTCACTTTTTTCTTGTTTTCTTAGTCAATAATTTTTCAGCTAATTAGAATTGAACAGGAAAAATACTACTCAAAATGCAGACAGTGTATAAAAATGGAGAAAGAAGTGTGCTGAATTTTAAATTGCTTTGTGACTAGAAAATGGTATTTCAACATTATACTAAACTTCTTTCTACAGCAAAAGCATTCTTAATGTTGCTTTTTAAATTTTTTTTCTATTTTTAAATGTCAGAACATTTTTGAAGTGAAGCTTAGACTCCCAATTTTTTAATTGCTTCAAATCATTTTGGATCCTTTTGCACTGTTTCCTTGGTAACAGCAGGATATTTAGTACAGAAGACCCCATGAAATAATTTTATGTGTTTTTTTTCCTTTTTAAAAATGTAGATAATTGCTATGCATGTCAAGGTAATTATTAAGTGAAATCTGTATTTGCAGAAAGCCAAAAAGAATTCATGAAGACGATGATGATGATGGCTTTTTTGGGCCAGCTCTTCCTCCTGGTTTTAAAAAACAGGATGATTCTCCAGAGAGGTAATTAAAATGGAATTATATTCAGATTCTTTTCTTTAAAACACAATTATTTTAGATTAAATATTTTGTGTCACTATTACAGAACACTTCAGTTGTGCACTTCAGCTTCAGGTGATTAGAGCTAATGCTTCCTCCATGTTCTGAGAACAAGAACAGCATTCCCTTGAAACAGAACACACAGCCCTCCTAGACCAGGTTGGAAGGAGAGTGAAAGAACTAATATGAATTTTCTGAGATGTATTTTGGATGTCAAATTTCCTCCATTTCTTTTGATAGGTCTCAGATCAGTGGAGAAAAAACAAATTGCAGGTACAAGGACCCATAATTCTGTAGTTCATTCTGGTCTGTGAGGGACTGGGGCAGTTGTGTGTGGTGCAATACCGTGTCATTTGCTAATGCATCAAGGATTATTGTTTACATGTCTCCAGGTACAAAACTACCCTGAACACTGTAGGTTTCTAGAAAAGAGGCTGTCAGGTCTACACAAGTAAGCATTATTTATGGTCTCTATCAGGAAGCTTTCCATTTGATTGGTTACAATTATAAAATACTTCCCCCAAAAAATATGATATAGATTTTCTATACAGAACTCAACTGTGTCTCACAGCCTTTTAATCTTTACATCAATCTGTGCACTTCCTTCTATAATTTGAAATTATAGTCCATAGTGGAATTGGTGCTTCCAAGGGGATGCTTCCTGATGAGAAATACAAGAGTCCCTTGATCACTTTTATCTTTCTTGAAGCACTAGGGAGTTGGTAGATAAAATAAAGCAATACTTGCCTGTCAGGTATGAGTTTTCAGTTCCAGGAAGGTGACTCAATTTACTGTTGAGCTGTGTGTGTAATATACCATCTCAAAAGAAATTTTGAAGTTAAATTTTTGGATTTTTAGTTTGCATAAATTTTTATGATGCTTGGCAGCAGCTAAGAAAAGAAGAATTTATATAACTGAGGTTATTTGGAAGTATCCTCCTCATGTATGTTTGGTTACACTTTGCTCTAATCAAAAACTCTATTGTAGTTATGGTGTCATGCTCAGTGAGATCATTTCCTGCTTTGACGGTCCCACAAACAACTAATGCTTTTTCCTTTTTCTTGTGTTCCTTATGCACAAAGTATTGCTTTAATTATAAAATTTAGCAGGTCATTAAAAATAATGTATTCTCTAATGAAAAGAAATAAATGCTCGTAACTTCTAATATCAGCAGAGGTAGCCTTCTTGCTTTCTTGATTTTTGGCATGCATACTCATGGTAAAATGGAAGAGGAAGGGGCCATTCACTCATTCATAACTTGCTGTTCCTTGTGGGTCCCTTCCAACTCAGAATATTCTGTGATTCTGTGACATTGAGGCAAGAGTCTGCTCTGTGTCTGTGATAGATTAAAGCAGTAGAAGGAACTTGGCACTTGCTTTATTTTTTTCCTACCTCACCATACAATTGCTCCTAGCACGAACTGAGAAAGCAGATTGAGGAGAGCTGCTTTGCACCCAGCCTGATTCCCTGAATAGGTGGGAACGGTGTGATGTGTGGGAAGAACCTTGTCTGTCTTCCACCCCCACACACCTGGGAGTCTGGGAGGCCTGTGAGCTGTGCAGGGCGCAGACACGATGCTGCTGTCTCCCTGCTGCATTGCCCTTAGCCTTGAGCAGATTGCCAGCTGCCAACTGAGCCATGAATAATTAATATAATGAATAAATGCAGGTCATTTGTTTCAGTGTATGGACAGGCTGTTTATTAGTTCTGTGTGACATACTCGTTCTTTTAGAAAAGCTTTTATTCTCTTACATCTTTTCCAGACTTGTCAAAGCAACATGTTCATGATTAGGGGCAGCTCATGTGGCAATCTGCAGCTTGTTGAAAATGGTTTGAATCATTCCAGCATTAAATATATATGTGAAAAGATTTCCTTCAGTTTTGAAGATTGTATTACAGTTTATCAATGTTAGACAGAAATGCAGCACTCATAAATAGTTCTGATTTGTTCACACATCAAGGTAAAGAGTGAAGGTGATCTTAAAAAATTTTATGTTATACGTAAGAAGAATGCTGAAATACCCATCTTGAAACATGCATTAGCAAGGACTTCCAAGTCCAACAACAGGAGAACGTTCTTTGCCATATATGAAATGCAATATTCCTTAAATTAAAGCTTAGTCCATAAGTTTGGGGGGTATTTTTTAACAGGTGTATGTACTGAAGTTGCCTGCAGCAGTAAAATGTGTTTACCAGTTATTTATTAGTAGTTAATATATTATTAAATTTATTACCAGAGTTAATATAGTACTAGTATTTAGATTCAATTCACCTGTTCAGAGACCCTTTGGACATCCAGGAAACTGTCAAGGATCATGTCCCCTGTGTGCTGCTGAGGAAAGACTGAAGAGGTGGGGTTGTTCGTGTGGGGAAAAAAAAAGCTTAAGAAGTGGAAAGCATGGGAAGGATGAATATGAGAACTACTTTTCTATTCCCTAAAAGAGCCTTTGAGCTGTGACAGAATCAGGACAGAGCATTAGAGATTGGTTCTTTTTCACAGGTTGTGCAGATACAGCCCACAACAGAGATGTTCGTATATATTTTAGTAGAGAGCCTTTTTCATAGTTTGGTTTATCTGTTTCTCCATGCAGAATAAAGGTACTTGTATACTAAAATAAAAGAATTTTTTTGGCTGTAGCTGTGTGAGTTTAAACTCAATCTCTTTAAATTACATTAGGAATTTAAAACATGATCTTAACAAGAAGGAAGGGAGGGAGGGAGGAAGGAAGGAAGGGAGGAAGGAAGGAAGGAAGGAAGGAAGGAAGGAAAGAAAGAAACACGGAAACACTGCAGCAGCTAGGTGGGGGTGGAACTTCAAAATTAACCCAGACTTCTTGCCTGGGTTTAAAACCTCACCAGTGCCCTTATGCTGGCCTGGGCTCATATTTATTGCTCATGTCTGTATATCTGTGGTTGGTTCTTCAGCAAGAATTTGTCGTTTATTTCCCCTCTTTAAACCCTGACAATAATATCACTACAGCAGAGCTGTACTGATTAGGTTAGGTGGGATTGAGTAAAGGCCATAATAAGCAAATTCAATTCATGTGTTGTTACATTTGATAACCTAAAGCTCACAACTGAAGGTCATAATAAACAAAGTCTGCTGTTACTTTGTGAAGGTACTGTCACTTGGATGCCTTCAGGTGACAGTTGTTTGGGTTTTTAATTAGCTTTTATTAGCTTAAAGAATATTATGGTGGATTATTAAGAGGAACCGGCATTCAAAAGACTTTCAATACAGCAGGTGCAGTTTCTTTGAGCAACAGTTTGTAGTATTCTTTTCACCGTTGAAGAGAGATTCTCGCCTTCCTGTGTTTGTGGAGACAACTGAGTTACATTGCTTGTAGAGCTGCTGCTGCTTAAAAACAAATCAGTGAAGTTACCTGGAATCACAAAACTTTCCTTTTTCCCACTCCAAGGTAAAATAAAGTCAGAGCAGTTCATTGTTTGTGCTTATCAAAGGACAGTGGAACTGAGGTGCAAGACAAGAAGAACAAAATTGGGTTTGTTGATTGAGAAGGAGGAGTGTGTATTTGTCTGATCACCTTTCATTGCTCTTGAATCTGGTGAAGGAAACTAGGGAAGAAAAAAGTGGATTTCCTTGACTACATCTGGCAACTTTCCTGGGTTTTTTGCATCAAAACTGTCTGCACAGGTCCTCCTGGAAAATGGAGACACTCTTACTCAGTTATTTCTACAGTGCGTATGCACAGGGGCACCCTTGGCATGGGTAGGAAGGAAAGTCACGCTTCTCATCAGTGATTTTTATATTGATCTGTTACATGTTTTCCCCCTCAACTGAAAAATCAAGATTTTTTTTTTTTTCTTTTTTTCCCTCGCCGCTGTCAAGGCCCATTATAGGTCCTGCGTTACCACCTGGCTTTAGGAAACCTTCAGAGGACACCAGGAGTAGCAGATGTTTCATAGGACCGTCTGTTTCATCAGAATCCCGTCCCCAGGTTTGTGAAAACAGAAGCCTTTTGTTTTAGTACAAGCTATCAGAAATGGTTAAACAAGTTGCAGCCTGAAAGAGACTACTAGACATACTTCTCAAGATGACAGTTTAATTTTGGACCAGGAAGTGTCTGGCATATTTTTGCTGGAGTCAAATACTGGAGCATAAATAAGCCTTAAACAAAAAAAAAAAAAGAAACCAAAAAGGTTTCTGGTCTGGTCTGGTCTGTTGTGCTTTTTTGCTGTTGGATAGATGGTGCAATCAATGAACACAAGCAATCTTGGCATCCTAAACTGCGAGCAGAAGACACATCTTCACCTCCTTAAAGATATTTATTAGTGGCTACAACCTTTAAATAAGTTTATCCAAAAGAATACAATCAAGAATGGCATTACAGTGTCACTAAATTGTTCTTAGCAGCTGCAGGATAATACCTGTAACTGGGAGTGAGGTGGTGTAGGACAGTGACACTGACACACCTTTCTGGTTCATGTTTTTTTAGTCTTCTGGTCATATTAGGTAAAAACTAGGTAGAAGTTCTGTAGTCTGCAATCCCTGGTTGCAAAATAACAATAAATAAATAAAAGAGCATTCAGGAACAAGATATGTGATAAAATAGAGCTATGGGGAAGATTGAACTCCCTAAATGTGGGCTTCCAGTACCATTCTGGGGGCTCCAAATTGTCTGTGGGAAGGGCTGTCAAGTAGGGAGTAGCACTTTTAGAGAAGGTCGTGCCCTTCTCGAGCAGCACCTCTTAAGCCAGCCAGGAGACCCAAAGACACCAAAAATGGTGCTGGATACCAGTGCTTGGGCAATTGAATCTCTCTCATGCTATGATAAACGGAACATTAATTCCTTGGGAGAATCAATGGTTATTCTGTTTATTTTTAAAATACTTATATTTTTACATTTAACTCCCAGACACTATGGGGAGATGCTCGCCATGCCAGGAAGGAAGGATGCAAAGGCTGCTTTGAAACTTCACTTTTTTGGTTAGTGGTTGCAAAGCATATAATTCTCCCGCCTCCTATAGTGAGTGGTGTTGTAATTCATCGTGAAGAAAGATTATCTGACATTTCTGAGATACTCATCATCTTATAACTCCAAATAACGATTAAGCAATTTATCATAGTGACAAATCTCTTGAGGCAGAGATGTCAAAACTGGTCTGCCTTTATATTTTGCGAATAAAAAAAGTCTCTTTTCTCATAAATACATCTTCTAGCATCAGCTTTTTTACAGGTATTACAGAACTTACCTTTTTTCTCTTCCTAATAATTATCTTTTTTTACCTCTTCCTGATAGTGCTCTTTTTCTTATTTTTGAATATGAGTAATTTCTTGTTGGCTTTTTAAAAAATTTACTTAATTATTCTGTATTCAGGTACATCTTTAGAGGCAGCTTATTCCATGCTGACTCTTCACTTTGCATTAGTGAATCTAATGACTCACCACCTTGTGTATTCTCAAGTAATGCTTTGTGCTTCCTGGCTACACAGCCTTGTCATCCTACTCCCATTGCTTTATCACGCACAGTCAGACTGTAGCGAAATCTTTGCACTTTTGTAGATATTGGGCACCTTAGCTTTGCTCCCAGGGCACTGTGGCATCACCATTTTCTGTTGAGTTTTGCCTCCATCCACATCTGTACTGTTTGAACTTGGAGGGAGGCACCAGTGAACTTCCTGTACAACCCCTGGCAACTACAAAGATTCTTACTGACATCTAGTCCCTTACAAACATATTTTTTTAGCCCTTCTCCAAATGATTGCTTAGAATGCGATGTCAGAATCATGGAGTCACTAAGTTAGAAAAGACCTCCAGGATCATGGAGTCCAACCCTCGACCTATCACCACCTTGTCAACTAGACCATGGCACTAAGGGCCACGTCCAGTCATTTCTTGAGCACTTCCAGGAATGGTGACTCCACCACGTCCCTGGCAGCCTGTTCCAATGCTTGACAACCCTTTCAGTGAAGAAACCCTTCCTGAAGGGATCCATGAGTGATCGAAGAAGCGAATGACAGAGCCAAGGGATTAGAGTGGGAGATACTGTACACCAAGGGGCATAGCACCATGCATGCCACTGGTACCCTACCTTGCACTTTAATCTTTCTGGCATCCTTTCAGAATCTGAGCTTGAGACAGTTCTTGCAGTGTGAAAATGTGATCCTTATTAGGGAGATGCATCCAAATATTGCTAGTGATGGTAAAGCCCAAAGTATGGCAGTTGTATGCTTGTGTGTTCCAAATTTACCCACGGCCACAGAGGCTGCGTGGCTGCGTGTAGAGCTGTGTAAAAGTAGCAGGGCTTTGTATGCTGCCACTGCCTTTACCAGCAGTCTTGCCTCAGACAAGAGATGCTGCTTTTGGCAAAATGGAGACAAAGGATCCGTGTTCAAGTGCTAGAGCAGGTCTAATCTGGAGTTTTAATTCAGGTTTTTGATGTCTGGGAGATGCATTGCATTAGGTTTATATGCTCTTCTAGACAAAGTCATTCTAATTCTATAAAGTTGAAGTGTTTCTTGATGCTCTTAACACTGTGGTTGAAAGAAATGTTTTATTTTTGGAAGCTGACAGATAGTAGCGAGGAAGAAGACAATCTTATAGGGCCAATGCCTGCAAAAGGATCAGTGGAGTCTGATGTGGCTAAAGAATTTGAACGCAGAGCTCAGAGAATGAAAGAAAAACTTACTTCAGCAGACAGTGTAAGTTGGATTTCTTAATTTCTAATTTTTTCTTGCTGGAATGTATTTGTCTTTCTCTTCACCTGTTACAGTGTGAACCCAGTTGCAGTTGTACTTGGGACGTTACGTGTTTGCAGGTGTTAACATAGAGAAAAAATCTATGATTTCTGCTGGAAGCTAAGGGATTCAGACAGTAATTTTTGATTATGCTTTTTTCACTCTTCCCTCCACCCCTATTTCTTTTGCAAAGGATGAACCCAAACAAGTTACCAGGGAATCATGGATGACAGAGCTCCCACCTGAGCTGAAAAGCTTTGGATTTGGCCCAAGAACATTCAAGAGACGAGCTGATGACAAATCAGGTGATAGATCTATTTGGACAGATACTCCAGCAGACAGAGAGAGAAAAGCCAAGGTGAGCATTTATTTATTCATTCATATACACCTGCAGGCAGTAGGTATTACTGATGATCTGTGAAAACAAAGATACCATGGGCTGTTCAGTGAAATTTTTTTTCCCAGATTTTTCTTTGTTATCAAAATTTACTAATTCAGGTTTAAAGATAAAGGCAATGAAATAACAATATTAAGTATAATTGATACGCATTTATTTCTGCTCCCTTTTTGCAGTAGTCAGATACTCTGTATCAGCTCATTGACTTTCTAATTAGCATGTCCAGTTTCTTCTTCTGTCAAGCTGAGCAGAAAATATCTGATGGCCTCTATCATGGCCTTTACACTCCAAATTTAATTAAAGTAGATATAGATTTGCTTGCTTTTTACTTCAGACATTCTGATTACTATAGCATGTGATTTTCTTCTACTCATCAGGAAAGAGAAGAGGCAAAAAAGTCAAGCAGTAAGGATAATGAAGAAATGGTATTATCTGGGAGAGACAAGAGGCTTATTGAGCAGGTGACTTCGTACAATGTAAGTGTGATCACAAAATACTTCCTCTATTTCCTTTAGTTCTTCACTCTTTTCTTCTGGTTCTCATTTCTAGTGCTGCTGGTTTCCATGGTGATGCCACTACAGTTTTCCCTTTTAGTGCCCAAACCTACTGCTGTTTTGAGACATTAGAACACTTGGCATTAACGTCAACAAGAGCAGGATTGGGTCCTCTCCAACATGACAGAATTTGGGTTGGTGTATATCGTCACAGTTTTAGATGGTGCTTTCCTTATATCATCCTCATGTCAGGACATGGTTGCTGGGACCTTAATTCAAATATTAGCTTGCTTCACCCAATTTCTGACATCCCAAGAATAAAACAATCGTACAGGTTTTCTAGTCCAACATATGCATTAACCTAAAAGAGGCTTGATGGGCTAAGCAGGTCACTGCATTAATTACCCTATGTCATTAATTACATTAACTACTCATTACAACACCTTCATTACATGTAGTTTTTCACAGTCTCTACAGGAGCAGATAATGTTCACAGACAGATGCTGATTACTAGAAATCTGAACTCTATGTTAAATTCTCTCTCACTTTCCTGTCTGTCAGCCCTGTCTCCCAGAGTGTGCAGACCACTGCTTACACTGCTAACACTGCTTACAGCTGTTAGTTCCAGTTCTTCCCTGATGTATGGCCTGAACTCTTATGGAAGGCAGTCTTGTCTCTTGAGAGGACAATTGAGAATCACAGCTTTGGCTTATTTTACATGGATTATGTTTATCTGGCACTTCTGATAATTTATTTGTAGTTCATTAAATCCTATGTCCCTCTTGATTTGGAGACTTGCAAGTCCAGAGCTATTAGCATTCTGTCTTAAGGTTCTTCTTTAGTGTCTATTTCTTCTGTCACTATGAATATAGTAAAATAATTTTCATGTAAAACTATGGGTTTTGCTCTCTACCATTGCCAGAATAAAACATACACAGGCCTTTGCTGTTTCTAAGATTCATGGAATTGTCTCAAAGTTTAAGAACAATGTTTCTTGGTTTTTTTGTTGTTTCTTTTTTCTTTTTGTTAAATCAGCTCTTTTCTGATTTTCAGGTGGTTGTTGTGGGTATCTTTCTTTTAAAGTTTTTTCCTCTATTCTTTCTTATTTCTTTCTCCACCGACATTTACTGAAGATACTTCTCTAGAACAGAAGATTTAATTCTTAAAGTAGTTTCTTCTTTGATGCTGATGCCACATACATTCTCTGGTGCAATTTTGTCAACACTGACACAGTTACATCATGAATAAGTATTGTCTATTTTCTGTTTTCCATGAGAATCTTTCCTTAACTCACACATAAACTATTATTTGCATGTGTGATGTAGCAAGTGTTTGCACAGGAAGTGAAGGAAAATAATGAGAAAACAGAGCTGCTCAACTTTTGCACTTTTTGATGAGAGAATTGGTTTAGATACACAAATACACTGTATCTGAGTAAATGAGGGGCTACATGGTCTTGTGAGAGCTAAGCCTGCTCCTGTACGAAATCAGCAGAAGTTTTATGTTGTGTTTGGGCTGGATCATGCTCTTTAAGAAATGCAGCTAAAGTCCTTGAGTTGGCAAAACACATGCTCCAGGCTGAAACCTGTGACTTCATCCTGTGGACTTTCAACAGATGATTCTAAGTTAGGAGCACACATTAAAAAACCCATCATAGTGCATGAAAGATTGAAAGGGTGTCTAGCTTGTTCCTGCCCCCAGGACCAGGGGCAGGAGTGACCAAATCCAGGTGCTTTGGGGATGTTTGTAAGAAACTAGGCCTGTACTTCGAGATACTTCTTTTGACATGGTGTCTTCATTCTGCCAATAATGGCAGAGCAACTTTTATATTTCTTTTGCATTATGTTTATAATTTATCTGCATTGTCTGCAGGGATTCAACAACATCATGGCTATCTACAACATTATGGCCATTTACATCAGTGAATTATTAGTATTTTAGCCTAGACAAGATTGCTCACACTTTCTACTCCACGTATGCTAAATTTATCGTTCTATATCCAGTTACTAAGCTGTCTTCTTTTTCTGGAATTTTTAGCCTTCCTAACGTCAATCTTTCCTAACGTCAGTCTTTCCATTTGGATTTTCTGTGTTGTTGTTGATATTCTTTAATACTTTACTTCCTCTTCCTTCTCATTTTTTCCAGGAGTCAAAGAGGTCAGAGTCTCTCATGGACATCCATCAGAAAAAGCTGAAGAGCAAAGCGTCCGAAGAAAAGACCAAACCTCAGGAAAGAAGGCCATTTGATCGAGAGCAGGATCTCAAAGTCAATCGCTTTGATGAAGCACAAAAGAAAGCTCTTACAAGAAAATCCAGAGATCTGAATAGTAAATTTGAGCACAGTAAAGGCAACATGTTTTTATAAGATGAAAGCATTAACCTTTTTTGAAGTGAAGTCAATTAAAATTTGAATACTTAATTTTTTTAAGTATTTTTCTGTAAATATTTGTATGCAAAATAAATATCCTGATGTTTAACTATTTTTCCTTGTCTGTAAATACTCTCTTAGGGAGTCTCATCTGTACTAAAACTAAACTAGTAAAGGAAAGTCCTGGTATAAAAAAAAATAATATAAATTTGCCACTTTAAAACTTTGATACATATATTTTTTGTTGCTAGCATAAAAATAATTAATTAAAATAGGTGGGCTTTTAAGGAGATCTGGATTTGATCTTGCAATGGAGTTGGCAGTTTTCCCTTTTCTCCTGCCATGCTTAAGATACTCTTTCTTTTCTGAACCTGACCTGAAGGCCATGGAAAAATCCACTTTACATTTGTGTGCAGAACATTGCTTGACTGGAGTTCCTGCTGGGGAGTATAAACTCAAATGGGAACTTTTACCTTTGCCCAGTCCTTTTATTTCTGTGATTCTGTGTCTGTACATAAATACAGGTTTGTATGTATGCAGAATAGTTTCTATACTATAGCAGGAAGAGCTAGGGGTAGTAGAAGTAGTAAAACCTGAAGGTTTTCAGAGTTAGTTGTAAAATGGTAGTATATGAGAAGAGAAAATCTTATTTGAGTTTCAATTTGTAGGGATTGTCATCAGAAATCCCTCTTTTTTAAAGCACACACAATGTGAAAATCAAAATAAGGCTTATTTTGTCCGTTAATTTGCAGAGCAGAACAGCTCTTCTGTATCAAAAAGGAAATAAATCTGACATTTAAAAAAGTCTACATTCACGTTTAGAGTTCTTTACCTCTTCTGTGTGTTAGCAGCAGAAAGGGCTATTAAACACTGGAATGGGCTGCTCAAGGAGGTGATGGAGTCAGTGTCCCTGAAAGTGTTCAAGAAACAACAGGATATGGCACTCCGTGCTTTGGTGTACAAGGTGGTGATCAGTCAAAGGTTGGACTCAATGATTTAGAAGTCTTTTCCAACCTAAATTATCCTGTGATTCTGTGTTAATTATTTAAAGTTAGACCCGTGCTTTCACCCTTTGTCTCAAATAATGTTTAGGATCCTTCTTAAGCAGTTACTGAAAGTACCTATACATGAAAACAATTTTATATATGAGATGCTGGTAATTTGTTTGGAAGTATAAATACTGTGGGGTTCGCTGTAGTTTGAAAAAATTCCTGTAATTTGGAAAAACGCTACACTGAGAGATGGTGTCTGGGTTACTTCATGTTTGATGGAACAGTGACCTAACAAGCTCCAAAAATGAATAGTTAAAAACTTGTGTGTGAGCTGGAGACACAGGCTTCATGTGCTGAGAAGTCTTGGAGAGTTTCCAATGTTGCAAATGAGTGCTTACATGGAATGAATTTAGAGATCACTTTTTCTTTTGTAATAGCCAATTTATTTTGCCACCTGAAAAATCTGCTGCCTTCAGGAGAAAGAGACTGATTTTGTATTGTGTTTTCTTTTTATTTAATCAGTTTTCAGCTTCTGAGCCTTTTGTTTTGAGATGAGAGGGTTTAAAAAAGGGCTATTTTTGTTCCCCTAATACAGACTTCTCTTAGTGCCTCATGCTTTTTTAACTCAGCAAGCAAGGCCTCATTAGGTTTCTACTTTTTGAACAAATGTAGATTTCTTAACTGGAAAAGCAGTCTTAGAAATGTCTGGGATTTTTTTAAGCAATATAAGTGATGACAGGGTGAGCATGGCATGACTAGCTAAGTCTTCACAGTTGAGAAAAAATTGCTTCATGAGCACATCGTGCAGTCCTTGCTCATTCAAAGTCTGGAGCAAGGATGAGGGTTGCTTGTACAAAAATTCTGTTGTTATTACGTGCTTTGTTTTCATTTTTGTTCTTTGGCCCCTCCTCCTCCAAACTGAGGACCGGTCATCAGATGTCACAGATGGCCAGACCTTGCCATCCTGTTGGCTTCCTGCTGTTTGCTCAATGCCCTGCCTGGCCCCATTGTGGTCTCCTGCCCTGTCCAAGGCCACGTTTGAGAGGAGGCTCTGCAGTGTTGCTCGAGAGGGGAGCTCTCATAACGGGAGTGCAGCAGCCCCTTTGCCATCGTACACTACCCCTCCATATGTGGGACACGTGGTTCTAATTAGTGAAGCCTTGATGTGAGCTGGGAACTTGGTTTTGACTCTTTTTTTCCCCCCACTCTGCAGCAGCTTCTTAAAGACTCGATGATGTCAGTGTTACGAACTTGAGGTGGGGGAAAGTGGAGTTGCTGAGAGTTCCAGTTAAGCTTTTCATTACTTTGTGTAAATTGTGTGAACCTTTGAACTGAATTAATACACAAACTCATCTCTTACTCATGCCAAGCCATTCCCTCAAATAGTCATTAGAACAAGCAGTAACTCAGTAAATTACAAGCTCTGTAAGCTTTTATGGGAAAAGATGAGACATCTTCTACAATTTGGACAAGTTTTAAATGAAATGTTAGGAGGTGTTTTTTTCAGAGTCTCATTTGAAAAACCAGAATCTATTTCACAGAGAATCTTCACCATAATTACTATGCAGTGTTTCTGGTAACCAGCTCCCAACACAGATTTAATGTATGCTGTTGCTATTCTGCCGTGCCAGCCTATTGACTCCAGACATATCAGGACAGCATATTGACTCCAGACATATCAGGAAACCCTGTTTTGTAAAAAAAAAAAGTCAGGGAGGTTTTCCTGCATGTGAAAAGTCTACCAGCCTAGATTTTAGCATGCTTGCCTTTGATTTGTGCTGGCATAGATGTCCTTTATTTATATTGACATTGAATATTCCTGCTCAGGCTTAGGGTCCCCCTCCTGAAATGTTAAATAGGCATGTAATTCATAGTATAGTCGTTAAAAAGAAGGCTTTTGTGGTAGGCATATGATAAATTGGGTGTTTAAAAGGAATTTTAAGGAACATTATATATTAATAACAAAAATGAAAGGGAAAGGAACCAAAAGAACCATTGAGGTTGCCGTTACCAAGGAACAATTAAAAGCAATAAAGACATTTCAAGAAAACTTATTGATTGCTTTCTGTGTGTCTTCAGGACAAATATATTGAGCTACCATGATGTCTGAACTGGAAAATTTTTCTAGAATATGATACAGTAATACTTGGGTAAAATCTCTGTCTATGCTCTTCTAATGTAAACACCTAACTGTGGAGTTATTTTTTGCTTTTGTTGTTGCAGAATGGATATTGGTGGATGCCCTCTGCATATTGGCTTTTCTGGATGAACTGCATTTCCCAAATAATCAACAGCAATAGAAATGTGTTTTATTTAGGGCTTTGATGGCATCATGCTGATAGCACCAAAGTGGCATTGTTAAAATAGCTTTCTTCTGGAAAGAAACATTGAGATGAAACATTGATATATTTCTGTGCAACAGGAAAGGGTGTTTTCCACATAAAAGAAGATTTAAAATGCTCCAGAAGACTCCAAGAGTCCAGGGCTAATTGAGCTTGGAGACTTGTTTTGTTTCTGAAATGTAAAGTTGTTGTTAGTGCTGTCCAGCCAATTACAAATCACATGTTGATTTAAGAGTCATATAGCATTAAAAATCAGAATCTGTGAAAACTTTCTGTGCATGCATCCTCAACTCCTGCCACCCCCCTTGCGTACAGTGCATATAGTTTCTAATTGCATAATTGCCTAATTCTCAAATAAAACACATGCATATGATTTCCTGTCTGTATGAATTGCCTGCAGTGGTTTATATTCTGGGGGGAAAAAAACCCAACAAGTTATGCAGTGTCTTTCAGACAACATCTTTAGGTTTTTCTCATGTGCTCACAAACAAAGACGGTGTCTTTTTACCTGAGGAACACAATTGTGGCTCCCTGTTGTTGTGCACCTCTGAAATGCATCTTCCTGATGCTTCCAGCTCTGGCAGGTGAATGGGAAGTGGTGACCCTCAACAGTATCTCACACAAATGTGGCATTTCTTTTATTTTCAAACATGACATGAAGGCTGAGGCATTACCCATGCAGAGCTGATTTCTTCATAGCAGCCACTTCTGGGTCCTCCCAAAGCAGCTGTCACTGCAACAGCCACTGGTACTGTTCATCCGTTTTCTTACATTGGTCCTTAAACCAGCAATAACTCCCATTGATTGCTCTTTGAAATTACACTCATTTTGAATCAGCATGGAAATCAAGCCTTAGTTTTAAAAAACAAGGTCTGTCTTTCAGAGTGGGAATTTAGGGTCTCTAGGAGACAACAGCACAAACTGTCACTTCAGCAGGAGCAGATGCAGCTGTGACTTCTTCCAAATAGTTATTCCAAACATAAAAACAATTCTCATAAGCAGATTTAGAGGAAGGGGGGAAAAAAGAAGTGGCTGACCCAGGCTCTCAGCTGCTTAACATCGCAACCAACCACTTGCTTCACTTCATAGGGCTGTAGCCACTTGTCCTTGCACATGTAACACCGGGCCAGGAGTTTGACAATTTCGGGCAAATTACAACCTCCCTCTGTTCTTACCTGACTGTCTCTCTCAGAGAGCCTTGCTGGTCCCTGGACATGCAAGCCCCCAGCTCGCAGCCCTGCTGAAGCTGCGCCACTCAGCCCTCTTCCGCTGCTCACCAACCAGTCCAGCATCATGTTGGCTGTGCTCACACACACCCACTCAGACCAGAAAGAACACTCTGGTTTAAACCAGATAAAAATAGGTTTTAATGAGAATACAGAACAGACTGGAGTGATCAAGTGCAGGCAGGGCTCAGGCAAGCACACTGACCTGCCCTTTTTGTACTCTTTTTTTCCCACACTTGCTCCTTTCCAATCCACCTCAATTCCGTCCTTTCCCCACTTTCAACCCATCCCCCAACATCCTGAACTAAGTCTTGTATGTTCCCATAGCCCTTGGAAAACATCCCCCAAAAAGTTGTAGACAATCCCAAAAATGCTTTTCCCACCACATCCCTCAATGAGTCTTATACCCATCATCTTGTTGTAAATACCTCTAGGTGTTTCTCCATGACCCACAAGAAGGTCATGTGTCTGCTCTGCAGGGCCTCACACACCATTGACACTGAGGCCACAGAAGCCTAATGATCCTTTGCACTGCTTGGAGTTCACTTTTTTCTGTTCAGCTGCTTTGTACCTCTCCTGTCAGGGCAACGAAGGGTTGGCCTGACCTAGAGGGACATCTGAGCTATGTGAAAGCAAGCAAGCCAAGCTCCTACTGCTGCTTCCCAGTGTAGCACCGCTCTCCATCTGATGCTCCAGAGCACCAGGAGGTGGTAAACCAAAGTGGTCAGTTCCCATCCAGGGAGAAAAGGCACGATGGAAAAACAGCAACTTGAGGAAAAGGAGACCAGCTGGCTGCTGGAGTGTACAAAGCCTGTAGCCAGGGGGAAGCTGTCTAGAAGCCATCAAGGTGTTCCTGCGGTTTCCAAGGTAACTTCCATCTTCTGCCATCCAGGTGAGGCTCAGCCTCTATCATCATGTGAGCAGAATACAAATAATGGGTCTGAAGTGGAAAATAAAATGCGCGCAAAATGCCATGTGTTACCCCAGCTGCTCTGCTAGTGGTTTCTCACCTTCCACCCCTCCACATCAGCCCATTGAGGCAAAGTGCCACAAACAAGAAATTCAATCACTGCAGCTGAATCTTTATGACTCGCTGACAGATGGAAGTCAGCTAATTCAAAATTACCATAGGCGGCTTTTCAACTGGAGTCATGACTAAAGAGCCCAGGAACCCCATCAATGCACAGCTCTTTGGTGCCCACACCACATGGGTCTGACCTTCCCTGCGTGCTCACCTGGGAGGATCCATAAGTTCTCCAGCTGGCATTGGCACCAATTAGGCTTGGCTGTTGCCTCAAAGCCATCCTGGGATCTTCTAGAGAAATAAAGGAGTGAAGGCTTCCCAGACTTCATCTCCGTGGCAACCACGAGAGAGCTGGGCTGCTGTCACAGAACCAAGTAGCACTTCTCGTATGGAGTCACACAGGTCAGGTGCTCTTCACCTCTGCACCACCTGTGACAAAAGTCACTGGGTTTTAATTGCCTCTTCAAAACCAGCACGAGAGAGGAAAAGAGGAGTGAGAAGATGTGCCCACAGTCACGTACTGAGTGCGATACTTTAATTCTTTGATGTATGCATTATTGTCCACAAAAGGAGTTTCCAAGAGCAGAGAAACTTCAGGCCACCACTGAAGACTTTGTGCTGTTCTTCCTGTCATTATCATGCTGTGCACTGGCAGGGAGCCCACACCAAAACCACCAGCTTTCCACAGAGTCCATGGACATACTCCCAGGGTCTGGCCCTGCTGCTGCCCGCGGTCCAGCATCCTCTTTCCAACACCTTTTGACAACAGAGACCTCAGCAGGGAGAGGGACACAAGTGCCAGGCTGAGCTGTTAGGGCAGGATCTAGCACAAGATCTGCACCACAGTGCTGAGGGTTATGGGGGGATAGTCTTGAGGAGATTTCTGCTCAGTATTGATACTCTAGCAGGAACAAATGCATGGCCAGGAACCAGTTAAAAACTCTTCACCACGAGGAATTCTTGGTTTAGCAGCTAATATGAGACAGTGAAGATCTGCCAAATGGTTGGGAATTTGAAATGCACTAGGCACAACTTTGCAAAGGCAAAAGAAAGCTTCTTTCTCAGCCTGTCAAAAGATACAATCTTAAACTCTTCCAAAGAGTGAGCTGGGATGAAGTGCTTCCAACAGGCAACATTTCTTACAGCATAGTTGTTCCATTTCTGATCTTCCAGCCATGATTCTCAAAGAAAATCCTACAATATCTTTGTGAGGTAAATCTGGGAACAGTATCTCATTCCTTTCCTGAATACTAATGTTTTAGAACACATTACCATCCTCCTCTCTGCACCTTTCCCAATTATCAATCTCCCAGTGCTCTACATCATGCTACTATTATTCTACTAATTACCTGCATCTCTTTTCCCCTTAGGATATAACCACCAGTATAGTCTTTATATTCCATGGCTGCTGTCAGGTGTCTAGCTCAGACACAGGTCTAATTAAACCCAGAACAATTGTTCCTGAGATGCAGTTAGGTTTGAAATTCACCTCATCTTTCCTGAGGAGCGTACATGCCCCAAAACTCATCTGCTTTCTTCAGATACACTAGCTGGCTTCAGAAAAGATATTACACCTACATAAAAATCTTTATCTTTAAACCTTTGGCTCTTACAATACTGGCATGCCAAAAGGCTTCATAGACTGCAAATAGGAGGGGCAGCATGTGACTGGGTCTGGTTTCTAAAAAATAGGGGTGTGACACTATGACATGCTTCAGAGAAGATCTTAAATTCTGTTTCACAGGCCACAGTGGGGTTTGAGCACTAGTTTAAAGTAGGTGTTCACCTTTGAGTAGCAACAATGATCCATGGCTACAAACCCCTGCAAAGCTCAGACACCCTTTCACTCCTTCAGCCCCTGCCTGGAAGAAACACCTCTGCACTACGTCAGGAGGCTCCTCTCCACAAGGGAAGCAGCATCTGAGCTGTCCTTCCACTCAGCCTCAGTTTCCCATCTGTACAACAAGGAGGTAATGGTCTTCCTCAGCTCTGGGAAGACAGGCTCAGGCTTAGCCACTCCAGGCTGCTGTCTCCCCCACTGCTTATCCATTGCTGCTTGTGTTTGCTCCTGACCATGACCAGTCTCTCTCCAGACAGCCACCTGCACTGCTCTCTCCCAGGGGTTTGTACATTCACTGTCAACTTACTGCATGAGAGGGACAGTGTGTCCTCCCAATACCTCCTAGGGCGGCTATATAATAACTCTATTGTACATTTGCACAGTGGGAGAGCACTTGAATCTCTTCTCCTTGAAGCCAGGCATCCTGACTGGGAGCTTCAGAGATGGCTTACAACGTGTTTGCAAAGCCCTGAGGCTACAGCAGTAGCTGGCGCAGAAGATCCCATTGAGAAGGAGCACTGCTCGTGGAAGGCAGCAAGCAGGGCAGAGGATGAGGGACTCCCCACAGTGTGGGCCAAGCCACATTGCTGCAGCAATGCCCCCATGGGAAGTGCTGACAGTGTGGGACTGAGCTGTGCAGAAGAGCGAGTAGCTCTGGCACCAGCAGGTACCCAGCCAGCAGGGTGACCTTTTGAAGGAGAATCACCACAGTATGTATTTATCCCATTTAGAGAACAGATAAGGTAAACTTTGACTGTGGCCAAGGTTTTAATAAAGCATGAGATCAGCTGAGGTTTTTCTCATACTTGTAGTATTTTAAGCATTCTCCTCCCTCAGGTTGCTCCATTAGCTCCTAAGGGCTGGGTTTACACTGCTCTTGCTCTCTCTCACTGGATCTCTAGCAGGATCTTTTTCCTCAATTGGACCTCTAATTTCCATATATTTATGGCAGTATAGTATCTTCAGACTTTGGTGGAAACTGGTGGATAGTTTCAAAAGCTGGGGAGGGAGCCGTGTCAAGCAGACACCTACAGAGACAACATGACCCCAAGGGCTTCCTTCCCATAGAAAAACAAGCTAAATGCTATGTAGTCATGACATTCAAGGCTCTACTATAATGCAGAAACATAGAAGTACAGAAATAATGGGGTGTGAGCAGCCTAAACTTTGGCCTTCTTTAATGTTTGCCACTTGACTTTGCAATTTTAATGACTCTTTCAAGGAAGCATTTTTATATTCAATGCAGTACTTTGTGCAATGGCATGTTAACTTTGATGGACTCTGTTTAGGTGGGAGAAGACGCCTTGTAATTTTCTGTTGCTTTTCACCTTTTTTGCACTTTTCCCTCACACACTCACTGAGAGTAGACTCACAAACATGTACACAAATATGCAGAGGATCAGCAGCGCAAAAGCCATCCACAGCCTTGTCCCCATGCCATGGATGACGGGAGGCTGATGAGTCTGATCCTCCAGCCTTGCACAGACAGGCTTATTGAACTTGACAGCACCACTTGGGTGCAGGGAGATGAATCACTTGAGCAAAGACTGTGGGATCTGCCCCTACTTGTGGAGCCACTTTCTTCATAGCAAATACTGGCTGTTCAAACCACACTCACGTTTCTATTTTGGGTCACTGTTTACAAGTACAGACTAACAACAGTGGGAGAGTGGAAATCTGCTACCAGCCAGCACTCTCCTGGCACTCTCAAAAGCAGTTTACAGAAACTACATTACTGGAGAGGATCAGAATGGACAATTGCTCTAAATACATTAAAAAGGTGCTATTAGCTGCCAGGGACTTCACATTTCCTAAGAGGAAGTTGAATATATGGCACTTTCTCTAGCAGGTTAGAGGAGTAATTACTAGTGCGGAGACTTAGACACCGACTCTTATCTTTGACAGGTTGTCAAGGATTTCTGAGACTAGTGAAGTATCACAATGTTTTCAAAATATCAGCAAATTTTCTAGTGAAGAGCTGTACAGTTACGGGTGCTTGACTGAAGCACCTCTTAATGGCTGTCAGAAGTAATTTGCACTGTCGCTCAGCAGAGGCAATGGATGGTTTAATATCCAGGCCTTTTGTTCTGCACAGGCACGTCAGCTAAGTACATATCGTACCCAAAGGAAATTGCTACCCATTCTTCGTACATTTGCTTCTCTTGGTGTGAAATCGCCTGCTACTCCAACAGGCCTGTTCAAAGTCCCTCATCAAAACCATAATTGTGGTTCAATCAACAGTGTTTTACAAGAAGGAAAATGACTTGACCACAAGTGCTCAAAACGGATGTCATGCCAAACTCACAACCCATCAAGGTGCAAGGACACTTTGCATGACCTGCCTGGATTTTCAAGAGCTGAGTTTTATTGAGCAGTCATCTCAATGATTTTGTGTTCTCCTTTCTAATATAGCAGTGGGCTCCTTTCTGTAAAGGATTCTGTATGCTTTGAATGCCCATGATGAGCTGGCAGGTACAAGCAACTTGTTATGTCTGGGTTTTCTTCAGCAGAAGCATGGTTGATATGTCACTGAGATCAGAACAAAAGGGCAAGGAAAGCAAAACAAAGAAATTTAATCTCGGGTCTGCTACTCATCTCTCCACATGGTGAGAAGATCCTTACATATTTCCCTTTTCCAGTTTCAACCCTCTACATGTTGAAAAGTATTATACAGCTGTTAACATTGTATTAATATTTAAGATTAATGATGAGGGAAAAGCCTATCAGAGCCAAAGCAAGGACTCAAAGTCAGTCAAATGAGATTCAAGTGGAAGAGAAATCAGACTTCGTTATTCCTAGCATTGTTAGAAAGATACCTTCTCTTTCATCCCAGAAATTCTCCATGTGAACAAAGAAAGTCCAGGTAATTTAACCATTAGGCTGTCAGGGAGTTGTTATTGCCTAGATTAACATGCCAGCAAATCAGGACAAAGCCTGTGGCTGCTTTCAAGTCATTGCCGTCTCCACTCCTGATCTTCAGTGGTAGCCAGTGCCATCAGAGGTGCTGGTGATGCACACAGAGGGAGCAAGATGAGTGAGAAGCTCAGCTGTGGCCAGAGTTGTTCTTTGGTGGGTTTTTGTGAGATGTCTGAGTCAGAGTCAGCAATGATAGCAAATCTACAACAGAAAACCAGTAAATTAGAGGCAAAGATATTGAAGGTAGGAAAATATATTGTGGCTTATATTGGGGTGTTCCTAAAAGGATTATGTTCCTTTTGTTCTCTAAGAAATAACTAGGTAATATGTTGTGCAGGCCTGAACCAAATCCACAGGGCAAGGCAAGGCAGGCAGAGGGGTAATACTCTTTCTTGAAGAGCTGTGCAGAAAAGCAAGACATTGCTGAGGGGCTCTGAGCCCCAGACTAAGGAAGGGCAGATTAGGCAAATGCTCTGATAATAAGAAACTGAAAGGATAACATTACATGTTTTTGGGGTAGCACTGATGCTTCACAACAGAAAAGAAGAAGGTGAGTGGATAAGAATAAGAATATAATGGTAGGGCCTTGAAAAAGCTGTAACAATCAGAAAGGTAAGTTAAGTGAGGACAACTGTGCGTGTTAAAAAGGAGGGCAACAAAGTTCATGATAAAATGAGGCCCAACAGCTTGAATTCACAGAACAGCAACAAGAGCCACTGTAAACCAGAGGGTAAAAGAAGAAAAAATCCTGTTAGCCATAAGAGCAGGGAGAAGTAACAAGATGATGTTGACAATGCTTGTGAAAATATTGCAGGCTCTAAAAGGAAATTTCAGTGCAGTCAGAAATTTCCTATTATTTAAGTTTTTTTCTTCTGGTAACTTTAAGAAAGAGGTTAGCATTCAGCTTTGTTAGAAAAAGCTTCAGTGATTCATCCTCAAGAGTATGTGAAATGGAGAGTTGACCTGATCATGTGGGAGCTCTAGAAATGACAAGTGTGTGTAAAACAGGGGGTGAGCTTCGGGAGGGAGGCGGACATATCCCGAAAGCTGCAAGTGCTGATTTGAGGGCTGCTGCTGCCAAATGCTCAGTCTCTGGAAGAATGTGTACCCAGTGATAAGTCTGCAGATTTCAGCAAGAAACAGGCTACCAAGAAATGGACTCTGATAATAAATAATCCTAGAATAATTGTATTTCTTTCCCCCAACCCCATGTGTCATTTGCCAGAAGATAAAATGAAGCAACATGAGGCCATCAGGGCTAGCTGTGGTCTCTGCCTCTCTCACGACCATTTGGCCCCCTCGTTCTCACTGGATCTTCTCAATCTCACTGGCTTTATTTTCTCTTTCCCTTGGTTCCTTTTCTGCTTTTTTTCCTCCCAGTGACTGAAATGCCATTTCTGTTCTTTTTTTTTCATGTTTAAGCCACAACAATTAACTAGAAGGCAAAATTTCAGACCTTATTTAACCTCATCCATCAACAGAAATCCAGTAAAATGTGATCCAGTTGTAGGTCTGTAACACTTTCTACTCATTTCAGTTTATTCATTTCAATTTAGTGGGAAAGCTGTTCTTTGTGGCAAAGAGAATGTATTTTGCTCTGGTCTGTAATAGCATTGTTAGCTTATGCTGCAAGGAGACAAACCACTCTTGCATAATCATATTTATTAGATCATCAGCACTGTTTTAGAGAAGTGCCAACGATCAGCACATAGGAAAAAAAGAGAGCTGTCAGCAAAGGCCATTAGGTGGAAAAACTTTGGAGGGAACCTGCAGGCAGCACACAGCAGTAATGAAGCAGCCACGTCTGATGTCTCCAGTTAATTATCTCAGTGAGAGTTTGTTGTGAGGCGCTGCTGTGGCTGAGCTGCAACTCGGTACAAGCGTGGGACATGAGGCTGGATGTAAATGCATGTGGTTCGTTTCCTTTAATGACAGCACTCACACATGTGGCATTGAAGGGTCCCAGAGTGATCACTTTTGAAGCAGTGACACCCACAAACTAGATGCCTTTGTTGCACTTATATGTACACACAATCTCAAAATTATATACACCTGCCTATGCTTTCAGGCTGGCAGGCTTCCCAACATATGTGTCCTGTTTTTCTTCAGGAGCCACGCAGATTTGTTCTTCTGGTCACTAATATTGTTTTTGCTCAGTTTAGTCACACAGCCTTCTCCTACTCTCATTGGGAAGCTCCCTCTGCAAAACAATAGTTCATTAGGAGATAATTTATGCATCAATTACATACCTTGGTGACTGTGCATTGTCTATACCTACAAAATAACGGGAATATCAGTGGCATAGAATCAAGTTTGTTTAATTATAACACAAGGGAAATAAATCCATTGAAAACAACTGTTTTGGCAGCTGCCTTGAAAATGCCTTGCTCTTCACCGACTCATTAGTGTAAAGTCCAGGAGATGAGTGACTGTAGATGCTGCTGACCTTTTGTGCTGAGGTAGTACATCACCAGAGAAGAAGATCAGAAAAAATGTCAAGGAGTGCAGGAAAACAGGTAACACTCAGTTCTATGTAACATTTTCTATACACCTACAATGAAAAGGCACTTTAGAAAGCAACAAGTTGCTGAGACTTCACATTACCTTTGTACTATTACTAGGTTGAAAATCTTGCATGCTTAAAGCTCCTTCTTGAGAGACACTGGTGAAAAAGGCTAGATAATACTTTTTTTATGCCTGAGAGGCACAAAAAGTACCTTGAGTTAAAGAGATAATGCCAGTTTTGAGGTCATTTTAAAAGAAATTATTTTAAATTAGGTTCAAATGAGGTATCTGAAATTCTCTGGCAAGTGCTCTCTTCCTTTGAAAAAAAATAATTTGCAGTTGCATCTTTCAATTCTCTCTCTTTCCCCCCTCCCACTCCTTCCTTGATATGGTGAAAATCCTAACAAGTAAGAGTCCAAGCTGCCTACAGTCAAATTTACTGCACACTGTTAATGTGATGGAAGACATGGTATGGATTAGAATTGCAAGCAGAAGTGCAGTGCCACTACCCTGAAAACTAAGTGTTTCCAATACATAGCCTACAAAAAAAAGTGTGGCTGTAAATATATAGAAAGAATTAAAAATTATTGATTAATGAATGAAGGCTGCCCTCTGTTTAGAACTGCGTTTTTGTGTTGTGTTTTACAGCAAAAGTGCCATGTTGAAGATTTCATACTGCCTAGGATTGTACTGAAATAGGAGCTCAGCCCTGAGCTTGATGTTTTCCCACTCTCTGCCACAGAACAGCTTGGAGTAAACAAGTCTGTTATTAACATGTTGCTCAAAAGCAGTTTGAAAACACAAAGGCTCCAACATATATTTTTGCCTTAAAAAGACACACAGAGAATTCTTTGCTGCCTCAGGAAATAGATATGCAGCTTGATGGTCCATGCCCTGTTTTGGGAATAAGTTACATAGAATTTATTTTGTCTCATTCCAAAATAAATGATCATGATCTGCCCAGATGTTCTTTTTGTCTTTGCAGATTATTTCTTCCCTTTTTTCCATCTTAACAGACCAACTGCACTGCAAGAAAGAGAATGATGCATCACAGTTGAAGATGGCAAAAGTTTGCCTTCCTCTACCTCAAGCAGTTCAAGCATTAATGGTAGTTTTGAGATTTAATTCTTGCACCCTTGTGAGTCCCTGAGATCTTCGCTGGCTGAAAATTCAGGTATTCAGAATAAGGAGAGATCCTTGCTGGCCGGCAGCACTCTGCTGATGCTGTGTGGTACTTGTTACAGAGTAGGACAAGCAACTCTGTAACAAGCAACTCTGTAACAATCTCCCTCTTACTAATCAATTGGTTTTCATCTTCCAACATGAGTTCTCTGCTCACCATACTTTGTTAATGAGGAAGTTGGTAGACAGGAATGACTGAAGTTAGAGCATCAACTGTTCGTGGAATAGTCTTCCTGGCTCAAGGCTCCCAAATCAAAATCAGCTTCTGCAGAAGTTTCCCTCTGTGCCTCGCAGCAGATCTCAGCTCTGGCTCCAGACCAAAAAATTTTGACCCTATGGAGGCCCAGCTGAACTCAGGGACCGTCCAAATGTGGGCAGCACTCAGCTCCTCCAGCACAGGGAAACCTCTCTGATGGTGTCCATCACTGACATCTTGTGGGGCCACCAGCTCCCAGGAGCACATCTTCCCTAGTTTCTTGCTGGGCTTTGAGGAAAGCACATGGGTTCCCAATGGCAAAACTCCCATCAGCTTCAAGAGGGCAGCATCAGGCCTTTTGCATCTTCTGCTGCACTGGTTTTCACTCAGCACCATCAGGCTGCATCAATCAGCCAGCTCCTAAAATGGATGAAGAAACACTGTGTGGCTGCTGATGACGCTGCCAACTCTTCATCTTGCCTAGCTGGACAAGGGGAAAAAAAAGAGAGAAAGGCTGTGCAAGTCTGAATTTGGCCATCTCTCTTCTCAGACACATCTGTTTCCATGCAAGCAAGAAGAAAATGGGTGACTAACACACAGCTCTGTGGCTCAGCAGCTGGCCCCTGGATCCTCCTCCATGGCACCAAATGTGTCCCTGGCAAACACAAGGCTGAGATTTTAAATGAGGAATTAATGAAAATGCACTCTTTTTCCTGCTTGTTGTCCCTTTAAATTCAGTTTCCATGGAAACAGGTATGGAAAGGCTGCCTGGAGGAAGCCAGGAGAGATCTCTGCCTGGCCGCCTTCCCCTCTGGGTTGTCAGCTGAGCCACCCCAATTGTCAGGCTTTTACAGAAGTTTTTGCTATTGTCATTTATGCCTGGAATATGAGTGATGACTCCTCGTGGATTCCCTCTCTAAGGAGTCCTGAGGCGGTCAGCCATGCTGCTGTCGCCTGCTGCTGGGCTGTTTGCAAGTGGAGCTCCTCTCCTTCCGTGGCCCATCCACTGGAGCACAGGCTCATCTGAACCCCCATGACGCTGCTTTGCTGCAAATGTCACCCCTGTTAGAAACATCCATTCCACTGCTTTTTTCTTTTTGAAACATGATGGTGGGTGTGATCTGAGTACACAGACTGAGCTGGGAGTGGTGGCAGAGGGAAAACTTTTATTAGCATTTGAGGAGCTTCTAGTGTGTCTGTGTAAGATTGCCTTAAAGAAAACTGACTTTGCAGCGGAAGTTGACTAACAATATAAGATCTATCCACCCTCTCAGCTGAGTTCTGCAGACAAACACAGTTCCAATATAAAAACAAAAGCAATTTTTAAATGTAATTAATTTTAAATGTAATTAATCCTAATCATCCTAATAGTTCAGTGTTAGCTGTTATTGCTTCAGACACGCATGAAAGCATTGTCCTCCTTGGTAACCTAGATGCTTGCCTGTAACTAGAAAGGCAGACTATCATATCTGAAATGTAATACTGAGATAGTTTTTTGCAATCCAGATGAGCAATTTCTTGCATATTTTACCAGAAAAAACCCTTTGCTTGCTGCTGGTAAGTCTCAGATGGAGTATAACCTTCACTGTTGAGCAACCAGACTTCAAAGAGGATGTAAACTTGTACTGGGGGGAATTCAAAGAGCAATGGACATAACCAGAGGTCTAGAAAAGAGACCTATAAGACAGAATTGAACAAACTGAAGATATTTGGTATAAGAGGATGCAAATCAAAGGGCTACATCTCAGTAAAAGGATAAAGTAAAGAAGAGAGGAAGATAATAAAATGCTTTCCATGCTGCAGAATCATGGAGCAGTTTGGATTGGAAAGGACCTTAAAGATCACCTAGCTGCAACTCCCCCGCCATGGAGAGGGACACCTTCCACTAGACCAGGTTGCTCAGAGACCCATTCAACTTGGCCTTGAGTACTGCCAGGGATGGGGCATCCACAACTTCTCTGGGCAACCTGTGCCCGTGTCTCCAGCATGTCCGTGTCTTTCTTGTGCCCAGAATGGATAGAAGAGAAATAACAAGGTTAAACTGCAAAGGGGGAAAATTTCCCCAGGGATAGGGACAGTCGTAAAATACGGACTTATGCTTTTCTAAGCCAAATATCCCCATCTCAAAGTAGGATGGGCAGGCGCTTTCTCTTTCCTGACATAGGACATTTTCAGTGTCTGAGATGCAATCCTATCTTCAGGCAGCCTGTTCCAACACTTCCTCATGAGTTCCCTTTCTGTAAAGCTAAGCTTAATTCATTACTTTTTATTCCCAGTAAATGATTCACCAGCTGTGTTCTCCTCACTTTCGTGGCCTTTGGGCACACCGTGATGCTCTGACCCCTTTCCTGGGAGCTGCTCCTCTACCCACCATTTCCCTCCCACACAGAAGAGCACTGTCATGGTAGTGCCTCCTCTCTCCAGGCTGCTCCTCCAGTTGCCCTGGATCATTTGCATGCTGCTGTCTTTCTTCAGCATGCTGGGATAACTTTTTTGGTACAGGGAGGGAATAACTTCCTGCTCTGCTCTGCACTGGTGCTGCCTCACCTCGAGTCCTGTGTGCAGTTTTGGGTGCCACAATATAAAAAAGACATGGAGCTGTTAGAGAGTGTTCAAAGGAAGGCAATGAAAATGGTGAAGGGCCTTGAGGGGAAGCCGTATGAGGAGCAGCCGAGGTCACTTGGTCTGATCAGCCTGGAGAACAGGAGACTGAGGGGAGACCTCACTGCAGTTACAACTTCCTCCTGAGGGGAAGAGGAGGGGCAGATCCTTTCTCTATGGTGAAAGTGACAGGACCTGAGGGAATGGCCTGAAGTTGTGTCAGGGGAGGTTTAGGTTGGATATCAAGAAAAGGTTCTTCACGCAAGGGTGGTTGGGCACTGGAACAGGCTCCCCAGGGCAGTGGTCACAGCACCAAGCCTGACAGAGACCAAGAAGCATTTCCACAATGCTCTCAGGCACACGGTGTGACTCTTGGGGATGGTGCTGTGCAGGGCCAGGAGTTGGACTCGATGATCCTTATGGGTGCCTTCGAACCCAGGCTATTCTGTGATACCAGAACTTTCTGCGGCCAACACCAACTCCCGCCCCTTCCACCGGCCCCGCCAGGGCGGGGACCCGAACCCACGGTCCCGATACAGCGAGGGCCCGCCCCGCCGCTCAGTGCGAGCGGAGGAGGTTTGTCCCTCACGGGCCGCCGTGTGCCGGGTGTGCTCCGCTGCCGCGCTCGGCGCTTGCTCGTCTCGTCCGCCGCCCGGCCCGGCCCGGCCGCTGCCTCGCCATGAGCGACAAGGGCGAGCTGGACCTTACCGGCGCCAAGCAGAACACGGGCATGTGGCTGGTGAAGGTGAGGAGCCGCCGCCGCGCCTCTGGGCCCGGCCCAGCGCGGCCTGTGGCAGCCGGGCCCCTCCGCTCGTCCCTGCTCCGCCGTGCCCGCGGTGGGAGCCGTGAGGCCGCGGTTCCCCGCGTCAGGCTCGCCCTGTGGCCCAGGACAGCCACTGTGACTGTTCCCCTTCTCGGGGACAATGCGGCTCTAGGCTCGGATGCCTGCTGAGTAAAGGAGACACCGCAGGGAAAGTTGGGCTCCCGGGAGCTACCACAGAATCAGAATGTTGAGGAGTTGGAATGAACTTTAAAGATCATTCAGTCCCAACTCCGCTTGCGGTGGGCAGGGACAAATCCCACTAGACCAGGTTGCTCAAGGCCTTACCCAGCCTGGCTTTGAACATTTCCGGGATGGGGCATCCACAACCTCCTTGGGCAGTCTGTGCCAATGTCTCACCACCCTCACAGTAAGACATCTCCTCCTTGTCCTTGCCAGTGGTTTGTGACGAGCAACAAACATGGCAGTATTTTTTATTCCCCCAAAACTTTGAGAGTTGGGAAAAGTTTTGAGTGTGCCCAGATTCATGTCCTGATTAAAACCCCCTTGAAATCCAACAAGGAACGTGAACGCTAACGTCTTGTCATTACAGCTCCCTTTGGTGCTAGTGAAATACAGCTGTAGTGGAGGGGCTGTGAAAAGGTAGCGAGGGTGTCAAATCAAACCTGTTTGGTGCAGGGCCACGCTCCGGTCTGGTGCCACCACTGACAGGCTGGTGTTGCTCAGTTCCTTGGAGTGAGTGTCTTGCTGCCAAGACGTTTTGCTGCCAACACCAAGCATTGTTTCAGAAGGAGGAGACTTGAAGCCAATAGGGGAGCATGTGCCCTGCCTGATTCGAGTCCCCTCTGGTTGTGCTCCTCTTTTTCTAGACCTGTATTTATTCTGTCTTGGGAGAAACAGTTGCTTCCTCCCCTTCCTCCTTTAGGAATAGGTTCAGACCATCAACTTGAAAGAACCTGTAGGGACAGGGTGGTACCCAAATACTAGTCCTGGGTGGTGAGGGGCGTGTAACACCATCATACTTCAACTACCAAACTTCTTACTGAGGCCTTAAAAATGATTTGGGATTCAGACTTGCTTTGCTGTGCAGAATTTTTGGTGGGCAGGTCGCTGCATCTGGCTTCCTCTTCTGTACAGACACCTGAGTGTCTGGTGTCAAGAAACCAGAATGAACACTGTGCAGTGCTCTAATTGTAGTAGCTTATCCAGGGCACTATCAATGAATGCTGGCAGCAGAAAGCTGCAGAAGTAGATCATGACATACTGAGTGAGAGGATGATAAAATGGCAGATGAAATTAAGAGTTGAAAGATCTAACCTGGCGTGCATAGAGAAAAACTATCCTAATTATATGTACACAGCAGTTAGGTTTCTGCTGGTTGTTGTCCTTCAGGAGTGGTTTTTTTCAGTACATGGGGATAATTCTATAAGAACGTCATGTGAAATGAGCAGAGTCAACATTGGACATGATTACAAAACATACAGAAAATGAAAGAGAAAATATTATTGTACCATCATGTTGCCTCTATCTGAAATGCTCAGGGTAGCCGTGGTCTCATCCTCCCTGCTGTGGAAAGTGTACAGGGGATCTGGGAACAGTGCAGAGGAGAGCACCAGGTCTGGTCTTGGCAAGAAGGAATGATGGCTGTGGAGGGAACTCCTAAATAAGTTATTACGTTTTAGGCTGGCGAGAGGATTAATTTGTGAATCTTGTAGAGATCTGAAGCAATGAGTAATGTCATGGGTGGATAAGGAAGAAGTGAATAGGAAAGAGTCAGTCTGAACACAATATTTAGAGGTGTGTCAGATTAATTCATTGATGGCGCTCGGTGCAAGCAAAATAGGTACTGTTTTGCACAATATGTAGTTAAATTTTGGAACTTCTTGCAATAAGTTGTGAATGTCAAAACTTCGCAGAAGCTCAGACACCATTAGTCAAAGTCAGGCAAGAAAATTGAACTGAGAGATTTAAAATTAATATGCTGCCATGCCCCATGTCTGCTAAAACATCCTAGAAATTAGAAGAGCATGCTGGGGAAATATATTTTCTTTGTATGTTCTTCCTGAAGTAACTGCCATTGGCTGCATTTGGAGACAGGACACTGAACTTACTTGTCCTTTCGTCTGATACAGTTTGATGTTTCCTGAAGCAAGGCGTTTTCAGGCACGTGTGTGCTTACAGTTGATGCTACTCTGTTTAATGAGAAAACAGGACTGAAAGGAAAGCTTAAGTATTACTCTTCCAAGTAAGTGTTGATGTTGTCCTTCTTGCATGTGTTCTGAACTTACGTCTTCTTGTATATTAATGATAGTAAAAAAATACTGAAAAGATGCTAACACTGATAGACCATAACATGGATTATGCAGGATTTTATCCTTTGATTTCCTTCGGACTTGAACTTGGAAACAACCACCCCTGTTAGCAGGACTTCCAACACACTCAGAGGCAAGACAGTGCACGGTACCTATACTTTTTATCTTCACTAGCTAGGACAACAAGGCTGAATTTATCCTTCCTTTGAGGGAGAGAGCATTCAGTTCTGATGGAATAAAAAACCTGGCTTATTTGATTTCCTATTAGCATGCATTTTGCTAGCACAGGAAGTATTCCAGAGAGACTACTTAACAGGCAATAAAAAAATGTAGTGATGAGTATTTTACAAGCATGAGCAGTAAAAGGAGGTGCCATAAAGAGAGTGAGTTGTTTTAGTACAAATACAGAAAGCAACTGGATTTTTATTTCTGTGTTTTCAGTGAAAGCTAAGGTAGAGAAATAGTACGAACATTTGGTTATGTACTTGTGGTAAAGTGAAGCCCATTTAGTGTTAGCCATTAGAATTGTTAATTTCTTGTTCACTGTGTGTGTTGGTCAGGTTTTTTTATTTAATCTGCTGCATTGTTCTATAGCTAGAAAGATGATATCTTTATTTAATTATTTTTTGTATGTTCAAGGAAAAATTAAAACATAGAACCTGACATCAGCCTTAGTTTCTGTTGTATGCACTGCATATGGATTGCTATATAGAGAAAGAGCTAATTTAGTTTCTTACAGAAAAGTGGAAGTAGTTTTTTTACAGATGGGGGCTGCTTGCGTGTTCCCTTCTAAAGGCAGGTAGGAAGCTGTGCCTGAGCTGAAAAATGAGTGGAGCTGGGGCCCTCTTGTCCTACGCTGCCTGCAGGGTGCCTTGTGTACTGCAGCCTGGGTGGTTGTGTGATGTGAGTAGCAAAAGGACAACAGAAGTGGGAAGAGGTCTTGAAGTGATGTTCCTTAGTGCGTCAGATTTGTTCTAGTGATTAAACTGTATTTTTTGTCTTTTGGAGAGAAGAGTGTTCTTACCTGCAGATCCCAGAATAAAGGCCACTTGTCCTGAAAGGCTGTGTGCGGTAGCCTTTCAGTTGGGCAGGCACTCGGTCCACAGGTCACTCTTTGTGCGGGTGTGTATTTTTCAAAATCCTGCTGTGGGATCTTTGAAAATTCTACCCTGTAAAGACAGGTTGCTCTTGTTTACTGTGTGTTCTTTCAAGGAGTGTTGAGACTTTGAAAACTGACTGTTTTCCATACGTTAATCTTTTCTTATGCCAAAGTTAAAAGAACCGTGCAAAATAAGATGTCTACGGCATTTAAGACTTTATTTAATCTTTCCTGATCGTTTACGTCATTAGCATGTGGGTTTGTGAGTAGCACCTGGTTTTATCTGAAGTACCTATGGATAGCTGGAAGTAATCCTTTGATCACAGCCCTTCATAACCTTTTGTCTTTCTCTGCATAGCCCTTGACTGCAGGTAGGCCAGCAGAAAGATGATTAAATGCACTCTTTGAGACTTTCCCATGCAGCTGAACGGAGTATGATTGATCTGCAACCTCTTAATCTGACTAAATTCCCAGTCTGAATGTATTATATAGCTAGTCAGTGATTTTAACACCATGAGAGCCCTTCACTCCTTGTCCACTCATACTGAATGTGCATCTACCTTATTAGCTGACAGTATAAATACAGATTAGGTGCAAGCACATAGTAATATTTCCGTTGAGTCAGCTGGAGCATGTCATAGCATTTATCTTGACTTTAGAAAGAAAAATATATCTGATCTGGCGCGGAATCTGCTGTAGGAAGTTACCACTTTGAAAACTGAAAAAGTATATATCAATAGATTGTGCCAATTCATGGCTTTCTGTTGTGCTTTTGTGGTATTTTTGACCCAAATTGTCTGAACTTTATGGGAACCTGGACTGCCATTTAGTTTGTCTGAGCAGCTGGAGGACATCTGGATTTTGTAGTTATTTCACATGTAATTCATGGGTTGCTGTGAGTCTAAAGGTAAGTGCTAACTAAGCACCAGTTCCAAGATATCTTCTGGAGTTCTTGAAGAAAAGATAAATGCAAAGTTAGTGTTAATTTAATTTGAGCTTTAGGAAGTTAGGAGGTTGCTCTTTGTCAGCAAGTTCTTGGAACAGGCATAGCTTAGTGCATTTCTCTTTCTTACTGGCTGTGCCTCACACCATTTTTCTATGTGGGCACAGATGTTTTCAGTAGCTGTGGAGTGTGTGAGCCAGGACAAACTTTGCTGTGCCAGTAAAGAACGTGGCTGTAAAGTTCTGAAGAGTGCACTGCTTCCCAGAGGCCTTTATTGTCCATTTTGAGCCCAGGTCACCTAATGCTGCAGATACCACAACCTTTGGATCTGCAGGAGTTAGTGTGTGGATGAGTTAACATCATCGCAGCAGGTTTTCATCCTCACATTATGCAGGTCTTCTTCCTGTCCCTGGACTAACCACTACTTTGTGCAGCTGTTCGGGAAAATGAGCTGGGGAGCTGCTTTGGTTTTTCCACCTGCTAAACACAAAATCAGCGTAGCTAAAATGTAGAAGTCACCCACTCCTCCTAGCTAGATCAGTCTGCTCTTTCCATATACTGACCACCTGCACAAAGACTTTGCCCAATGCAGTGAAGAGCTGGGAATGAGTGATGGGAAGCAGATTTGCCTAGGGTGGTTCTGCTGTTGGAGCAGTGAACATCTGATGGCAGTAGGCTGTGGTCTGCTTCTCAACATGTCTGAGGTTCACAAAGTCTAAGCCTTCCCTTCCCAGCAATTACTGAGTTGTAATTGCCTAACTTCTCATCACTGTGGTTGGTTGGCTGATGGGTTTTTTTTCCCAGAGAGATGATAATTTCTAATGAATATTTAAAAGTATAGTTTTACCTGATAAAATATTGAGACTTCTTAGTTTAAGAATATGATGCTAATCTTTTTCTGCCTTTCATGATTGGATAGTAGTATTTGAGATTCAAGTTATTTTAAGATATTTCTCTCCTTTGAGACTCTTATGTTGGTGTTATTTTTGTCCTACATTATTCTCTTTGCTCTCCCTAACAGAATATATATACATATATATATGTGTATGTATGTATGTGTGTATGTATGTGTATGTAACAGCTTGAGAAGTGGGCTCATGTGAACTTTGTAAAGTTCAACAAGGCCAAGCACAAGGTGCTGCACCTGGGTTGGGGCATCCCCCAGTATCAGTGCAAGGTGAGGGAGGAAAGGACTGAGAACAGCCCTGAGGACAAGGATTTGGGGGTGCTGATAGGCGAGAGGCGGGACACGATCCGGCAACGTGCATGTGCAGCCAATTCTGTCCAGGGCTGCAACAAGAGCAGCGTGGGCAGTATGTCAAGGGTGGGGCTTCTGCCCCTCTGCTCTGCTCTGGTGAGACCCCACCTGCAGTGCTGTGTCCTGCTCTGGGGTCCCCAGCATAAGAAGGATGTGGACTTGCTGCAGCAGGTGCTGAGGAGGCCACGAAGATGATAGGAGAGCTGGAACACCTCTTTTGTGAAGACAGATCGAGAGAGCTGCGTCTGCTCAGCCTGGAGAGGAAAAGGCTCCAGGGAGACCTTGTAGGTGCCTTCCAGTGCCTCAAGGGGGCTGATGGGAAAAATGGAGGCAGACTTTTTAGTAGGGCCTATAGCAGTTGGACAAGGAGTAATGGTTTTAAGTGAAAGGAGGGTCGATTTAGACTAGATGTAAGGAAGAAATGTTTTATGATGAGGGTGGTGAGGCACTGGCACAGGTTGGCCAGACAAGTTGTGGATGTGGCATCCCTGGAAACATTCAAGGTCAGGTTGGATGGAGCTTTGAGCAACCCGATCTAGTTGCAGATGTCCTTGCTCATTGGAGGGGGTTTGGATTAGATGACCATTAAGGCCCTTTCCAACTAGAATCATCTATGGCTCTCTATTGTCTACTATATTTAGCTCATCCTTTATTCTGAAGTGGTCAGGATAAAAACATTTAAAGTATTTACATATACACAATTTGTATAGAATTTTAAAATCTGCTTTTCTTGAAATCTGTTGTCTTTTCTTAGGTCCCCAAATACTTGTCACAACAGTGGAGTAAAGCTTCAGGAAGAGGTGAAGTGGGAAAACTAAGGATTGTCAAGTAAGCCTTTACTCTACATTTACTGGTTTCATTTCTTAGAAGTTACCTGCAGTAAAATAAGACTGTGTTGCACCTGTTATAAGACATAATCCTGTTTCTTGCCAACAGTGTGCATATTTCTCTGATACATAACATGGTATTTGCTTGTGTAGTGATTAGGAATATAAATTGTACAAAATAATACTGAGGATTCACTCTGTCCCGTTACATGATGTTTGATTTCCTAGGTTTAAGGAAACCTAACTGCAGAATTTTCTTTTATTTACATGTGTTGTTTTGCTGCTTCTGTTCTCACATGCTGATTTTTCCCCTTTATTCTTGGGCATCAACATAACAAAAAATCAAGCCACTCAGGAGTGAAGATGAATAACAAAACTAGAATTTGAATTTGCTATTTTATCAGGAAAGCTAACCTTGAGGAATTATGTTGTGGAAACTTTGTTAAATATTTTTTAATATTTATATATTAATTAAATATTAAATCTTTTCTTTTTCAGAAATCAAGGAAGAACAGAAGTAAGTAATTGCTAAAGTTTATATTTTGAATTCTAAAAATTGTTTGGAACGTGCTGGTTTCTAATGTCACGTATTTTTTGTTATACCTCTAGCGAGATGTTGTACCACAGAATTGGGAGGAGAGAATTCTGTTAGTAGCTCTGCCCACAGATGCCTGTGGGACTTGCATGAGGTCTCTCTGTTCCCTCACTTTGTTTACCCATCTGAAAGCAGCAGTCTTAGTAGTGACCTTCTCTTCAAGCATATTGAGATGTGTTAGTACAAAAGGCACAGGAAAAGCACGCAGTGCTGGTGTGAAGCATCCCTCTCCGAGTTCCTGGCTGCGGCCTGTGTCTAGGGATTCTGGTTATCCAGTCCCCCCTTCCTTAGCTTCTGTATTGAGCATACAATGTGAACATGGCAAGGGAGCTGTGTTTAAGCCCCTTCTGGGCTGTATGCAATTCAGGAGTCCCAGCCTAGAAACACTTGTGGTACTTCAGCACTTTTTCTAGAACTCAGCTGGCTGTGTGAAACATTCTTAAGCGCTCATACTGAGCAATGGCTGAAAACCTATTATGCCTTATATTTTAATAAGTAAAATGAAATTGTTCTCTGACTTCAGGAGGAAGTAATTTACAACTTTTTAAAAGTTGAGTAAATTTTATTAAGTACATGAAAGCTTTGAATTCTGTATTTCAACGAGAGATCGGTGTGGAAGGACTCTTATATCACTCTTTATTTTTGAAATAGAAATGTTTTATACTACTTTCTCTCTATTTGTTTCCCCATAAGTTGTGAAACAGTGTAATTGAGTCTGTTTAGTAACACTGTGGCAATTGTGACTGTTAGGTGTCATTTACTTTGAATGAAGAGCTTGCAAACATCAATGATATTGGAGGAAAGCCTGCTTCAGTCAGTGCACCAAGGGAACATCCATTTCTTCTGCAAAGTGTGGGAGGACAGACCTTAACAGTGTTCACAGAAACTTCAGTAGGTAAGTTAGAGTTAAAATTGTTATGATTCCAGCATGTCTGGTTTCAATAAACTCAATGCTGTAAAAGACAGAAGACTCAGAAATCAGATTTTGGCTGTTTTGTTGTTTTCTGCATAGATAACACCGTTGTAATTTTTTTGTGTCTGTCTGTGTACTTGGTGTGATTGAGCAACTGATTTAAGTTCTTCAGGGTTATAATGTACGTTTCAGCTCTGGGTCTGCTGAAGAAGACAGAGGGAACATGGAATGCAATACAGAGTGCAGTACATTGTGTACATTCTCCTTTAGGGTTTTCACTGAAAAAAAAGGGTTTTTGTTCCCATGTATTTTTGTATGAACTAGTATTTGGTTTTTTCTCCTTGAATTGGTATCTGCTGTGAATATAGTGCTGATTTTTCCTCTGTCCCTTTTTTTTATTTAATCAATTAAAACTTTTGCATTTCTTAGCAACTAGAAAAAGTTATTTGAGGACCATGGATCTGCTGAGTAGAAGTTATTAACTGAGAGCAAAGGGTAGTTAGTGACATGAAAATTGATTGGAGTGAAGCACTGAATAAGTACAGACCCTGTCAAAATTGTTTTTGCTTGAGATTAGTAAGCATAACATGCAGTCAGTTAGTTTTCCTGAAACTGATTTAAATGCAAAAGGGCTAAAGTCTTTTTGCTGTTGTGTTTAAGTTGGTGTTGACAGTACAATCAAAAATACACTTCATTGCGCTTTTCTTGCTTGACTTTTTTTTGCTTTTAAAAATGAATGTGACACAAATATTCCAAATTCCAGTCAGATTCCTTACAGGCACCATGTTTCTGAGGTGACACTCGTGTGCTTAAATGTGTAGATAAGTTTTGAGCTCTATGTCCAATTTCAACAAATTTCGAAGTGAATTATGGCTAGTGTGAAAACAGGTGTCTGAAGAGTGGACTGTACAGATGTCCCAGCTGAAAGAAAGGCTGCCGCTCTATTTGATGCCAGAAAATCCCCTTGGAAAAAACCACTGTATTGACCATGGAAAAACACTCAATAAAAACTTACATATCTTTGCACATCAGTCAATCTCCAGCAAGGCAGTCATAGGAAATTGAAATTCACTCATTCTTAGGTTCACAGGCCAGTATTTGTCTTCATATTATAATTAGTATATTTTTTTCTGAAAAGCATCTTATTCCTTTTCCTTTTTTTAAACTGCACCACGTAACACAAGCAGTATGTCAGTTTGAACCGTGGGCCAAAGATTAAGCTGGTATGCAACTGCAGATGTCATGCATCTAGAAGGGTGCAATTGAGGAATTAGGCAAATGAAATATGGGTAAAAAAATGCTTTGTGCTCTATTGCTCTCAGTCAATACCCTTCTTGAGGACTGACTTAAATAAAATGGAACAAATGGCATAAAGCAGTTGTGTTTGTTTTATACAGGGTGGGGTTTTTCTGATTGTGGGTTTGTGATTTGTTCCCTCCTCCACCCTTTTTTTTTTGAGCCCGTTGAATGCCCTAAGATCTGTTCTCTGTGTAGTCCTTTAACCCTGGGATCCTTATGTTGTAGTGACTGTCTTTTTGATGGCCTGTCTGAAATATGCTGTGATCTCGGAAGATGCTGTAGGGAGTTTACATATTCTGGATAATTCAGCACTTCACACTGACTCATCAAGTCATTTAGAGCAAGCAAAAAAGATTAAGTTTGACAAGTAATTTAATACTTTTCTGCATGATGTAATTTCTAGTCTTCTGAATGGGTTTTCTGTGGGTCTTGTTTTGCTTTGTCTTAACTGAACTTGCTTCTCCTACTTGTAGTACTGGAAGAAATCCTTCAGTTCTTTCATTGTAAATGTCTGCATCTCTGGTTATCTCTGGCATCTCTATATTAGTTAATGGACTGCAGTAGGCTCTTCTAAGGTGCAAGTTATTGTGTCCAAACTCTAATGAATTGCAGTTTCTTGCTCTTCTGCAGTGTGTGTCTGAGCTAATATAAAGCTGGGTAAAGTGGCTCCCATCCCAGATACTGTTAAAAATCTGGCCTATGGTGGCTTTCACACGTGCTGCATCTTCTGTTTGGATTACTGCTGGGGTTTCTCCCATTTATTTTTTCTTTCCCTTTTCCTGTATTTTGAAGTAGCCCCAGGAAATAATACTGAGTACTCTGAAAGTGGTAGTTGCGAAGTATCTCCCTACTTCCTTTGCAAGGCTGTTGCACATGTGGGCTTTGCATCGTCCTCGTTGCTGGGCAGATCACTGAGGCCTGTGGTGGCGCTCCTGAACGTGAGTGTAGCAAAGCTGGTGGGAAGCATGGCTTCTGTCATGTCTGCAGAGAGATCCAAAGCACACTTGTCTCTTGCTGTCTAGGTCTTGCTGTCTAGGCTGGTTTCGGTATTATTTCTGCATTAAATATGAACTACATTCTGTTCCATAAACATCACCATATGTACATCAACAGTTGCTATGCAACAATGCTATTTGTGCTTCCAGTCATTTTATCTTATCTTTGTCATCAGCTATCATAGCTGGAATTTTTTTGGCTGGCGAAAAGCAGAGGATTTGGCATATATTTTAATATGTCTTATAGAACAAAATGAATTTTTCTTATGTGCATATAGCTAGAAACTATCTAGGGGCAATTCATGGGCCTGATACATAGGGTATGTTTGGTTAAAATTGTTTTCTGGGCTTCCCACTGGCAGATGCTCTAACATAAGATAATGCTGTAATTTAAGTTTCTTTCTTGGTTGAAGGAATGGGAAGACACTTTTGTTAAACATTTAACAGCAAACTTTTCTGATTGTGATTATGCATTACTTCCCTTACTGCTTTAGTTGCCCGATGCTTAATTTTTCTGCCAGAAGGTAGTTTAGGTTTGCTGGATCTCAATATAAATAAAATTGCAGCTTTGTTAGAGATAGTGATAGAAATTTCTTACTGAACTGGTTTTTGGGAAAATGTGCTACTAATATGACTTGTGAAAACGCAGACCTTGGCAGGCAGTTGCATCCCATACTGTAAAGGATTGATGGATGGAGGAGAAGATTTTACACTGTAGACACAAATAAAGTACAAGATATTTCTGTAAAGTTGGATGAGATGATTCATTTTATCTAAATTTTGAATATATCTTCACAACTCCCCCTTCATAAGTGGGATTACCGTAATGTCTGTTTTTGCGTCTTTAAATTCTTTCATGTTCTTTCCATCTTACTGAAAGTAAGAAGTGTTCAGAGAATTCCATTGACAGAACACATACCAGAGCTTTGCTTCTGAGCAGCATTCATGCATGGATTGTCTCACCATTTCATGCTTCACAGAACATTGCTGGCTTTTAATATTTTGTTTTTCTTCAGTTTCCTGAGCCTTCTCTCCTTCAGAAATTCAATTAATGACACTCAATTTTTTTTTGTGTTCTTGTTCAATAATACATGTAACTCTGCCTATATACCAAAGAACAGCTCCTTTTTTCCCACATTCCTTGAAAATTCTCCCATTGTTTTGAATTGTTGGGGTTTTTTTCTTTATACAGCTTCTCATATGTGAAAGGACCCTTTCTGAGTTTGTACATGAATCACATCTACCATATAACATACAATGTGCAATTGTATTCCAGTGAAAATGAATATTCAGAGGTTTTTATTCTGTATTTTGTATGTATGTATTTTTAGATATCAGCTATATCCAGCCATTAATGAAATGTGAAGGGAACAAACCCTAATAAAAATCTTTCATTAAAGCAGTTACTTCTTTAATTACGCCTTATTATTTTCAGTAAAGTACAGTGTACTCAGAATCTTGATGCCTTGTAATACTATTTCCAATTCTATTAGATAAATGTTTGAATTCTGAAATTCCTCATCAAACTGTTATTTAGGAAAGAAACACCCTCACTGTTCTGCTGTCTTAGTGCAGCCTGCTGAGGAGTTTTGAGGTATACCTGCCCACTTTAACAGTACTTTCCAATTGTCTCTGTTTGGGCTGTCACTTAACTGCATATTCCAGTCTCCCGAAAGTTTTGGGATCTAACCTAATGCCTCAGTCTTTTCTGGACTGTTAGCAGAAACAGAAAACCTATCAGCAGCCTCATGATCAAAAGAAATAGAAGCAACAGCAGCCTTTCAAATCTATGGCATTTATGCAGATTTCCAAATATTTTTGAGCATCATAAAGATGAAACCCTTGATCAGAAAAGGAGAATGTGTGACTCAAGCTAGTTTAATTACAGACATCATTTTGATGGCTCAAAATTGTGTGTGTATTATTGTGATATACAGTCCATTTAGAAAACAATTGCAGTTGCTTATATCATACCCCTTCTCCATCTCAAAAAAATGGAAATTATATTTATTTAATTACTTCATATGCTTGTTGGAGGATTAAAAAAATACCTTTAAAGCAGGTTCAGCTGGCTGGCAGGGATAAGCTGATTTTATTTTCATTTCTGTTATTTAAACTATAGACTGCTAAATTCTGTACAAATTTAAACAATTGAGGATATAACACACAGAATATATGGTCTGTTAGAATGGGCTCAGTTTGATGGGAATAGTCTTTTTGTGTACTTCATTGATCTAAAATACCTTTTTTTACTGATGTACGTGAAAAAAACCACCACCCCACTACCACAACAACAGCAAAAACCCCACTAACAACAAAAAACCCCAACTAACCAACCCCAGTCTGTTGACGTTTATCAGGGATGTTTATCAATTCTTGCATGTTGTAGAGGAGGCTGAACAGTCTGCATTAATGAATTATATTAAGTAGACATAGAACAACTTCCTTTACCTTCTTCATTATATTAGTACTGAGAAGATTTTTAAAGCAGAGACTTGTGACCTAATCATAGCAAAACTGAGTTGTCTAACAGTGAGGAAGAAAAATGCCACTTTTTTGCAAGATTGAATTTTGTCTGGTTTTATGTCTCTGCTGTTGAGGGCAGATACGAACACACACACTTTCCCTGTAGACATGAGGTACATTTATTGCTATTGGAACCAGAGGTGCTCTTAGCAATGTTCAAGTGTGAGGTGTTTGGCAATAGTTTCGGCAAGGTAGCTCTGGTCTTCCACTGGAACTGAGTTGAAAATTGAACAGCTTTAAGTCCAGTTGCTTCTCACTTCTCAGTCCAGACAGGTGTTCATGTCTTTCTATGTTTGTATGTTCTTCATTACATCCTCTCTGCTTCTTGTGTGTGTACTTACTGTTTCCTTCTTTAAGTTACAATTTAGTTAGGGTATTGGTTGGGCATTCATTTTACATTATGCTGTAAATGTGCCAAATATGCCCAAAAAATAATGTCAACCAGAAAATACTTGGTTTTCTGCAAACAGGCTGTCCTGGATGTACGTCTGAAAGTTGGCAGGGATCTTTACTCACTTTGTTAATATTTATAGCTGAGAAAGGGCCATATAATGATTGTTTCTCATAGAGAAAGCAGGTGCATTCAGCTGCTAAGACTAATAACAGCCACCTGGTGTAAAGAAAGAAGGAGCTGTAAGATACTGGTTTTTATGTTTGCATTTAGTCCTCAGGCTCTCAAGCCATCTCAATGAGAAAAGAGGGACAGAAGCCTTCAAAGCCAGCAAGAATCAGTGGCAAGAAAAACGTTTTCTAAAATATTTCATGTTTTCAGTTCTTTTAGTACCTAGCCTGTAAGTGGCAGAAATTATCAACCTAACTGAACTTGAAAATTACTGTCTGAGTTAGAGCAGTAATTCACTCTTGCCTGTAAGTAAATAGCCTGTAATGACAAAAAAGCCTGTAACTTGCCTGAGTTGAAAGCAAAAGACAAGTATGTTTTACCATTTCCAACTGTGTTTCAGGGAAGTGAAAATGTTCTTTTTATTTTCTGCATCAGAAGATGCAGAAAAAGGAGAAATATAGGAAGAACAGTCAAATATAATACTGACAAATTAATGTAGGGGGTTAATTTTATAGGACTTGGTAAGGGTTACAACTGAGATTACCACAATACATCTACTGGCAGCCATTTCTTGAAATGTGGGATGGGAATTTCTTGCAGAAAGCTGTTTCTGAATCTGACTCTGTCATTCACCGGATAATTTTTTTGATAATTTTTTTGCAAGTCACTTTGCAACACTGTGTCTGTTTCTCTTCCATACATACTTATGATTCTCTGCTACATGGAACAGGAGATGTTTCTGGTTTTATGTATTTGTTGTACTTGACAAGTACAAATACTTGACAAAAAAATACCAATGGACTATAGTACCATTTGAGGACAAATAATCAGACAGGAAAAAGCCTGAAGAAATAAATTCTTCCATGGCCTGTAGAAAGGGTAGAGAAGAGGTTGATCAAGGCCAAAAATTTACCTAATGCAAATTAAGAACATTCTTTTGCAGAACCTTGATTATTTTTGTAATATACAAAGATATTTGTTTGTCTAGACTGACCGGTGAGATAAATAAAAAATGTACATTGCTAGAGCATAATCCTACTACTGATTTTGTATAAATGTGTAACTTTGTTCTTGCAGAGCTCAGTCAGAGGTGTAATAGAGTTCTCTCATTTAAGTTGTGAGTTTGGGCACTAAAGGAGGCTTTTTTTTGTTGCTCCTGGTAGCAAATTATTCTTCAGAAGGTAAATTTATAAACATTAATCGAATCCAGTGATTGTGGTTTTATCGTAATTGATCATTCTTTACTTTGCAACCCAAATTTTAGATGTAATTTCAAATAATCAACACAGAAACATTATGATTCCTTTTCTGTTAATTTTTTTTCCAGAAAACCAATCAGACGAAAAATCAGAAAGCGGCAGTGCTGGTGAGTATAGACACTTTCCTGGAAGCACTTAAGAAATTACTTATTACTGTAGATTTTCAGTTTTGCATCTTAAGAAATTGGTAGATTAAAAAGGTAAAGTGTCTTTTTTATTATATTTAGTAGAATATCATAGCATTAAAAAATAACTTCATAAACTGTTTATCTGCTTTGACCAAAAGTTTAAATTATTGATATTTTTTATTTAAAAGAAGGGGAATAAAATGATGAGGGAGAGGTTTAGAAATGTAATGTTCTTTGGAATGTTGTTTTAGATTTTTTTATTTATTTCTCAACTTTTTTTTTTTTTGGTTCGGTTCGGTTCATTGTTTGTCTGCTTTTAGTTTGAATTCTTTCCTTTTGGTGGGAAAGTTTGTAACACATTTCCAGATCTTTTGTTATTTGATTCCAATTGCATAAACTAAGCAGTCATAAAAATAGTCCATAAAAAGTAGGATTATTTCTGATGCACACAGATTAAATAGTACTGGGGCTGGAGTGGCACTTGTAAGTGGTAAAGGCACAGATAGGAGATGGCTCATGTGAAAGATGTGAAAGAGTTTCAAACTCCTACTTTTCTTAAAAGCATTTCCTAAACATGAGTCTAGTGGATGTTTAAAATGTCTTCTTGAAAGTACTTTTTGGACTCCTAAACATGGAGACGTCTGCTTTTTCTAATATCTGGCTTCTTTGAATTGCATTTCAGCATCAAATATTGTCAAAAGTGTATAGTTTGTGTCTGGCTAGAAGTAGGGTTTGGGTTTTGTTTTCTGTAGTAGGGAATTCTTTTTAAAATGGAGATTGCTTCTATTACACTGGCCTAAGCATGTCAGAAGACTGGTGTTAGGAATGTTATAGTCTGCAGACTAGTACTGAATCCATGGTGTGTTTTATAGCTTGCAGTTCTTCTCAGTTAATTGGTAAAGCCTGTTCACCCTGATTCTGTGTGAATTGTGGTGAAGTCTTAAAAGAAGGGCTGCTTCCTACAGATTGGTATTTTATACTTGAAAACTGAGACTCATTGCTGTGCAATGTCTTGTGTAAATCAGATGTTGAGATTTTAGCTGCTAAAATGAATCAGAATTTTGATACTTCCATTTAGTTGATTTTTTAGTTGTAAGGGTTGGTTTTCCTTAGCTTTTGTGGTTTATTTTGTTCTGGTTTGTGTTTGAATGGTTGAATTGTCTGCTCTTCATTCTTGGTGCCTCCTCCTTGTTCTGTAAATGTTGTGTAAGATGGCCACGTGTTTAGTTGTTTGTGTTTTTGCTTTGGCCAGAAGAATGAATTACTATATGCTGTGGGGCTGTTTAAATATGCTGACAAGATTGAGTGCTAAACCCATTTGATGGAATCAAACTCTCTGAGTAATGGTAGTTGGTTACCCTGGGGCATGTATAGGAGGACTCTCAGCCATCAGTTGCACTGTTTGTTTATTCATTTTTTTATCAAAATCATTGTGGAACTCAGATGACCTTTTGGAAACTACCTCTCAAGTAATTCAGGTTATTTGGTGTTCAATTTTTCTGTTAATCTACTGTTTCTTGGCCTACATCAAGTACTTTTGAGGCAAAGATGATGTCTTTTATGTATTTATTTATCACATTAGCATAACAAGATCCTTTTGGGTATTACCTTTTTTTATTACTTGGGTATTATTTATTGTAATAAAAATATGTAAGGTTTATTCGTATTTAGTAAGTAAAGAGAGTAAATGAGATATGACATTCAGAAACAATTTGATTTACATCCTTAAAAAATTTTTACATCGGTAAGGTGCTGTCAAACTTTAGAATTTGTTTTGTCGTAAATCATTGGTATTATGTAAGACCTTTTTAATCACATTTATTGTTGGGATAGCTGTGAACCACTTAGAAAAGCCATGATAGTACCGGTGTTGCTCCTCTACATGATGCTGTTTGAGAGAGACTGTGAGTGATGCTGGATCAGACCAAAGGTCATCTGGCTGGTGTCCTGTCCTCGGTGGTGGTCAATAGCAGATGCCTTGAAATGAGTGTAAGAACAGTGTAGAAGCACAGTGGTACCTCCCCAAGATACTTCTCATAGAATCATAAAACATTTTGGTTTGAAAGGGACCTTTAAAGCTCACTTAGTCCAAAACCCATGCAATGACCAGGGGCATCTTCAACTAGAACAGGTTGCTCCGACCCTTGTCTAACCTGACCTTGAATGTTTCCAGAGACGAGCATCTGCCTCCTCTCTGGGCAACCTGTTCCATCTTCTTCCAGCCTTTAATGATTCATAGCTCAGGGAGTTCCAGAACCAGAAGTGATGGTGTTTTACTTAGCAGGACCTCGTGGATTTTCCTTCTATGAAGTGTCCCTGTTGGTTGAGCCCATGTAAAATCTTTAGTATCCATAATATCTCAAATGATGGTTACAGTCAAAATATTCAGGAATCAAGACATATGTGTGACTAGTTTACTTAAACTAAATTTGAGCTCCTTTTGCATTTTATCATTTTAGATCAGTTTTTCCATACAGAAATCCTCTTTGTTTGGAGCCTGTGATAAACAGTGCTTGGTGATTCAACCAGTCTTGTTCAGTGCCTGAAGGCTGGTTTATGCTAAAATTGAAAGGAGTATAGCAAATGACACACTCAGCTAAAGGAAAAGAGAAATGATGTTTGGCTTTGCTTGGTCCTATATGAGGATGAGCAAGCAATTTAAATCCAAATATGTGTATGTAGCTCTTGTTTGTTTATGGCGTTGCTTGCACCTACCTGTAAGTGCTGTCAGTGGTGACAGAAGCTGTGAAAACCAAGCATTTGTGCCAATATAAAGTGTGACCTGCTCCCCCCAATAAAAATACTCATAAGCTGCTGCTCTGAGCCTGTGTAGTCTGCTGAGAATGATACAGTAAAGAAATGCATTCTCATGGAAGAGCAAATGCAATTAGGTGCTGTCCTTGTGGAAGTGCATTACATGGAAGTTGCATGGGCAGCACCTGAGTATATAATGTTGCTTAAGCTTTGAGCATGTAGACAGACAATGTAGGGTGAACTTGGTATTAAAATTTTACCAATTGTGAATGTATGTGTGTGACTGCAGACACAAATATACAACATTTGAACTGTTTGTAGATACCACTTCCCTAATTTCTTGATATTACAGTAAAAAGAAGAGGATTCACATGTTGATGATACATGTGTTGGAATATTTGAAATTCATTTTAATCGTGATGATAACCACTGAACTCCATGTGATAAAATCAGCAATTTTTTGTTAAAGACAGAGCATTCTTATGGTATAACACGGGACAGTATAAAGCTGCTAAATGCACATTTGATTTTATCCTATTTCAAGCAGTTCACATATATTAATTATACTTTAAAAGCAAAACTCTAACTGAAAAATGATTGTCAGGAGGAATAAAACAGTAATTTTTAATTTAAATACTAGCTTGCAGCTCAGTGTTGAAGATAATTTAGATGCAGATTCTGCCATTTTCAAGCCACAGAAACAGTTTTTGTCTTGGAAATATAACTGGGTTTGTTGGCAGATAAATACAGTACAACTTAAAATACAAACTTCCCAGTAGCTTTCCAGGAGCCATAATCAGTATGAGACTCCCATTTGTAGCTGCTGAAACACACAAAGAAGCAATGATTCCTGCTTTAAGGTATATGTAGTCAAGGTCTATGGTACTGGTTATGGTAAATATCATGGAAGAACAGGGAAGGTGCAATGGTAGAATAGCAAAAGGATACAGATTTAATGTAGGTCAGCTCTAACTGGAGCTAAATTCTTTGAGAATTGGCATAAATGTTCTTGGTGCCCTTAGAATCTGGCTATTTATTTTAGTATATTGTATGAGTAGTCTAACATTTATGTCTGAGCAAACTAATGTATTTATTGTTACACAGTTTCTCTTCTGAGAACAGAACCTGATACAAAACAGTGGGAGTTAATCCCATGACCGTGTTTTGTCCTTCTGCGATGTCCGTGTCCAGCTTGTTGAAGTACTGAACTATGCCGAAGTGTGCTTCTGGCTTGTACCAGAGTTCTTGGTTTTCCTTATGACTCTTGAGGAATCCCAGGAATCTTAGCCATGCCGGGCATTGCAGATCATGACTTCACAAATTGTGTTTGTCTTCTATGAGGTATTTCGCTGATTTTTGCGGTTCACCCACATACCAGCATGATCACGTTTGATGGGTTCAGACTTTTGGAGTATTGCAAATTCAGAGCCTTGAATGATGGATCAGAGGGGCAGAGGAAAATCAAATGTTTGCTGTCTTGGCCAGTACAAGACTGACATGTAGCAGATGTAAGACTTGCAGGAGTCAGTTTCAAAGTAAATAAAATGAGGTGGTTCTGCACTCAGAATGTAATTGAATTCCTTGACAGAAAATGTGAGTGTGAAGCTGGTATTTGCTAAAGGCTGACACAGCCTTAGAGGAGACCAAAGGGATATGAAATATCATAGAATGATAGAATAGTTTGGGTTGCCTTAAAGACTTTAAAGACCATCTGGCTCCAACCCCCCTGCCATGGGCAGGGACACCTTCCACTAGACCAGGTTGCTCAGGGCCCCATCCAGCCTGGCCTGGAACACTTCCAGCGATGGGGCATCCACAGCTTTTCTGTGCAACCTGTTCCAGTGTCCCACCATCCTCACAGTAAAGAATTTTTTCCTAATATATAATCTAAATCTGCCCTTTTTCTCTTTAAAGCCTTTTTCCCTTGTCCTATCATTACATGCCCTTATCTCTCCTGTAGTCCCTTTTAGGTACTGGAAGGTGTTGTAAGGTCTCCCTGGAGCTTTCTTGTCTCCAGGCTGAACAACCCCAACTCTCTCAGCCTGTCTTTGTAGGAGAGGTGCTCCAGCCCTCCGATCACCTTTGTGGCCCTTCTCTGGACCTGTCCAACAGGTCTATGTCCTTCTTATGCTGGAGACCCCAGAGCTGGAAGCAGTATTCCACATGGGATTTCAAGAGAGTGGAGAGAGGCAGAATCACCTCCCTTGACCTGCTGACCATTTGATGCAGCTCAGGATATGATTAACTTTCTGAGCTGTGAGCTCATGTTTCTGGGTTATGTTGAGCTTCTCGTCAACCAAAACCCACTTAAGGGGGCTGTGATTGAGAGGACATCTGATTTGAGAGACCCCAGGCCACAAAAGCCAGGTGGACACTGGGATGCATACCCAGTAGGAAAATCATACATGGCTGCACTGTCCTTAGGTTTCTTCATAGATGTCTACTTGTGACCACTTTACTGGAGTCATGATGCTGAGCAAAGCAGACCTTTAGTCTTATCCAGTACTGTTACACTAAGGCTCTATTTGCCCCTTTCTCCCCCCGTGCCTTTTTTTTTTCCCAGTTCTATACTGTTGTTACACAGCTTCCACCAGGGATAGTTAGTTAAAGTTTATTCTTTTTAACCATGGAGGTAACTTTTTGGGGGGAAAGCAATTAAAGCAAAGGCGAGAACAGCTCTTCTAAGGTTGTGTGTAGTCATTTATCTTTGCCTTTGATAACTGCAGCTACAAGAACACTGGAGGCAGTAGTGCAGTAGGAGGACCTGAGCTTTCTGTATGCTTGAGTCTGGAAACAGTCTAGCAAAGCTCATTTTTGTGCTCTTTCTGAGCTATGAGGCTTTTCCAGCCCCAGCATCTTGCCAATAGCAGTGGTGATACAGGAGCAGGAGTGCTCTGTAGCTGTGCTACAGCATATTGTCCTACTCATATAGGTTTTCTTAGGGATTTCTGTGCTGTACACTGTGGGCAAACCCAGAAATCATAATCTTAGTGTGGCAGAAAGGTTATGGAAGTGGACTTTTATCATCATATAGGAAGGCATAAGATAGCCTACATGTTAGATTTCTGCTCTGTGGGGAAAGAACTTTATTTGCTGTTCATTTTAGAAAATGTGTTGGAAATGTCACAAGACCTGGCAGTACTGCAGGCCTTAGATAATGCTAGTATTGATAAGACTTCTAACCTGAGAGTACCTTTTCCTCTCTTTAGCTGATTCTTATCAACCTGGCTGGCAGGACCTTTAATTTGTCTCCTCTGCGATTACCAGTTTCAGCGTTGAGAAAATATACTGCTTTATCCCTAATACTTGCCAAAGGTCTTATTTAAGTAGTAGAGAGGCAATAAATGATTTGGTTTGGTGTTACAGTTGCTTGTTCTGTTTACATTTTTTCATGCTTAGCCTGTTCATTGCTAGTTTGTTTGCTTATTTTTTCTTCCTAATTGAGAGAGTCTGTACCCACCTCTGACCTGTTCTTTTTTTATTTTTCACTTCATCTATTCACTATGGTGCAAAATCAAAAACCTCCTAGGAGCTAACAAACAGCTTTCTGTGGAACTGCAGCAGATTTGTAGCTTGAAGTTTTCTATTAACAATTTTTAAAAAAGTTAATTCCTCTGACTTCTGCTACAATAAAGAAAATTGCCTCTTTGAAAGCTGGCATATGAAAAGCAGAAAGAGAATTTTGTAAATTTTTTTCCCCATTATTTATTTACTAATTTCAGGATTATTAGACATTACTTTTATAACCTCAGTGTTGCACTGTGTGGGCATCTGTCTTCACCACAAACCCAAGACCCTCAGCTGACACTGATTGACACTGAGTCCCTTTCTCTTCATCTCATAGTGCTCATAGGCTCTCTCACCACACTTCTCCCACTTCTCCCTCCCCGTCCTCCCAGCTGGGAGAGTCCAGCACTGCAAACTTCCCTGAGCATCAGACTCCAGACTCTAGCAAGCCCCTTGGAACTTCATTTTCCTAGGGCATTTCCCCAGCAAGCAGCCTTGAGTGTTTAAATCTGAATTCTCATCTCCTTCATGTGCTTCTGTGGCTGGCAAAGTGCCACCCCCTTACACAGGATGCCAAATCTCTCTTCAGGAGCTGTGAGCAAGAAAACCTTGTGCTTCCTTTTGAGCAGGCTTTCCATACCTGGAACAAAGCTGCTGCTGAAAGTTTGGTAGTGTCAAAGCCAAAAAAAAAAGATTGTCGTGGTTTGACACTGGCCCAATGCCAGGCACCCAGGAGAGCCACTCGCACCCTCCCCTGCCACAGCTGGGCAGAGGGAAAAGGCAGAGGAGGGAAAAGGGAAAAAAAATTAACGAACACTTCATGAGTGAGATAAGGACTGGGAGAAACACTTCAAGGATGAAACAGGCTCAACTTAAATTGCGAAGTGAATTTATTACTAACAGAATCAGAGGAGGATAATGAGACGTAAAATAAGCCCTTAGAACACGTTCCCCCCTCAGCCCCTCCCGACAGCGCAGGGAGATAGGGCATGGGGGTTTGGTCAGTTCATCACTGACATTTCCTTCCACTGCTCGGGGAGAGGAGTCCTTCCCCTGTGAGGCTGTGGGGTCCCTCCCATGGGAGGCAGTTCTCTGTGAACTTCCCCAGCGTGGGCCCACTCTCATGAGCAGCAGCCATACCGCACCTGCTGCAGTGCAGGTATGCACTGCATACTATGCTCCCATGGGTACAGAGTCCTCCCAAAACTGCTGTGCCATGGGTCTCTCTTCCATGAGGTGCAGTCCTCCAAGGACAGGCTGCTCCAGCCTGGAAGCAAGGGCCCTCTGTCTCCACTGGGTCTTCCACTGGATCACAGCCTCCTCCAGGCATCCACCCACGCCGGCACGGGCACCTCCCCCACAGGCTGCGGGTGGATCTCTGCATCCCATGTGGACCCATGCGCTGCAGGGGAACAACCTGCTTCACCATGGTCTTCATCATGGCCTGCAGAGGAATCTTGGCTCCAGCGCCTGGAGTACCTCCTCACTCTCCTTCTCCACTGACCTTGGTGTTGCCACTTTATTTTCCCTCACATGTTCTCACCACCTCCTCTTCTCTGACTAGAATCCAAAATCTTGTGACTTTGTTTTGATTTTCTTCTTAAAGATGTCATCACAGAGGCATTATCAACCTCTCTCATTGGCCCAGTTTTGGCCAGCAGCATGTCCATCTTCAGAGCCATCAGCCATTGGCTCTGCTGGACATGGTGGGAAGCTTCCAGCAGCTTCCTCACAGGAGCCATCTTTGTGGCCCCACTGCTGCCTGAAACCAGGCTGTGCCAAACCAATACAAAGATGTATTCTGGAAAAGATACAGATCTAGCTTTTCACAAAACTGAAGTAATGCTTGGAGTGGAACTAGTGGAATCCCCCTTTAATGCCCAGAAAGATGATGGCTTTCATGAACTGTCTGTAGACCAAGGTTATGTCCCCCAAAGTCACACCACCAGTGAACAAGGCAATATTGTGATAATTTTTAGCATTATCAGGAGAAGCTTACAGACATTCAGAATGACTCAGTTTTTAGGAGTCATCTTCTAACGACTTGGTTTTGAAATCTTAGCATGTTGAGCTTGCATATCATCATGTTGTAATAGTGATTTAAATGAGTAGCTGCTGTTTACAGCTATAATTATTGTACCAGCTTTTGAACAGCACAGATAGAAACAGCTTCTTGGAAGACTGTTGCATTAGCTGTGTGTGGTATTCCTACTACACATATTTTTGGGAAAAGAAATCAACTGTCTAGTTCTAAAGAATATTACGCAATTTCAGAAAGAAAGGCAACTGCAGTTTCTTTTTCCGAGTGCTTGCTCATCCACGTTCCTCAGGTGTCATCATACATCTTCCTCCTACCTTCCCCAGTCCTTGCCATGCTGCTTGTTTTCTGGCATTTTATTGGGAATGATGATGATTTACAGAGCCAGTGTTTTGAGACAATTTTCTCTGTGATATACCAGTACACTGGAGTTACAGAATGTCTATTTAAAAAGTAAATAAAACCCATTGTGTTATTTTTTTCTGATCCTAAATTTCTTGTGCCTTACTTATTGATTTTGTTTCAACCCAGTAAATTTTGCAAGCCTCTCTCTTCATATAAAGATTCCTTCATTTTTTTAACTAGTAGTCACTTTCCTGTCAATCTACCCTGTGTTGCAGGGCAGCAGACAAAGTTAGGTTTATGTAATAATTATTTAGCCGAGATGATCCAGCCTAGGAAAATAGTATTTATGTTGTCATAGACCCAAGTTAACTTGTCCTCTTCATCCCCAATCCTGATTCATCAGTCAGCAGCATTAGGGCAACATGACCCTTCTACACAAATAAGTGAATGGATTAGACACTGCTCTTACTAAATTGTATTATTTGTTGCCTGCCCTTATTCTGCTTGTATACTAATGAGGAGTGGAGGAAGAAGTTAATTTTCTTAACCTGTTCTCGTCTTACTGAGTGGAAACCTTGTAATGCTTTTAAGAGGTGAAAATAACAATGCCACTGATTTTCTGCAAAAGATGATGTAATTTTTACCTACTGTAGAAAAGAAGTGACCCGTTGTCACTTAAACAGTTGTAATAGGTACAAATGCAAAAAATAAAAAATAAGACATGAGCGTTTGAAAATATCAATAGTGCAATTATGATGCTGTGAAACACTGGTCAGTGGGTGAGTCAGTACTGAAGGTACAGAGTTGGAGCTGCAATTTGACCTTATTGTGCAGCCTGTGTGTTTCACACCATCAAGACTACCTCCAGAAACCACATCTGACTCTAGAAGTCATTGGGCAGTAAGTGGTTAGAGACTGAAGAAATACTTCGAAGGGGCATTGTGTATCTTTTTCCCAGTTATATGTTCCTTCCTAGGTATCCCTGACAAAGCCCCACAACTGGCTTGGTGAAAGGAAGCGGTACAGTGAAACAAAAATGAAAAGTAGTTGTATGATGGGAGGAGAGAACAAGATAAGGGAAAGGACATGAGGGTCGAAGCATTGAAAATGGGGATTCTCCCAGACATGCAGAGCTGGGTTTAGAAACAGTTCACAGTCACCACGGAAAACTGGGCTAAAATAGGCCTTAGTCTGATGTAGTGCAGCCACTTGCGGGTTTTGTTCTTGAATTCCATATAGTTGGTACCTATGCCAGTGTACTGCCAAGTGTGATAAAGAGTCCTTGGCTTCTCCCAACCAGTCAGAAAATATGGGCATCCAAGATGACAAACAAGTATCAGTATTTTGGTCAATTTGGCAGCTATTTATATTTTTCCATGAGCAGTCATTCAAGAAATTAATAGCGGCAAGGATATTTTTTTGTAGTCTGTGGAAGTTAGTCCTGCCTTCAGTTGCCTCTGTCCTTTCTGCTTGGTGACCCTTTTTCTCACCTGAGAAAATAGGCAGGGGCAAGCAGAGCAGACCAAGCCTGGGAGCAGGTTAAGTGCCTCCTTGGGGAAATGGGAAGAAGTTCCTTCTTACTCCTACTGGAGCAGTCGAAGATCATCAGAGAAATTACGGTAATTGTCATTCCTTCCTGATACTTGTAGGACAGTTCTGATAAGTTTATTGTGATCGAAGTCTTAATGAGAGAAAGAAGAATAGAAATATTTTGCGTGCACATTATATACTAAGTGAGGTTGTTAGAACAGCTGTGGGTATTTCTGACTTAAGCCGTTGATTTTGCAGCTTTCGTATTGTCATAGTAGTTATTGAATATAAAATTTCCAACCTTAAAGAAAAGACAGAAAAGGTAGCTGATGTACCTACTGTTGTGGAAGGCAAGTATCCACCTGACTGACTGAACATATGCAAAACATATTTATGTTATATTTAGTATGCTTATGGAGTACAAAGGAAACATTATTCACACTATTGAGGTTTTATGTGGTCTTTTTGTTCATATACCAAAGCAAGACACCCCCACCCTGAAAAGTTGCTCAAGTTTGTAACTAGTTTGAAGTGTCTAATTGTAGCTGATATGGCGTGATTCAAGACAGCTGTGGATTTGTTTAGTGTGAGCAAGGAAGGGAATTAGTTTTTTTACCTCCGTCTTCCTTTCTGCTGTGTAATTCAAAGAGCTGAGTGAAGTGCCTTCAGTCAGAGGTAGCATTTAAAAATTTCAAACCCTGACACTTGCAGAAATGCATCACTGCTCATGAAAAAGGGAAAAGAAACAAGATTGAAGTTAGTGTTGCAGCAGATGACTTTACATGTATGCCATAGATGTCAGTGTTACTTACACAGAAATATATAAAAAATCCAGTTAAAATTATGTAAGGTAATGAATCATTGGATTTTAAATAAACAAACAAACCAACCCACAATAAACCAACCAAACAACACAGGTATTTATTTTAATAATGATTAGAGAGGTACATTTTTCACTTTAAAAAAGAAGATTTCAAGTTCTCTTTCATAGGTTGAGAGGGCAGTAGATACTCTGAACCAAAAGCCTGGCAAATAAATCTTTCATGAATAGCTATAGAATATTCTTAGAAGATGCTTCAGATGGTTTCCATGTTACCTGTGATTATCAGCTTATGAATAACTTATATTTTGAAATTATTTTCTACAATAAATGCAGACCCATCAAATTCTCTACTGATTTTTCATGAGTGAAAGTCATGCTCTGATAAAAAACTGGTGCTGCTTTCTGATAGGGAAGTGCTTAACAATTGATTCCTTGGTCAAGAGCCCAGCTGAAAGGGAGCAACCACAACATATTTTAATAAAAATATATTAATTGTTTGAAATAAAAATTGATTTTTGCTTTCCTTCTTTCCAGCTGCAATGACATTTTAAATCTCAGTCAAAGATCCAGGGCAAATGAAGCATTTATAACCCAAAGCATTTAAGTGCAAATGGATGATTTGACATCCTAGGAGCAACAGCCTCCTCCAGACTTTGTGCTGATGCAGGCTGTGTATTTGACAGCACTGTGGGCATGCTGCTTTAGAACTTGTGGATTCATTATGGAGCTTTTTTAGATTGTCTTGTCACTTTTTCTTGCTCATGTAGAGAATTGCGTCTACAAAGGGCTTTTCATGCAATTGTTCTGTGTGATTGTTTCTAGTTCTTGTCCTAGAAGATCAACAGGATTTTGTATTTCTTTTAGGGAAGCTTTCACATTTGCTTTTCACAGAAGTCCTACAGATTCTTACAAGCACAAGATTAGTGGTTGATGAGGATTTTTTTTTAATACATCAATTTGAAAATAGCTTGGAGGGGGAGGAGAGAAGGTGACACGTGCTGGTGGCATATGTAAATAATAGTATTTTACTATGTATCTTTTGTGTATAGATAGTTAAGGCATTTTGACAAATTCAGAGAAGTTTTGGGATACATGGACAGTTCTTCAGCTTGTATGCCTGAAATGTAAAGTGATCTGATTTTTAAACATTAGAGTCTGGAAAAGTTCCACTTGGACCCACATCTTTTATAGAACTCACAAGTTTTATGAACTCTAAGTCTGTAACATGAGGACTAGATAGAAAACTTCATCGTTTCTAGACAGTGGATTCATTCTGATGGAGTATTCTGGAGAGGTTGAATTCCCCCATTTGATAAAATCACATTGGAATATGTTTCAGTCACTGCTGCCTGGTCTGGAGATGGAGCATCCCTGTATTAATTCCTCTCTAGCAAGGGACCTAGTTAACACCTGTTGTATGTTAAAACTGAAAAAGAGTTTAATGTTGAGGGATAAGTGGACCTTGCATTTGTATTCCCAGCCTTTGCTACTAAGGATTGATTTGTTCCCTCTAAAATCCAAATCACAACTGTTCTCAGCCTGTCTTGTGTTAGCTGTTTTCCTTGGTTGACACTTCTAGTATGGATTGTACTGCATTTTGTTGATTATGTTTTTCGTGTACGAAATCGATATTTTGGGAGAGTTACTTAGCTGGGTTTTTTTTCTTTTTTTATAAGCATTTTACTTGAATTTTGGGTTCATATGAGCTGTGAATGATGATTGGTTTCAATGACAAAGCTTAAACTTAGAGTTCTTTTTGCCTTTTATGATGATTTTTCAGTTCACTTTTGTGAAGTGACTGGTTTGTAATGCTTGTGCTTAAATTAGTTACAGTTGTTCTGTAGAAACTATTAAAACTTCGTTTAAAGTGTAAATTAAAAGATTTGATAAACACTGGAGATTGAGGAGATGAGGAGAATGAAGGTGTTTATTCCATTATATAGAGTGAGTCGTCTTTAATGCCAGCAGGTGGTCTGTTCTGAACTGATAGTACTCATTGCATTTAGTAAGCCACTGTGCAAAGCAAGGGCTCTGCTCATTGCCTGTCCTTATGAGCACAAATGATTGCTAAGAAATACTGACTGTAGCATTGTAGGATGTCATTACTGGAAACCTATTACACTAAACTTTATGTCAAATACTTTTATTAACTATTTGATATGTACATATTATTAGAAAATTTAACATTCTGTGCAAATTGGATTCATTTCCTGTAATAAAACTAGTCTCCCCTAGCATTATTTTGTTGATTTACATGTTTCTGGCAATTGTTATTAGTGTAGCAACATGGTATAAATTTGGGGTTAAGTGACTTGAGAAATTGTTTAACTTGAAAATCAAGTTAGTTAATTTTAAACTCTCTTGCAATCTTTTTTTTGCAAATTCAGTACAATAGATTACCATAAACAATAATGAACAGTCAAAATCATTTATTCCAGTTAAAATTCATTCTGAATTTTTTATAAGCAAAACATATTTTAAGACTGCTTATTATATGAAAATACTCTCATTGCTATTCAGCAGCGCAGTTAGGTATATGCACATTCATCACACAGGTACACAAAAATTCAGCTAGACTCTCTGGTTGAAAGACAGCATTGAGAAAACGTATTACAAAGAGCATAAAGCATTCCATCTGTGTTTACAATGTTAGCAGATAATTTTTGTTAAATTCAGGCATAAAATTTTCATTCAGCTTAAGTAAGCCAGAGATAGATGTCATTGAGAGATTTACATACCATTAGCTCACATCAGTTGATTAGCAGCTGAGCTCTGTGGTACAGGGCTAGTTAGATGCATTATTTGTGATGCCAGGAGGCTGCAGCTCAAGGAGGTTTACTGGCTGCGTGCTCGTTTCCTTTGCCTTTGTGATTACTTGATAAAATGCAGTGCATCACTGTGAACAATCGACCCTCTTGAACAATCCAGACTGGTCAGCAGTCTAAACCCACATTTTAAAGCCGTCATTATAGCCTCAAATTTAAGAGTTTCCAGGGTGCAGACAAAGGTGTTGTCCTCCTTCAGTACCAATCGTGTACCGTTTTCAGACTTTATGAAGTACTTGAATTGAATGATATTTGAAGATACTGAAAACTCCTCTGGAAATCCATCCAGCCTGCTTTTGGACACCAGTACAATTCTGGATTTTATTTTTGCAATGAATTCAGGAGCATTACAAAAGATTCTAAGTCCTTGTGAACGGTCGTGGCTGTCAGTTATTTCCAGGAAAGTAGTCTCTCGAGATGCTAGCTGTTCCTTCTCCCACCTTGATTTCACTGCCTCTGAGAGTACTTTAAGCTGGAAAAATTCGGCTTCTTGTGCCAAAAGTTGATTTTCTCGAAAACCCTCTGGTAGAAGAAGTTCTCCATTCCGTAGGAAGTTGAGGATGTGTCTGAAAAGGAGTCCATCTCTGTCTATGAAGTAATGACCATCTGCATCATATGGGCACATTATTCTTCCATTTATGATCCCCTCCAGAAAAGAATCTGGATACTTGGTTAGTGTCTGTTTTTGTGTGATATATAGATAACCACCGACATTCAGAGTAATCAGAGATGTTTTATAGTCCTTGTCTAGCTCGGAGCTTTCAGAGTTGCTGGTTTTTTCTTCACATTCGTTTTCTCTTCTGCTTGCTTTTCTCTCCATTGTTGAAGCTATGACAAAAAGCCAGCTATCCTGCTTTGCTCTTGTCAGCTTGCAAAGAGGACGTTCCTTATTAAAAAGCACCTTTATTCAGCTCCAGCTCGATGTTGGAATGGAAATGCTGCTTGCATTGCTCCGACTGTCAGCTTGGGTTTGCAGTAGGTGGCGTATCAGCTGTGTGTGCAGGGAGATAGCAGGAATATGACTGTAAGGGAGAATTTGCATTTAACTGTGTAAGGGAAGAAGCGTATAAGAACTATTTGTTTTGCTTCTTTCCTTTAAGTCTAAGTAGTTTGCATAGCTTAGGTGGTTCTGCACAGAAATACATTCTGCTATACTAAATGGCAACTTATTTTTAATACTTGCAGATGTATTTGTAGCGTCAGCTGGCCAAATCATCTTTAGTGCTTATGGTGTTAAACAGCTTCATTTATGTTTCAAGGATTTTTATTTTCACAAAGCCTGTTTTTTCACATTGTTTTTTAGTACTGATTACAGTACCTGATGCATACAAGAGGACTACACAGGATGGAAAGGTGTCCCTCTGGGGACAAGAGGAGTGTCATCTGTGGAATGCGTGCACATGCATGTCACTCATTTATCGGGCACATGTGCAGCAGTAAGATGTTTCCACAGAAGATACCCTGGAAGTGGTGCTAAGGACTTGTTGGTCCTTTAAGTTTGTGGCAAAAGCTTTTATTTGCAGTCAGAGGGCGTATCCTCACCAACACAGGAGCAGCAGCCTGATTAGGTTTTGCTTTTTGCCTTTCTGTGTGCCGTAGACAAAAGCTGTTTTACAGGGAGGATTTACCATTTATATTGGTGATGGTTTTTCAGTCACCAAGACTGTCTAGCATCAGTTTGTTCCTTCTCAATATAAAAACTCAGCTGCCCTGTGGAACAAAGGGCTTGTGTGCCTACAGATAGCTTTGAACATCACATAACAGCATATCTTAGCAACACTGGGGTACGGGGAGGCGGAAACATCAGCACGGCACACTGAAATCAAGTGCCTGTCTTCTTTCCTGTGCTTTGAGCCTCCCAGTTGCCTCTTAGAAAAAGATTTCTCCTTTAAACACTTGCGGTTTGGAGCAGGAAAGGAAAAGCTCTCCACACGTCTCTATGGGCGTTTCCTTGGGGAGTGGACAGATGGGAGCCACTGTACATTCCCCAGCACCGGTGGGAGCAAAGGCTTTCCTTGGGTTAGACCTGGAGAGGAGGAGGTTCCATCTTTTTCAAGATGTATTTTTCACTTTACGGATAGACGTGTCCTGCTTTGCCTGACTAGCAGTGGAAAAGCAGATTATTTTTCTGTGAATTCTTCTGCTCTATTTCAAAACATCTTATTCCTACTGCTCCCATTGTCTCTAAGGTTGTTTATTGATACCACAGAGTAATCACTATAATATTTTATTATTTGATAACTGACTCTAGTGGAAATAAATGTTTTTCTCTCACTCTTCTCCTTGCCAAGGTATCCTATCCCTAGCATTGATACGCTAAATTTTTCTGCTGCTGTATGTGATATATTAAGCAGGTATCATTAATTAGGTTTGATTTACCAGGAATTAGTAATGGTTTTATTTTTAACTATTTGTTGCCTTGGATGTGTTTAACGTAACTTCAGTCAAAGAGATTTCAAGCAGTTTCTAATTTTAAACATTTGGACTTTTTTCAAGATTACTCCTTTCATTAATTACTAAGTTATTCAAGTTCAAGCTATTGAATTAGTAATTAAGAAAATGAAAAAGCTTATTAGCTTCATGTAAGATTTTTTTTCCACTACAGGAGACATCCATTCAAATTTAGTTTATTGTCAAGTGATGGAAAATTCATGTAATGTGCTTAGATCGTGCATAGCTAAAATATTGAATCATTTTATTGTCTGTTAAACCTTAAGAGAATCATTGGTGGTGCTTCCATCTCACACAGTGAACTTGAAATACTTCAAAGCTGAACTAGAAGCATCCTGGTACAAGTGAATAGGGATTTCCAAGGAGAGAAGGGATTTGTAAAAGATAAGAAATTTTCCATGTCCAGCTAAGCTGTCTGCATTTTAATAGACAGAATTTACAGAACAGTATGTGTTCACTTAAGTTTTCATCATCTTCTCAATGTTCTAACACTTGCAGTTGCTATTTTCCACTTTTGTGAACAAGTAAGTATTCTTTGAAAGATCATGCAAAATCGTTTTAGTGGTTTGTATGATAAAATATTCAAAATGGATTTGGTGTGGAAAATATACTCTGTGGAGTTCATGAATATTTACACTTAAACCTTTGAGACTTGAAAAATTTAGAGCTGCTGTAAAATTTTCATCCCCACAAACCCATGTAGCTTTATTTCACTGCAGCTGGCAGTCATCTGTTATACAAAATTAAAGCCTGCCATTTCTTGGTGAAAGTTTTCCACTTTCTGTGCCATACTACAAGTCTTTCCCAAAAAGCCCTCATTTTTCCTGTGCACTTGGTGATACATATGGTATTGTAGTGTATGTAGTTTTAGTGGGGTGATTTCACATAAATCACTGTTTTTTGAAGGGATAGCTATGCTGGATTTCCTTTTTTCTGTCCTTTTGTCCATGTACTGGAAGATCATCCAAAAGTTCATTTTGGCAAAGATATGGAAGTATTTCTTGCAATCAAGTTAGAGACTTTGACCATTTTTTTGCTCTGAGAGTCTTTTGTGTTGTGTACTGAAGTGTGATAGCTGAGATGTGCCAAGTGCATCCCAGATCTTCTTGCTTCCCCCTTGGATTGAGACAGAGTAACTCGCTGCTGGGTGCTTTCCTGTGTTGTAAGTGAACTGTTTCTGCCCTATCCAGCTGAAGTGTTGTGCCTGCCAGTATGGGTAGGTAGCAATCCTGAAGTGACTGCTGCTTCACAAATTATTAGTGTCACCTGTATGCCGGGATTGACATTGAAGTAGGGAATAATGCTGGAATCCAGCAATTGAAAGGATATTGTTTTGGTTTCAGATTAAGTCAGAAAATACACTGAACATCCCTGCACACACTTAGGAGAGTGGCTATAGTAGTAGCACTCCCTTTCCAAATTACTCACCCTTTGGGTTGCAACAGAAGGGCAATCCACAGAGGTTTCCAGATTCTTGCTGAAACAAGCTGTCCTGGAGACAGTGAAAATGCAGTGCTGGTGTCTATCAGCTACACAGAAAAACAAAACCAAGGAGGAGGGGGCTAGGCATCTGCCCCTCATCCTGCCCTACATGTTTCCTTTTGGAAAATAACCTCACTCCCACTCAACTTCCACCCTCTTCCTGAACCTCCTGGTCTGGAAGCTTGAGCATGCCATAGAGCTTAGGATTCCGGACCAGAACACACCATGGAAAAGTTGGTGCTTTACCAGTGGTTCAGCTTACTTTCCTATCCAGAGAACATCAGCTTCACTGACAGTCTGCTGTCAGTGAAAATAAATGGGTTGCAGAAACCAGCTACATTTTTTGTTAGAGTACAAAACAATATGAGGAAAAGTCTCAGCTGTAAGAGGGAGAGAAATTTAGAAGTGTATTAGGAAGCCATGCTAATGCCATCTGTTAGGGTTATCAAGGCAGTTTGCTGGTCATTTAGTGTCATAACAGAAAATTGGCCAGGTTGTTGGACAATTAGACCATTCTGTAGCTCCTATCTCACAGTGTTGGTAGCATAGAAATTCTCATTTCAGTAATATCTCCAGATGTTGATTAACAGCTATTGAAGACAAGCTCTACATAGTAAATAAAATTAACGATTTTCAAATCAGCAAGTCTGAACAGTTTGCATTCAGGAGTTTCTAAAGGGCTGTCTAAGAAACTATCAGAGTTGCTGTTGATATTTTTAATATTTTTTGAGCACTGCAATTCTGCAAGACTGGAAAAGCAAATGCTGTGCCAGTATTTGAAAGATGAATTGGATGAGCCAGGTATTTAAATATGAAAAGGTACTGTATGAAAAATGATAAAATAAATTACTTGGAAATCAATCAGTTAAAAATTAAGGGAGAGTAATATAATACTAATCAATGTGGGTGGAGAATAAATGGGTGTTGCCAAACTTTTTTCCTTTTTTTAAATTAGAATTTGTTCAGCAAAGCAGGTGTTGCTTTTTTCTGTTAAATCCTTCAGTATGTTTCATTTGTCATTTTGTAGTAGCATGTATACTGCATTAGTTTCTCTGTCATTTAGCTATACAGAACTTATCTGCAGGCTTCAAACTGGCAAATGTTAAGCAGAGAATTGTCACTCAGATGTTGCTGTGATTTGGTTCTTGGTGCTGTTTTTTTCTAATGAGTGATCAAGGAGGTAGTTGCTGATGGTTTTGGAGATGATACAGATGAGAGTACAGTCAGTAAGGTGATACACTGCTGATGCAGAACCATTTGGATAGTTGGTTAGGATAACAAAATACAAAGTTTACATGCCCAGGAATACACTGTAGACAGGGCTTGCAGCACTTACATTTGCAGGAGAGTTATGGCAGAGGCTGTGATCTGTGTATAATACATCATTGACAGCTGAGCATGACGTCATCATTCTGTGTAGGGGTCAACAAACAAAGTTGGCTGTATCACTGGATGCTTAAATAAGGGAATGCCAAGTGAAGACCTGGTGATCCTGTTCCTTAGCTGCATAGCTACCAGGGAAGGATGGTCTGAGAAGGGTATCGGCTTTGAGGCAAGAGAGGTACCACAAAATGCCTTTGGTCTGTAAGAGCAGAGCTGAGGTCTAGGGAAGGAGGGGGCTGTACCTTGGCCAGCCAACACATGCAAAAGCCTGGGAAGCTGTGCTGCAGTTTAAATGAGCAGTGTGAGCTACCAGGGCTTCTGACTTAGATGCTGGTGTGCTGATTTTGGCTGGGGTAGAGTTAACTTTCTTCACAGTGGCTGGTATGGAGCTGTGTTTTGAATTTGTGCTGAACACAGGGTTGATAATACAGAGATGTTTTTGTTGTTGCTGAGCAGGGCTTACGCAAAGCCAAGGCCTTTTCTACTTTTTTGTACTGCCACACTGGTGAGGAGGCTCAGGGTGCATGGGAGGTTGGGAGGAGACACAGCCAGGACAGGTGACCCAAACTGACCAAGGGGATATTCCAGACCGTGTGACACCGTGCTCAGTATATTACGTGGGGGAAGAAGGAGGAAGAGGGGGGACATTTGGAGTGATGGCATTTGTCTTCCCAAGTACCTGTTATATGTGATGGGACCCTGTCTTTATCCCAACCCATGAATTTTCCAGCTTTTACCCTTCTGATTCTCTCCCTGATCTTGCTGGTGGGGCAGTGAGTGGCTGCGTGGGGCTTGGTTGCTGGCTGGGGTTAAACCATGACAGCTGGGAAACAACAGCTCATCTTCTGACAGCTGAGGAGCTCTAGGCACATGTGCCCATAGCCTGTCCTTACTGCACTTTCATCTCCTTTTTCCTGCTGCCTGAGAACCATGCATCCTGAGTGTAGTCTTCATCTCCTTTTTTCCTTGACACTGCTCACAAGGCAGAGGAGTTGGTAAGCACCAGAACCTGTCCCATGTGCTGTCAAGTCTGACTGTGAGAGACAATGTCTCAGGAGACACTTTCACGAACTGGACTTTCTCAGGCCAGTAAGAAGGATTAAGAAGCTGAAAAATTGGCGTAATGGAAGGTTCAAGAGAACATGATTTATTTTTATTAGGCTTGATAAAGGTGGAGACTACATAAGAGCTTGGATGGGCAGAAATGCTTTCCTAGCAGGCTCTTCAGCTTAGCAGTCAATGGTCCAACAAGACAGTGGCTGGAAATTGAAGCTGAGTGCAGTCAGACTAGAAGGTTAATCCATTAAAATCTCCAAGCCAGTCCGTCTCTCTCTCTAAAAACTACAACAGTCCAACCCCTATCAGACCATCTACTGCACAATTCCAGTAAATTTCTCTCCTGCCTGTTTATCAACATTGTCTTAAATGTTTCTACCATATTCTGTTGTTTGATAATGATTGTCAGCAGGATTCCAAGGTGGAATCCGTGTCTCCCCACCATATCTATCGTCTCACTGAGACAACAATTGAAATTACTTTATGAATTGGCATCAGGGCATTCAGGCAGGGAGGTCAGGGTGAGCATGCATTTGGCAGCTAATGATGAAGCTATGGGCTATGTAGATGAGCCTGTCCGGAGCTGCACTGACAGGGTACTTTGTACCTGTCAACACATGTTGGGCAACTGAGAGTGTAAGACACTTGGGAAAATGTCTTATTTTCCCTTCTCATCGCTGATCTTGGCTAGTCTTTCAGACTTATTTATTTATTTTGTACTCTCTACTTTGCGTAGGTGTTTTTAACAGGGAACTATCACTTTTATGCCTTATTCATCCATTACCTTCTAGGCCGATGGAAATATCGAGGCAGATATATAGCATTTTGGATATCTTTTCATTGCATCTCTGGTCCTGCAGCAGTCAAAGACAGACCCAAGTCTCTGAATTTGAGTTTGGTGAATGAGGTCTAATTACGCTGCAAAGGGAATAGAAACTGTGTTCCCTCACTACAGCCTTGCATCTGGAGGTTTGCATGTATCTTTGTGTATTCTGCTAGACTCTCAGTCTTAAAGCAGTGTTAAAATCCCTAAGGGAGTCCAGGGAAAGTGGGACATTAACCTTGGATTTTGGACAGTGGATGTTCTTATACAGCAGACAAGCTTAGCTGCAAGGCTGTGTTTGGGAGACTATGCACAGCCTTGTAGTGTGTAGCGATTGGAACATCTTGTCTGGATTTGACTGCAGAAGTCAAATCTGGATCATTGGTAATTAAAAGAGGGTATTAACAAAGACATCAAAGATGAGATACGAGAGAAGTTGTGGATTCCCTAACCCTGACAGTGTTAAAGGCCAGGTTGGATGGGGCTTTGAGCAACCTGGTCTTATGGAAGGTATTCTTGACCATAATGGGGGATTGGAACTGAGTGATTTTTAAGGTCCCTTCCAACCGAAACCATTGTGTGATTCTGTGGTAATATTAAGGATAAACATGTTGACTTGGCGTGTTCATTTCCTAAATAGTTGGTGGGTGGGAACTCTCTGCTTTACTGATCCTGATCCTTAAAACTTAAAAATAATTTGAAAATTGTGCAAGGTGCAGGAACATTGATAATGACATGTCAGTGTTCCGGCAGCTGGGTTGGATGGTTCAGATGAATGTAGGTTAGCTAGCCTTGAAACCTGTACCACAGAAGTGAGCAGAAAAATTGTTATGGAGTTCAAGAGGTAGGTAAGATTGGAAATGTAATGAATGCTAGCAAACATGGCTTTATGTAAAGGTTTTCTGGTCAAACAAACCTAATTTTGTTTATTTTGAAGATTGTGAGTTTAAAGTAACAGTACATTTGCAACCTTCTTAGCACTTCATATAGGACATAGTCTAGATCCTTGTGACATTCTGATTTATGTCTAAGAAAAAAAGCAAGAGAATAAGATTAAAAACTAGCTGACAGTTACATCAGAAAGGAATTATGAGTAGGAAGCCACTTGAGTTGTAGTTTGAAGGGCTGCCTCCAGGATTAGGAAGAAGGACGGTGGTGAGAATCACTGCTTATAAAATGTGTCATGATTGACACAAGTGCTGGTCAGACAGTGAATAACTATGACAGGACTGTCATGGTGTGACTGGGATCGCTTAATTCACAGAATCTGTTTTAAAGACAATGCATTTTCACCAAGGCAAAGGCAATTATACACATAGGAACAGGCAATGCAGAGCACATAGATAAAATGGGAGGTTTGGCAAAGACTCAAAATAGTTGTATTAGTAATACAATAGCCAGCCAACTCCACAAACCTGCAGAACTTGGTTTTTAGAGATGATCTTAACCCAGTTTTAGCCATCTAAACATGAAGCAGTCATAGGACACAGACACCCTACGCCCCCTCCCCCAAAATAAACCCCACGACAAAAAACCACCAGAAAACCATTGAATCCTAAAAAAGATGGGACCATTTTTTTTCCTGACAGTCTCCCTTCTTCCCTCTCTCAGCTGAATTCAGAGATTCAGCTGAATAACCTTGAAATGGCTTAAGCAAGGTGAGAGAAATTCCAGGTCCTGGATCTGTTATTTTACCTCCAGGTATGGTTTTCATAAAATCAGTACGATAATATTATGTCTGGTTTCTGGTCTCTGTAGTCTTAAAACACCATTTCAAGATTGAACAAGATGCAAATAAGAAACCCCAAACTGATTTAAGTATGGCATAAATGTCTTGTGATGAGATAATGCATGAGCTTAAATTGGTTCATTTATTGAAAAGATGATTGAGAAGCAACTTGATTACAATGTATAGGTACTTTCAAAGGGAGAAAACACGAGGTACTGAAAGGCTCTTTACCATAGTATAGAAAGTCATAAGAAGAACCAACTGCTAGAAGCTGAAGCCAAATTCTTATTAGAAATTAAGGAGCAATATTAGTACCACTTTAGCCACGAATAAGTTACTAGGTTCTGTAAAGAAGAAAGACAATAAAATTTTTCTGTCTATGATACATAGGACATCAGGCAAATTTGCCAAGTTGTCTCTTTTGACCATTAACCTGGGTATCCACAAAATCACAGATGTTTTAATACAAATTTTCTCTGTTTCATTCAAACCTATCTGAAAAAATATGCCATTCTTACTGCTTTCAAGGACTTAGTTTGAATCAATCCAAGAAATTTTAGATTAAATAATTTTAAAATACATGACGTCAAAATAATTGTTCCTGGCGTTATTTAGGGAGAGCAGACTTAGATGTGCAGATGTAGTCATATTTCAGTCTATAAGGCGATAGGAAAACCAGAGGTATCTCAGTGCCTTGGGTTACTTTGGGCATCAATATTTCTAAGCATTTCTATTGTCTTCTGTGACATTGCCAGCAGAAGGTGACAGTGACAGTGTAGTGCCCTTGGAAGGACATTTTAATAGTGAGAGCTAATCAAGCCTTTAAAACTCATCCTTTCTTGTAATGCAAGGCTGTTCCAGAGGTGTTTGTTTAACACATATTGCACTGGTTATGCCCAAAAGAGACGGATAAATTGACATGCACTCCTCCCAAATCCACACATCTAGAACATCGTAGTAGAAATGCAGCTGTTTTCCCACCATCACTTCTCTCTTCATTTCTGCATCAAGTTGCTTTTAATTTTTTGGGTTTACCTACTTTATGGCGTAGGCTGATACTGCTCTGCTAGTCATTGTTGCTTTAGGCAAAAGGTGGTCCCGTAGGGTAACAAAGTGACTGCATCACAGAAGTGAAGGTACAGAGAGGAGTATTACCTAAATACATGTATGTGGTGTCCTAGATGACTAACTGAAAGCTTTTACTTCTTTTCCCTGAGTGTTACCATATGTTGTATTACTACTTTTTTGCATTGCATTCCTTTAGTGAACTTTTTAAAAAATTGTAACAAGAGCAAAATGTGGTACTCTTTTTCTGAGAATAACAATAAAATTAACTTTTGTTTTATCTTCCACTAATTTTGGATACTTTGATTATTGGGTTCTCTTTGTAGATTTTTTTTTTTCATATTTTTTTCATATTTTTTCCATTTTTTTCATCACTGACTGTATTAATTACCCATTTACAGAAAACGGTTCCTAGATAATCTGAATGCAACATCTAGAGAAAGGAGTTGCAATCTCTTGTTTAAACTTTGATCTCTGTGTTTCATTCTTAATATGTAAAACATCTGAAGGCAAAACAGGGAAGTCTAGGGCATACCAGCTATGCAAACATGTTTTTCCTGCTTATTTCTTTGGTGTCCAAATAGCAGAGATTTTAGAACTTGATTTGAGAACTTAGAATTGTGTTGTATTTAGTAAATTCTTGATTAGTGAAAAATAATTCGAATGTTGACCATCTTGGTGGATCTTACTTTAATGTCCAGTTTTGCTTTGTTTTCTTTTCATTCTAGATAAACTTGCCTTGGAAGGAATAGTGGTGCAACGTGCTGAATGCAGACCTGCAGCTAGTGAAAATTATATGAAACTGAAAAGGTAGGAGTACTTAGTGATAAATGATATGTGATATCTGACTTCGATGCTTTTATTATCGTCTTACTAGGGAAGGATGATTTCAGTATTATCATGGTCTTACACCAGGTTTACACAGAATCGGAACTGGTCCTGCTTTTGGGGTGGATTTACTGTCGGGAGGGAATGAAGGCTACTGTGAAGTTGGATCTCCTCTGGTTTTGTCTGGTGGGATGATGCAGACTTCTGCATCCCATCATGTACCTTTTCATATCTGAACATATGACTGTATTCAAATGTGATTGAAGCTGAATTTCCTGAGGACTTAAGGAATTATGTTGGACTACTCAGGACACACTTCTTGAGTATGAGTGTCTGTGGATCACCCAGGTTTAATTCCACTTAGCACTGTGCCATGCTAGACAAAAAGGGTCTCTGAAAAGACATTTAAAATATCCAAAATAGGAAAGAGTTTCTGGAGAAGTGCTGGAACTAAACTGGCATGCTTCTTAGAAAAGGTAGTGACTGAAAATACCATAAGTGGCATGGAAACCACAACACATGCATTTAACAGGATCATTTAGTGACTTCTGAAAATTAAGGTGAATACATCTAGAATTTACCATGTGATTCATATATCTTACGGGTAATTAATTTGATTATGTTCTCTAGTAATCAGATTTGGGATTGAATTGTGCCTTATATTAAGCACATCTTTATGTTAAGCATGTGGGTTTTCACTAAATCACCCTTTTATACTGTGAGTTTGTTGGAAATAGAGAAATTCAAAGCAGGAAATTTCACTAAGAGAATCATCCATGGTTTTAGAATTGTCAAAAGAAACACAGAAAATGCAAAGTGTCGTTTTTCTCCAATGCCTGATCTGGTTTCTATGTATCATATACATTTTCACTATCTTATATTTTATTAACCTTCTCTGTCGTCTAAATTGCTCCAGTATTTCCTTACTGAGTTCATTCAGTTTTGACATTTTATGTTCTGGCTGTTGGCATATCAGTACCATAAGTTTGTTCCTGTAAAGTGAACTACTTCATTTCAGACGGAATTCTGTAATTGCTATCATGGTTTTCATCATCAGTGGCAAACGGAGTATGAGGCAAATGTAATGTTAGAGAAAAGGATTCATTTCAATCTGGCAATTTTAAATATACATGAATATAGAATGTAAGATGTATTTGCTTCATAATTGTTCTAATCACAGGTTTCCTGATCCCCGTACTCTTTTTTCATTTTGTACATAGATAAGCTTCTTCTGGTAAGGCCACAGCAGGAGACTGAAACAGAACTAATAGCTTTAATTAAGTACTCCCCAAACTTTGCATTTTTCAGCATTCTACTTTCTGTCACGCATGCCTGGATGCAGCCCCTCCTGGTCTTCAATTTTGTCATGTTCTACTCCTATAGGAGCAACAGAAGTACAAACACAAGAGCAGATTTTGTCTCTGAAAACACTGACAGGTGAAAACAATGGTAGTGTTGTTTTTTCCTTCCCCTAGAAAAATTGTCAGGCTGTGTATTCCTACTTTCTAACTTTACATGTTGTTAAAAATTTTTTGCCTTCTACCAAGAAGTTAAAAAAAAATAGTCTGATCTGCTGGGAATCAGCATGAGATTTAGCACATCTAGCAGTCACAGCCTCAGAAGAAATTGGTTTATGTCCAAATACTGTATCTGGTATTTGAGTAGTAGGATCTAACATTTCTCTTCACTCTCTTTATGCTCTCCCACCCTCAACGTGCTGCAGTCTGTATTGGTGCATAAAAAAAGGTGACAGCATTAAAGATAAAACACATACGTTACAGAGCTGTGTTATATTAAAACATTTTGTTCATTTTTCTATTTACTGTTGTGCTTTATATGAGAGAGGCTCTTCAAAGGGGGAATTTATAATATTGATAAAACAGCAAGCCTATTGTGTAGGCTTTAAGTGCTATAGTACTAAGTTGAGTTGGGAAGGAAATAAAATTAAAAGACAAATGCAGTTGCTTCAAATGTTTTAAGATCTAGAAAATGAAGCTGCACACTCTCAAAAGCTGTAATCACTTTTTTCTGAGAGCTGGCAGTAACCAAGAGGGATTATATACTTCCTGGCATTAAATGCAGATACGGATCCCGTCTGTTTTACCGTCTGCATCTGGGTCAAGGAGATCGGCTGATGGATGCATGGCATGGCATTGATTTCCCTGCTGCTCTGTAGAGTTTCAGTGTGAGGACAAAGCAATGGTCTTGTGATGTGCTTGCCAGCAGTTAAGTGGGAGATAAGCCTGACGTGTGGGTTTAAGGATGGGTGATGAAAGTACAGAAACTGGTGACACGTGTGAGTGAAAGTGTTAACACATGTGGTAGTCATGAGGGCTTTTTCCCCAAGGAGAAACTTTTGATTTGATTACAGAAAGGGTAGAGATGGCTGATGTTCACAACATGTTGAATACAAGGTACAAATGTGTGTCTAGGGATAGCTTCTCAGAGAGATAAAACAGAGGTTGTATGACTTTCACTTGGTATTTTCTGTTTTGCAAGTTTTGTTGTTGGCAGATTTATTTAAATTTTTTCAATTTTCCTGAACTTCACGTCCTAGAAGGGGGACAACTACCATGAAACTCCCGCTATCCTGCACTAGTAAAGCTTTGTGCTATTGAACTTCCTACAAAATTTTTATTAGCAGTGTATTTCTTCTTTGTAGTGCCTTGATGACTGGCTGTACATTTGCAGTTGTTGCGGCTAGCTGGGGAATAATATTGGTTTCCAAGCACCTGTCATGATTTCTGTCTTGTGGGAGTGGATCTCATGATCCCATTTAAAAATATTTGGACTATGTGGGGAAAAAAAGTAGGCAGACCATTCCTGACTGCAGACAGCTTTGCTGTGCAATGGTCACAGAAAATACTGTGCCTACACTACTGTACAGTACTTCCCTTCTTGCCCCATGGAGCCTGTCGGACAATGGGGGCACACGTGACCTGTTGTAGCAGTGTGTGTGTCACAGGTGGGGTCACACACATGGCTCATTGTGCAGCAGACTCTGTATTTGCACCAGGCTTGTACCCCCACCATCCATATCATCCAGGTAGGTTGCCTTTACCTTCTGTCAGGCTGCCTTAGGCAGGCTCCACATCCTCTCTAGCCAGTCCCACATGAACTAGGCTGTTTTCTTACTGTAGTCAACTTTCCACCATGAAGATGCATTATCTGTGCCTTAATTTTGTCTTTCCAAAGCTTAAGAGATTTTAATTTCATGATCACAATGTTTAACCACTTTGGGATTAATGACCCCCCCTAAGAGAGAGATCTTCCAAGCAGCTTGTCTGCACTGGGAAACATGGGGCACAGGAAGAGAGGAGTTCCCCAGACATTCAGGATCCCTTCAGGCTCCAGATGACTTGAGAGGAGATGAGAATAGGACTTTGGTTCTCCTAAGGGGTGTTTGCTATTAACAAAAGAGGGAAAATGGAGGACTGGCATGCGCCTCATCTCAGATTCTTTCTGCCGAATTACCTGTTTCCATCCTTTTACTGGTCTTCACGTTCTTTTCATCCCTCTGATCACAGCAAACTCTCTTCTTCCCCAGTTCTTTCTCAGACCCCTTTCCCATTTCTGCTTCTTCTTTTCCTCACAGAAGAAAAATATTTTCAAAAGTATTTGGAACACATCATTATCTTATGCATTTCATTTTAAGGTAAAGTTAAGAAGGAAAAAAATCTCTGAGAGTGACTTCTGCAAAGCTCCAATTCAGACTGATGTTGTCAAGTTGAGTAGCTACAGAAAGGTCTCCAGGTTCTCTGCACTGGGGTGGCCAGGCACCAGCCTCGCAGTTCTCAGAGGAGGTTTTGAAGGCACATGTGAAGAGCACCTCAAGCAGTTGATGAGCTGTGTAAAGTTTTTGGTAGCACTTCTACAACAGTGGAGAATGGTGGGCAAAAAGGGATAAATTCAGAGCCCTTGTTTCATTCTCAAATATGTTGCTGAAATGCTGGTCACAATTTAAAATGGATTTTGGAAGACTCTGGTTTGACTATACCTAGTCTATATTACTGAAGTCTCATGAGCTGTACACCGAGTGACGAAAAAAAGGAGTCCTAGGATTACCAAAAGCGTAGGAGAGCCAACATTTAACACTGCAGCAAGGCTGGTGATCCCTATAGCTCTCTTAAGTAATTTAAAAATATGTCTTGAAGTATCATTAGTGAAAATAGTGATTGCCAGTATGACAGCTTGTAACAAGGCTGCAAGAATTTTGTGTATCTTCTTGCTTTTTCTTATGAGAGTTTTCTACAGAGTATAATGAAAGTCCTTAGAAAAAGCTCCTGGAAGAAATGTGGATAACAGGCTTTTAGGAGTAATGGGTTGTAAAACATTCTAGAATAATTAATGAACTTCCACATTTGAAAAGTCACATTTCTTTACAACCATATTATGGAGGCCTCAAGAAGTCCTGAAGCTTGGTGTTCTAGGTCAAGCAAGTGAAATTAAATTGATGCAGATGAGTTGTTCACCTTTTCTAAAGTACTGAGAGAGTATTGACTGACTGACAGTTCAGTATATTGCTGAGAATGAGCATTAAGCCAGGGGTTTTGGGTTTTTTTTTGGTTGGGGTTTCTTGGTTTTGTTTTGGATTTTTTTCCCCACAAATACTCCCTACTAGCAGAAGAAAATGAGTAATTTGACCACCATGCCACTTCATATATATTCTTGTAGATATGCTTATTTGGCTATGAATTCCTTTCCAAAATAAATACGTATGCATGCATTTGTGCATCTTGCACAAAGGCTGATATGCTGCTCAGTTTGAGGTGGGAAGCCATTTTTATGCAGTGCTGAGATTGCATCTGTGTGTCAGTCAATGCGATCTTGGTTTTTGAAGTATTGAAGATCAATTTCTCCGGCTTGAAGTAAGATTCAGCCTAGTACAAAAATATGTTCCCGGGATATTTTGAGTTACTCATCAAGTACAAAAAAAAATTTTTTTTCATATGCTGAAGTATTTCCAATCACAGTTTTTCCTGAGGAGTTACGTGCAGGTTGTAGAAAATTAATGTTAATTATGTTCATATAGGTTAAGCTGTACTGCTCAGGTATGTATTTTATATTATTCTTGTGTTTCTGGGCACCCAGCAGTTTTTACAAATCAAGCAAATAACACTCTAATCGTGAGCAATTGGACTGCAAAATAACAGGCACACTAGTACTTCAATGTCTTTGTCCATTTTTGATCCATTTTTCACATTTTTTTAACAGAGTAGTGGAGAAAAGCAAGTGAAAAAAACAAGGTTTAAGTGAGATGAGCTCAGCAGCACAGAGGAGTTGTTATTTCCCATTGCAGAGGTTGGGATGTTTCTTTTGTTTGTTTGCTATGTATTTTTTGTGATCTTAGGCTCTTTTCTCTGTCTCTTGTCCTTTTCATTTTGTCTGTCATTTTTTGTTGTTCTTACAAGTGGTGTTCTGAGACCGGATTTTAATAGGTCTTTTATATTATCATGCTTTTTTGTTCAGTGATATGAAAAAGGTTGTAATTTTGGTCGCTGCTTCCAGCCATTATAATAATGCTAATAAATAAGTTAATGTTGGTAATGCAGGCAGGTATTTTACTGTGTTTCTCTTAAATCTGCAGCTGGATGCAGAAGGTTAATATGTTCTTTTTACCCCATTGTTGTCTTCAGCTTCTGACAGCCAAGTGTATATGGACTAATCTTGTTGTGTAGGGTGGGGAGAAGAGGCATAAAACATTCCTTTCTTTTTTTTTAATACACTTTCTAGCATATGAATTATATTGGTTATGGAAACTGACACTTTCTTAAATTTTGGGAGAGACCATTGATCTGAGCACTGGATCTCAATTTCCTTTTTTTTGTAAATGCCTGGAGACAGAGGATAAAAAAAAGTAGGCTTTGCTGGCTAACTTATGATTCTCCTTTTGTTTTACCTTAAAATGGCTTCATTACAGCGTGACATGAAATTTGCCTTATTTCTGTTTTTTAAATATCATCATTTCCAGGTGAGAGTCACAGAATCACAGAATGGTTGAGGTGGGAAGGGACCTCTGAAGGTCATCTGGTCCAAACACTCCTGCTCAGTCAGGGCCACCTAGAGCTCGTTGCCTGAGATTGTGTCCAGATTCCCCTGCATTTCTCTGGAACTGAAATAGTTTCTGAATAGAGAGCACAGTGTTCTGTGCCTTTTTAGAAAGGTATGTTGTTGATCGAAGCCTAGCATGAAGGTCATTTCCAGAAAGAAAATAAATGCTTTGTGATAAATATTTAAAAAGAGTTTATGGCAAATACTCCATGAATTTTTCCTTATACCTTGGGGAAGGAAATCAATAGTTGTAATTGAAGAGTTCTCATTGTCCTGGTTTTTTTGACACAAAGTTCATGAAACAGAGGCATTGCATTTAAGAACATATCTAGTTTGCCTTTATGGTAATTAGCAAAATAGCATCCATTTCCTTTCTATCTGCTGAAAGCAGTGAGGCTAAAAATAGTCACCCTGGAGTATGTTCAGGCGTCAGTCGTAGCCAGCTTCTTCAGGCTGGAAAAAAGCCTCACTCAGTACCAGTGCTCAGCACCAGAAGTTCTGGATATTTATAATTCTAGTAAACCTTAATGTCAGTGGCAGAGATTACTTCTCTTGAAACTGGAGTTGTTGATGTCAAACAATGCTGGAGGTCTTTTAACCTTACTGTTTACCAGGGCAACAATAATTACAAAGATGTCTCTGCTGCAAAGGTGCTTTCTAGATTTCAGTGAGGGACTTGTTTAGTACGTAGGAACATCTTTCCTCTTCCCAGGGTAGCACATTCCTTTTCATCATCCTCTTTTCCATCTGTAATATGAAAGCCACACTATAGTGGGTGAAAATCGGAGAGCTCAGTTTTAACTACCATGACTGATGTGGCGTTACTGATGTAAATAAAAAAGGTCATTTCTACATCAGTGTCATCATTTTCTCCATTGCAGAGCAGAGCTCGCTCAAGCTCATGGATCTCTTCTTGGCTGCTATTCCAAATGCTGTAGTCATGTTGAGTACTGCCAGTGTTCTGGGTTCTGCAAAACTGCTTTGGCAATACCAGGCTGACAAGCTCAAATTTTCACAATATGTAGAATGTCAGCACCATACCACATCTTCTATTTTTAAGCCACTTTGTTCACACACTACTGATGATATTTGGAGTTTCTAACAGATCAGTAGACTGGTATCATCCCACAGTTCCCTGCTGCCAAGGAGCTCCAAAAATTCTATGATATCATTGAGCACTAAGAGTTACCTAGTGCAGACTCAAAGATTAGAATCATCAGGTGGCAAGTTCTGTTGCTGATGTATTGATATCCTGGCTTATCAAAACATTTCCGAAATTCGTGAAGCTACAGGAAGGCACTGAAACAATGATCTGAAAGGTGGCAGGCATATGGCATATGTGTCCCTCCAAATAGCACCTGTTACTTGGGATGTCACCAAGTTCAAGGAAATTCATAGGTGACAAACAATCCGTCCTCTGTTTCTGGTTCTTTTTTGAAGGAATGTCTGTCTGTAGGACTCCAGTGCTTCTCAAATTGGGTTTCCCTGTGATCAGTGGGTGATTTGATTCCTGAAGACATGGCAGAATTCCAGTGGGAGCTTAACTCCTAGAGTGCCATAGGACCAGCTCCACCATGGGGGAAGGCAGTGGAGGTATCTCCTGTGCTTCTCAAAGCCTCTGTGGGTGGAAAAGATGCCAGCTTTAGAAATTAATCACAGCATTGCATTTTATGGAAGACTCATTCTCTAAATGCCTCAGATATTAATACAAGATACTAAAGCACTAAAACAATCAGTTAGTATTCAGGCACAGTTCTGAAATGTTTTCCAAAAGAGAGGATATTTTGCAGCCACCTGCTAATGCTTGAGTCTGGGATGTTTTTAAAAAGGCCTAGGAGTTGAATTCACATTAATGCCGTAAAGTGGAAGAGAATAGTAAATCACTTTCTTTTGCTTTAAACAAGACATATAATGTAAAATTCTTTGAAATTCACTCATCTAATCTATTTAAACTCATTTTTTTTTCTCTTGAAACATCTGGATAGAAAAAATGGGATTGCCGGTATCAGAGGCCAACAAACTATACTTAATTTGCAAATAGAGTGAAGGAACTTTAAAATCATAGGGGACTTACTTACATTTCAAATCAAATGTAAATAATTTTCAGTAGTATTTTTTACAAAAGCTCTTCTATCTCTTCTTTCTTCCCACAGCTTGAAAGAAGCAGAAATTAATACAAAGGACCACTGCCTGAAATATTTATGTACATTCATGTGCATGCACAAATTTAACTATTTCATATAAAAACAATGGATCTCAAATTTTTTGTTCTTTCCATGCCTTCATTTAAATACTGATATGTCTGCTTATGGCCTTAAGAAAAATATATGCTGGTATTTTATCAACAGAATGTGACTTAAATGTCAGTTCTAGTGAGGTGTAAATAATGAAAATATTCCTTCCTTTCAAGTCTGCATTGAGTTTGAAATTTGCAAGCTGCTTTGTGCTTTTTAATGGAATACATTTTTTAACTGAACCTTGTATACAATAATTGCACCATTCCTGAAGTCTGTTATGATGTTTTTGCTAGACTGTTGCCTCCTTTGTTTGCTGTCAGTAGATTTTGCTGTGATTTAATCATTGTCATTTTGGTATCTGTGCTACTTCACTGAAAATTTTGCACTAAGCCAGTACCACCATTAGGACTCAACACAAATGCCTCTGCACTAGTAGAAAGAGTATTAGAAATCAAATCTGGCTGTATGTTTGCTGAATAGTACAGTGAAACTGTTGTCGGACTGATGTGTGTTATCCATACCTGAGATTGAAATCAGAAGTTTTTTCTGAGCTAACCTTGTACCTTGAAAGCTGTGATGTATCCCAAATAGGAAGGCATGAAGAGTGCTTATGGACTCTGCTGCTCAGTTCCTCCCCTGCTGGCTCTGGCAGAAAGCTGGAACTGAGGCAGCTTTGTGACAACTACTTGTGATCATTAGGGTTTAGGATCAGTGTTACTTTAGTTTATAATTTTGTATAAGTTTGTTCTGTAGTATGTTTTGTGTAGAACACATAGATGTATGATAATATGCAAGGTCCTGCGTCTGGGGCAGGGCAATCCCTAGTATCAGTGGAAAGTAGGTGATTGAGAGCAGTCTGGTAGAGGACTTGAGAATATTGGTAGGTGAAAAATTGGACATGAGCTGGCAATGTGGGCTCACAGCCCAGAGAGCCTCTTACACAGGAGTTATAAAGATCTGTTTTGCCTCAGAGTGCCGTGTTTCAGGTGACTGCTCTGTGCTTTCCCAATGCCTCTCAAGAAGCCTGAAATGTCCAAACACAAAGTTAAAATGTATAATGCATCACCTGAGAGTTGTCAGCTTCTCCTGTTTCGGGTGCTTGCAAGCCACAAGTTTGAAAGCAAGGTATAGCATAAAGTAGTGAGATCTAGAGAGATTATATGCTGGTATTTGAAATTAAAGTTTCCAACAGAGTGTAATTAATATAGCAAAGCCACTAAATGGAAATTATTAAAAAAAATGTGATCATCTTCACCCAAGTTTCTGACACACCACAAGGCTCCTAAAGTTCTGCACTAAAAGTGACTCTGCATGCCTGAATTAATATCCTAGTGATATCCAAGTGTATCATATTGGTAGGTATTGATATATGTCACCTGCTCTATCAAAATTCTTTAATTTTCTTCTCTTTGGGATCCATTGTCTCTGCTAGGGTGTTGTAACATAAGCTATCGAAAGCCATTTCTAGTTGAGCCATCTCTGAACAGTTTAGAAACCACTGTGTGCACAGACCAGAATTTAGTTTTAGAAGGTGGAGAAGGGCAATAGTGAAACCTACAGCAGCAGACTGACTGGATTTGGGGTGTTTTGGAGGACAGACTGACTTTTTTTTTCGGTTGATCACTGTGTATGTCTTCTTCCATCCCCTGCCTTTCCTTCCCTTCTTTCATCCAGGGTACTTTTCTCACTCAAACTGTAAGTGTGCTGGATGCTTCTGGTGTTGTCAAGCACTGTCAAATATTTGCTGGTAGAAGTTTAGGGTGGCCCTTTCTGACTCAGGTGAAGTTGCAAGTTTATTCAGGAGTTGTCTTCAGCAGCAGTTTTAAAATATAAAGAAATTTAAATCTGCGCTCAACTCATACAGTGTATTCTATTGATAATTTGTGTTTGATTTTCCAAATGCCAAAGATAGCAAACCTCCCGCTTTATTAATGTATTAGTCCATCCTGACAGTTCGCAGAATTAATTCTCTAAGTCCAAAAAGACCTGCCAGAAATTAACAGGTACAGCACCATCTTGCACGTCTTGGACACACTGAAACAGTAACTGTGAACAGAGAAAAGTGTGAACAGACTGGGTCCTAACCAAAGTTAATGCCAATGAAGTCTCTCTATGTTAGGTCTTTGAAGAAGTCTGTATTTTTGCAGGAATATCTGACTAACTCCTTTCTTAATGATAGTGGCAGAATCAGGAGGAGCTGTACCCTGTAACTTGTAATACGAATTTGAATTACTGCCCTGCTGTTCCCTCAGATTGTGTGTGTGTGTGTGCTTGAGTGCTGACTGAGACCTTGCCAAAGAGGAAGATAAAGAAGAAATAGTAATGAATTAGACAAAGAAACAGCTCACCAAAGAGCTTTCCTCTGTTCCTTCTGCTCTTGGATTGTATTCAGTTCTGAGGTTTTGTGCTGCATTCCCAATAATAGGCATGGGGAAAATGGGGATTTTACAGGGCTCATTTCTCTTTGTAACATAAGGTTCTGACTTAATGATTCCAGTCTGCAGACGGTGGAGACACACAGGCTTCTGTCCTTCTTCAGAATTGGTTGAAAAGTGTTAACTCAGGTTAGAGTCAGTCAGGAACATGACAACACCTTTAAGGTGAAGAATCTAAATGTAAAACAGTAGCCTACATGAGTCCTTATCTTCCAATGAACTCAAGCACTTGTTAATCCTTACACAGTTATGACTATGACAATGCAAACACTTCAGATCTAAAACCAGAAGGAGGTGAAAAAATCACTTTCAAAATGGTTCAGATTTAAGAAAAAAGGTGTTTAATTGGGCCTAGAAGTAATGAGACACACATTCTGTCTGCTAAGTTCATTTTCAGAACTTCCTGTGTCATCTATGAAAAGATCCTAGCTCTCCAGCGGTGTTAACTATAGCTGTTTCTGAGGTTAAAGAAATCCCTGTGTTCAAAACCTGTTACAAGGTTGAACATTATCTGTATCATAGTTCACTCCATTTTTTTTTCTAGCTGGAAAACAGACAGGAGAAACGGGAGCACAAAAATATCCATGGCCAGATTTCTTTATGTAAAAAAAGAGAAGAAAATCCCGGCGTTCTGGGATATATTCTGAATTGTGAAGTCATCTTGAAAGAGAAATTTCACTGTATGTGAGTGTAGGTGGGAGTATAAAAATATGTGATAAAAATAGCAGACTATGTGGAAATCAACACTGATATGTGGATGCATACCTGAAGATGTTAAATGGTAATATCTGTGAGAGAATTATGCTTTAGATCTGTATTTATATCATACATTTCAAACTGAAATTAAAAAAACTCAAACCAAACCACCCATATATCATTTTCAAATGAGATTTCAAATTATTTCTTTATTTTGAATTCTAATTTCAACTCAGACGCTGGATTCTGTTTTGACTTTGGAAACTGCTTAGAAAAATCAAGATCGTTTTAACTATTCTGCAGTTGGTGGCTCATGTTGACAAAGAACTTTTCAACAAGGTCCGTGAAAAGTAAGTACTCTTTTTCTGAAGTAAAATTCAGGGAATAAGTACTACATCCTGAAAGTATGAAACTATGATCAAAATGCTTAGAGCATTAAGAAATCACTGTATTGCAGAAAAGACTCAGTTAATAAGAGGTTAATTGATCAAAACGATGTTTTTAAAAACAAGAGAATGTTTTTGTAGGCTCTCATGAAGCACAACTATGGGTACAGGAAAGAGAATTTTTTCATATGCTGTGTTTATGGTATTGGAAGCGAAAGATATATTTTGTAGATTGACAAAACATAGAACTTCATGAGGTTAATTTGTACTGTATAAAATAAACTGCCTTCTAAGTCAGTATGGTAAAGCAACTGGGAAAACCACTGATACTTATATTGAGCACTGGTTTTTTATTCTCTTACTGTGCCTAATGTCATCAGAAAACCACACTTCAGATGTGCTCTTAAGTGTCAGTCGGTCTTTGTTGTTATCAGCAGGAAGCAGGAGCAGCATATGACTATGGGAATGCAATTTATGGTAAAATCCACCTAATTAAATCTCTTGAGGATTTATATTCACACATGCTGTGAAACTGAATCATGTGAATATTTCCTAATAAATTGCAGCAGAATTAAAGCATCTGTTTTAAATTTCTAACTGTGCATCTAAACCTCATTTCCCTGTCTTTATACCACAAATTCAAACTAACATGAATTGAACTTTACTACTGCAATATCGACCATGAGAGGTACTCAGGGCAACTTGGAGAGAAACACCTACAGTGTAGTTATGCTGCCACATATTAGAGTAGGAGTAATGGTGTAGGTTTTATAAATTTATGCCTAAATCACCCAACTGGAGTAGATTATTAAAGCTATTTTTATTGCCGTTTCTTCTTTTAACTCTTTTTAGCCCATTTTCATATTAGAAGACAAATATCCGAAGTAGTATCCACTCTAGGGATACAAAATGCTTCCCACAATTTGTGGTATCTTAGCAAGGACAAAGCTAGCAAATAGATCTGCCAGATTTAAGACATTTCACTGCAGTCTTATAAAGTATTTTTTCCCTCTTCTCTATCCTGAACTCTTAGATTTGCGTGGTCTGGTACAGAAAGAATTATCCATTAATACATCCTTTTGCTGCTTTAAAAAATAAAAAAATTAACTTTGAATGTCACTTGGATATTAGTTTGTACTCTGTGGAGGTGGTTTATTAAATAGCATTTTGATTTTTTTTTTGTTATTTCATTAAGCTGTATGCAAGTGAAATGCTAGGTGAGTAAATGATGCGTTAGCCGCAGTGAGTATGTAGATTTTTGTTCCTGACATGCCTAAGAGCCAGTGCTTATGGAAAGTGAGCTATTATTTTGTGTATTCCATGAAGTATATTAGCTGCTGCATAGTCTGTACTTACGTTACTAAATCTGGCAGAACATAGATTGGAATATGGCAGTTATTTGGTTTAATTGCCTTATAGGCTCTTAAAAATCTAAGAAGTTGTTTTCTGTTACACTCTACTTCATGTTTATAAGTGTGCATAGTACAGCTGAAAGAAATATTTCACATGCTTCAATTACCTAAGCATAGCATTTGTGGAAGTCTAGAAACTAAATGGAGGACAATAGATAGTATTGTTCTTTTGTCTTCTGTGTATATAATGAGACTTCAGCTGTGTGAAGGCAAGTAAGACTTGTGAAAGCTGCTTGAAAAGCAGCTGCTTGGTCTAAACAGGCAGTCATTCATCTAAATTGGTGAGAAAAGAGCAAACAAATCATAAACTGATCTATTGTTACTATTTTCCAACAAAGATTTCAAACTGTTATTTCTTTTAATATAATTTTTAAAAAATACTTTAAAATTATATTAAGGAATCAGGTAAAGCATTACCAGCTTTAGTGAATCCAAGCTGTCATATTTTAGCTGTAGATACACAAGTTAGGAAATAAAATGGCAAACATGCTTTATTTGTGATTTTATTTCTCTGAAAGGGTCAGTAAATTCAAATGAGTTTATACACCTCAGGGACTTTCTGGTCCCTGAACATCTGGGTGATGAGCCTGGAACATGGCCCTTGAAAACCATAACTTCACTTGTAGAGGAATAGAACCAAATGAAATGCATGTAATTAGTGATGTGTTCCAATCTGTACATGGGCAGCTGTATGATTGGTGCTGTGTAAATACTGCAGCAATAAACATGAGTAATGAAAATCAGGAATTGCCTAATTATGCACCAAGTAATTTGAAGATTATGGGCAGATTCATTTCAGAAGCTAATGAGCGAAGCACAAGTATCCTATGTATCATCCAGAGAAGATGAAGAGGAGTTAAAAGCATATTTGCCCATATGTATCATGTGCCATGATTTCAATGAAAGAATAAACACAGAATTCAGGTCTAGGATTTAGGAAATCTGGTGAGTGCAAAATAGAAGTAATACTTGGTACAGATATCTGAAACTTGCTAAAAAGCAAGTGCACAAGCTCTTACTAAGTTCAGAAAGACCAGAGTCCTTTTTGGAAGCAATGGAAGCATCATGTTAAAAGGTCAGCTTTGATGTTTACAGGAGCCCTTTGATGTATTACTGTGTCTATATGAGAAGTGACTGATGTATAAGGCATTTATTTAGCAAAATTTAAAAGGCAGAAATCAAACAATGTTGTGAATTCGTGTCATGCTACACCAGCCAAGCAGTTACTAGGAGCTTTTAGGGCCTGATCCCTAAATCCTATCAAATCAAGGAAGACTTCCATCAGGTGCAGCAGTTATTAAATCATCCCGTTAATGGTGGTGCAGAATCCCATGTGTTATCTATATTTTGTGATCATGTTGTACTTGGTTTGCTTTTTCAGTTCCTTTTTCCTTTTCTCATGGGTCTGCTTCTTCTATGTAAGCAAAGACGATACTGCCATAATAGTGAGGGTTTTTTCCCTGAAATAAAATGCAAGGTGGAGGCCACCCATTCTGCAGCGCTGCCTTCAGAATGATTAAGTGTTGTTCTGTCTCCCAGGTGCTCTTCAGATAACCTGGCTTCTCACACTGGCTTGACAGTTACATCTCTTCTCTTTATTAATCGTTGCGAACACAAGCAAGTGGCCTGGACTAAGTTAATGTCAGAATAAAATAAATTGAACCTGGCTTTCACTTCAGTTTTGTGTGTGAATTGAAAGTCCCCTGTGAAAGGAACTGAGGCTAAAAAGAGTCATCTGCTCTGAGCTCTCAGGGACCAGGCATTTAATGCACCCTGCCCTTTTGCCTTCTATTAAGATAAATCAGAGTATAGGCATCTTCCTTACTTTTCAAAACATAATGTTTTGCTTTGGGTTTGTTCAGAATTTTTCTGAAGTTAGAGAAAAAAGTTGTTGAAGTTTTGGAAAAATGCAGAAGTACATTCAGTTCAGTGCAATATTAATAAATAAGGGAAAGAAAAATCGGTTTTAGAGGATTTAAAAGCTAGATGACAAAATTATTCTTGTTCAGATACAGCTTCTTGCTGAAGCAAATAGGAGCTTTTTAGAAGCAACTCTATCAAAGTAAGTGACTCAAACCAAGCAGCTAGTAGCCCATCTTCAAGGAAGATGAAGCTCTAGACATTAAAAACTAATCAACAAAAAACCCACAAAACACCCCTCAAGATTACAAGAAAGAAATACTTGAATCCATCCACAGTTTCTATTCCTCATTGAAATATCCTTGAGGATGCCCAATTTTGACTTCTGGATGGAGATTAGAGTGCAATAGTAGTTTCATAATGTCCACCTACAAATGAATGTGTTTATCCAAGAACCCCAAGCAGGTAAAATTCTATCTGATGTCCCTCTCCTAAGTGAAGTACAGAAAATTAATATCTTAGGAAGGCTGTTCATGGACGTCTCCTTTTTATTTGTTGGTTATTTTTTTCCTCTCTGTTGTGCCTTTATTTCTTTTTGAAGAAATCCTTTTTTATTTATATAATTAATAATATATATAATAATATGTATTCAAAAAACTCTTCCAAAACCCTTCCAATTATCTGTCATGTGTTTCTGTCTATATTTTCATTCTTCATTTTCTCTAGCTTTAGGAGGTGGGCCTATCTGAATGTCTGTATGGATGCATAGGGTTCCCTGCTGGAGACTGTCCTCATCAAGTCATGACTATGTTACTTCATTCTAAATAATACACTAACTCACAAACTTTTTTTTTTTTACCCTATTTTTATTCTTGTAGTTCTTTTCTATCATGGGTGTAAATATCCAGCTTTGTCATGTATGTCCATCTTGAAGAAGTAATTTAATTTCTCTGCAGTTTCATTGGCCAGCAGGAATAAATGTTTCACTTTTTTCCTCCTCTGTCTGGTTTTGGCTTAACTGTTTAGCTTGCACATTATTCCAAGGTAGTACTTCTGTGTTTATTCACATGGTCATGGCACGGCCCGCTGGGGTTTGGTAACACTCTGTGTAATATGCCTGTACCCAAGGGTCATAAAAGGCCTTGCATTTTGGGTGGTTGATTCTATACTGTGACTTAGAGTGGGGAAATAGAGGTATGAAGAAGCTGAGTAGTCTTGCTTTGGCGAGTGAACTGATGGTGCTCTTCTGCCTGTCCTAACAGAAATTCTGTGGCATGGTCCATCCAGTTTCAGGCAAAGACCATGTTCATCTTATTTTTCTTTGTCTATATAGGTCATATGAGATGCTTCTTCCCCTGCAGGACTCTGAAGTTAAAAGCCTTGGCTTTGAAATAATACTTACTCAACTCAGAAAGTCTCCCTTTCAGTTTTCTTCTGTATCTTAGACTTACTTCCACCAATGGGATTGCAGCAATATATGCCTTTGTGTCCTTGTATTGGATCCCATCCTTCTCTTAAGAGGTACCTTTGAGCAGAAGCTGATTAAATGTACACACATTTAGCATGACATTAAAATTATTTTTTTTCTTATCTGCAGTACCTGTTTATGAAACATGATTACTGTCCCAGTAATTAATATTTCACAGGACTGTCATTTCAAGTGAGTGAAAAAAAATCACAACAGTGTCTGATGTGGTTTTCTTTCTGGAAATTTTATTGAGCTGGAGTGAGTGCTTGGCACATCCAAATCTTCAGACCTGCATGGAGCTATGCTTAGTGACACAGAGGAGATCGCGACTGCTCCCTTTGGATGCTGGCAGGAGGGCATGGCTCAGTGCCTCGCTCTGCTCAAGGGAAGGAGGGAATGCTTGTCTCCTCAGTTTCCCTGCTAAATCCAGCACACTGTGCTTGTCCTGTGATACACATCATGCTATATTTGATGCATATAACATGTTTAATGTCTGAATTTAAGGTTGTCTGCCAGGACAGGACAAAAACTACCTTGCTGATTGTCATGAAGTGTTACCAGTAATGGTTTAGAGAAGACTTTTGGAACAGGGCAGGCCCCTGATGACACTTCCTCAGCACAATCCCCGGGTCTCCAGCAGGTCATATCTCAAGGACTGCTGGGTTGTCCTGGTGTTCAGCACTCATCAATAAAGTTACTTTTTGGGAACCTATATGCACTTTTAGCATCCATAATAATCTGCATCAAGAAGTTCCACCATTTATTTACAAGTTGTGTGAAGAACTGCTTTCCTGTTTGCTGTGGATTTTCCTATGATTTAATGCCTGCTACTTCTGGTATTCACATCATACAGTTGTTCCCTACTTCTTGGCTTCCTGGACCAAATGAATTCATACACCTCAGTCTTACCTTCATATCTCATTTTTTTCATTTTTGGCCCTGAAGAGTTCTACTCTTCTTTTTCTTAGAATGTAACTTGTTCCACACCTCCATGCTTTTTTACTGGGGAAAATTAGTGCCCCAATAATTCTTGTTTCTTTTATTGTCCTTTCGAAGAGAAGACCACAATTTATAATGAAATACTGTTTCATTAATTGCGGTTGGTATCTTACTCTCTTGGAAATAATCATCCTCCCTACTGAAGACACATAGAATTATAATGGTGAAATCTCACCCTGGCTTCTCAAGGATTTTCCTCTGTTTCATTTTTTCGATGCCATTGTATCAATGTGCCACAAAATATTACACCAATGTGTCAGCCTGACTTTTCAGGTGCTTATAAGAAGGGGTCTTGTGTGTGAGATGTCACCTAGCTGGCTGTACTGACCGTGGATGGTGTGGAGAGACAGCTGGCCTGGAAGTGCAGGGCTCTGGCATTCTGAGCAACTCACCTGGCTGCACTGTCAGAGAGAAGGTCCTGCAGATGCTTTGGCAGCCCCTGAGCTGGAGTCTAAGGTAGATTTTGTCATTTTTGTCACCACAGCAAGCCATAAAAATGGCAGTTGTGAAATGAAAGGAATAGCATTAATTTCAGTTAGCAGCTGCTGACGATACTGGGAAGACATATTTTGTTTGGGGAACATCATGTTTGGATTTCCAAAACAAATTTTGAAGGATTTCTGTTCCATGAAAACTTCAAATGTTGGCTTGCCTCCTAATTCAAATTTGGGTTTCTTTCTTGAAAGCACAAAAAAACATGTACTAAAAATTCAGATTTCCAGACAGCCCTGCTTAGGTTTCAGTTGAAAGATTATTTTTTTTTTTTCCTACATGTTATTAGTAAGAAACTTTATTACATGTACGCTTTTTGCATTTGTATTTCTCTCATCACTGCAATGACTGTTAGTGTCCCAGTGTGCTGCTTAAATTTTCTTTTGCCTAATTTCATTTCCTTCAATAACCTAAGTGCTTTTTTGTTTACGCCCTTGACATTCTCAAATGATGGTGGTTTTCAGCCATTCTGTAGCTAAGCTATATCTATTTGTCTCGTAGCCTTCTGATTACAGAGTAAGTATGCAGCTATGGAAAATACACGTTCTCTAATGTATATTAGTAGAAGCAGATGGTGCAATCTGTTCATTGATGGAATTCAGTTTATGAAACTGATTTAATCTGGTTTGCAGCAAACACCATTCCAGTACCGTCTGTCATGGAACATGTGCAAAGGGAGATGTCCCATTTCAGGCTGTCTGTATTTCATTGCACTAAAGTGTTTATTTCATGTGTTACATGGGATATGGCATAACAGAACACCTCTTGTACAGGCACATTGTTTCAATGCACAATACTACATTGTTTGGTATTTTTATATATTATTATTTTGCATTATCCTTTTGGCATTACAAAGCAGTGTGCTGCCAGGCCCCTTTGTAAAACTGGTTTTCATGCAGCCATTAATAGAATTTGCACTTGAGAAGAAACGATGGAGAATTATTTTCTTCATTTGTCAAGTGGAGAGGAATTTTAAATTAATTATAACAGCATTTTGCATAATTTGGCATTTTTCCCATTGTGAAAAAGAAGTTTCCTTGTTTCTTCAGAATGGAGGGTTTTCCAAAATTATGAAGGCCAGATAAACAGTTTGTGTTCTGCTTCTGCTAAGCCAAATGCAGAAGAGAATACAGTGCGTAGTACCTGTCTTCTTTAGCTCAGAGATCCTGTAGTCCCTAAAGCAGGAGACACTTGGCCTGAAGTGCTGAATTGTCATAGAAGTCTTGAGGCTCTGTATAGCTGGAGAAACAGGCTTGCAGAGGCAGCTTTCTTCTCCCCACTTACCATAAAATGTTTGCAGCTCTAGCAATAAAGAAAGGAGAGTGGTAGGTAATTTATGTTTCATTTCCTGCTGCAGTGAAGGATGTGTGAATCCTCCAAAATCTAGTAGAGTTATTAAATTAAAGGATGTGGTGGGGTAGAGCAAGTAGTACAAAAATTATTGCAGAAATAACATGATTTAAAAACATCTGTTTGGAAAAAAACCTGTTAGGCTTCTTACCTTTCTGAGTAATTGCTTGACTGTTCTCTACATTTTAAAAACTAAATATTTGCTACAGCTGGTTTTTTGGGGGCTTTTTAAGTGATTCTGTTTTCTGGTTCTTTTCTCTAGAGTGTCTTCATCTCCTCTAGACTTAGAGCTAGACTTTAAAAATTGATCTCCCATGGAGTTTAAACCAGCTCCAAAGCTGTCAAATGTCACAACTTTCACAAAAGATGGTTTGTTTCTCTCTTCCCCTAGAGATGCTTATAACTTTATTTTTGTACAAAGCCAGTAAATAATAACAACAAAAATTATTATGTGTCTTTCAAGGTGATTATGTAAACCCAAAGGAACTTATTATGTCAGTGGGGAAAAGGACACTTCCTTTTTCATCTAATCGAAGGGACCTTAAGGATCATTCCAAACCCCTACCATAAGCAAGGACATGTTCCACTAGAAGGTGTAGTAAAATATTAAGTATATGTGATATCCCATGATTGTTCCTAGAAGTAGACCACGTATGCCACTGAAGAAAGAGCAGATACCCAGCAGTTCACATCATTTTGAGCTGACCTATATTGACTAATGTGTATTCTCTGCCAACAGCAGTGTGTGTATTGCTGAGTCCAGAGAACTTCTCCCATTTATTTTAAGTGTTTCTTAAACATTTACAGCTCCAAATATCTCTAATACTAAGGTAACTTTTTATAAAGTTACAATTTTTTTAGCATTTTTAAGTGTGGTGGGTTAACCTTGGCTGGCTGCCAGATGCCCACCCAGCTGCTTTCTCACTCGCCCTCCTCATCAGGGCAGTGGAAAAAAATAATATGGAAAATAACCCAGGTCAAGTTAAAGGCAGTTTAATGAAAGAAAGCAAAGGTTTTGTGTAGAAGCAAAGCAAAAATATAGATGCAATCTCTACTTCCCATCAGCAGGCGATGTCCAGCTGCTTTATGGGAAGCTGAGCCCCAGTACACATAGCAGCTGCTTCAGAAGAGAACGGCCTTAGTAAGGAATGTCATCCTCCTCCTTTCTCTTAACTTTTATTGCTGAGTATGACACCTTATGGTACAGGATATCCCTTTGGTCAGCTGGGGTCAGCTGTCCTGGCTGTGTCCCCTCCCAACCTCTTGCCCACTCCGAGCCTCTCGGCCCGTGGGGGTGTTGGAGAGACAGCCTTGGTGCTGTGTGGGTGCTGCTCAGGCACTTTAGGAGCTGCTGTGGGGAAGGCTCAGCCCATCCCAGTCAGTTTCAGTGCCCAGTTACATGCTGTTTTACACTTCCATTTGAGAAATATATGCGCACTGAATTAAAAGCTGTAGAAGTTTTTGGAAAACTGATACTTTTCTCAGTAATAATGATTTCACAGTATATTAGGATGTTAATAATGGTTTCACATTACATTTCATGTTTGGATTACTGACTAACAAATTCAGTTCATGACAAACCAATGAAATCTGTGTGGAGCATTTCTTCTTGTATATATGTATTATTTTAAATTGCAGCCTTAAATGTAATTAAGAAAAACTATGCAAAGCAAGCTTTAAAATACAGTGGTCTTGAAACTTCTTTCAAGACTCTTTTTTTTTTTTCTTCCCTGTGGAAGACAACCAAATTACACATGAATGGAGTCTGCTTTCACACAGATCTTATGGAAAACCCAATTATCCAGCTTCCTGTTGGGGAAGCTAGACAATGTTTGTGCTTCAGCCACTAACTGCTTTTGGAATTTGTCATGCCAGACAAATCTATAATTAAATCTTTAGGGTTTTTTATTTAATAACAGAATAGGTATGGCTTCACAAAGTCTGGGTGAGTTTCTTTGTGTTCACAAATAAGAGGCAGTCTTCTGAAAATCTCTAATTAAGAGAATACTAATGTAGCAGAGCTCAAAGTGCATGGAGCTAAGTTTATTTCTTAACAAGTAAGGTCTCTGGAGAATGTTCTGAAGATGATGTTCTGAACTGCTTAAGCTTATGTTGGTTTTTTTCTTCAAAACAAAGGCAGAGTTATTTTTGAAGTTATATTTTTCAAATGCAAAATGAAATCTTACACTTTCTGGACTCAGTTGCCTTAAAACCTAGCTATGTCCATGTTGTGCCTTGTGGTTATCAGTGTGCTTTTTAAATAAAGTTATTTTGAAATCACTTTGGTGATTGGTTCAAAGCTATAGCAGAGCTTGAAGCTGAGTCTTGAGTCACAGTCTCCTGATCCTGAAGGTATTTTCACTTTACTGAGAGGTTCTATTAGGGCTAATGGTGATACAGCTGTGGCTTTGATAAGCACCACCCTGAAGATGATGCACAGAAGCCAAGTTCAGGCTTTTTAAGAAAATAACACTCAGGTTTGCCCTCTGCATCAATATTTCAAACACCAGACCTTGAGGAAGGTGACTCGAACCAAACTGAATGATGCAGGGCTGCTATAAAACCTTCTTTCACAACCTGGTGAGCAGGAGCAGAGTCCTGTGGCAGGTGGCCCTTTAGTGGCTCTTTTTCCCCATTGCCATCACCTCCCAGCTGCAGAGCAGCCCTGCAGTTCCCAGCCCTATTCCTGCTTGCTGGGCTCTTTCTGCACAGTTTGTTTCTGCCTCTGGCTTTGCTGCAGCTGCGTATCCTCTTGTTCTGCTTGTGGGAGCACAGTTCCCACTTGAACAGGTGGGGGACATCCTGCAGTGATTTTCCAGTGGAGGTAGGCAGGTATGTACTGTATTGGGAGAGGGAGCTGCGGGAGCACTTGTTTTGCAAAACAGGAGGAGGTAAAATGTAATTAAACTATTTGAGCAAATACAGCAGAGCAGTAGTTCTGTACAATTGGTGAAGGAAATAGAATTAGCTGAAAGAAGGATGATAAAAGTTTTAAAAAATTACCAGTTTTCTGGTTTAACTGATAAATCTTTCAGTCTGCTCTGTGTTATCTTTTTTTTTTCCTGTGGCTTGCAGGAGAAACTGGTAAATTCTCCACTTGGGGGATGAGCAAGACTGGTTTTTTGCATGGTCTGAGGAGAAAGAGAGGTTTCTTTCCTGCATTTGCTTTGGGTTTTGTAGCAATAGTAGGGTTCCTAGGATTGCTGAACCTACACAGCTCTTCTTTTTAACTTAATGCTGATTTTGTTTGGATTAAGCATGATTTCAGAGTTCAGTTAAAATTAATTTTGTTCTCTTTGCTTTCAGGAAAGAGTGTTGGGTGGGTTAATTGAGCAGTTCAGTGTGAGCTAATTCTGCAGTTTAGTGCAACCGTATGTTTAAACTATTGAACAGCAGCTGAACAGTGCAAGATTCCCCTCTAAGCCATCAAAGGCAGTATATAGTCATTAACACGTGGGCATGTGCAGTACATTCTCCCAGCAGCTGCCTTTCAGTGCCCTTTGCAGCGGTTCCTGGGTGGTTGTTTCCAAGCATATTTGAACTGAAGGGAGGGGCAGGTCCTCTAAAAGGTGTTCCGCTATCCGGCATTTTAGGGTCTGCACACTAAGGAAGGAAGAGACAGAGAAAAACCTTGAGGATTTGAGCCAGCTAGGTTTTCTAGGGAAGCAGTCCAAATGTTTTCCAGATTGCCACAAACTGTTAAATTGTTTACAGTAAATTTTAACTGGAAGATCCCCAATTGAGCCAGATGCTATGGCTGTTTGCAGAGTAATCAGCAGAGTGGTGAAGTATCTGGGAATTGGAGTTTTAGAGATGGCAGCATGTAGTTGGAGGCAGAGTGCTGGCAGCTGTAAGATAAAGACATTTTGCAAGAGAAGGGGAGGAGAGGTTCATATTGAAGAGATGTAGCTGAGGTGCTGTAGAGATTTTTTTTTTTCATTTGAGGACTCAGAAAAAGAGTGCCTCTTTCTTTCTGCCTCCTTAGCTGTGAACAGTTTCATTATGGAATGAATTGACTAAGCTTGTAAATCCTCTACCCTTTCACCAGTAATTCAAGACCTAGGCTTTTTAGGGTATGATGAAGATGTACCTTTTCTGTCTAACACACTGCTTCTTAAAATTCTCTTTTCTTTTCCCCATTAGCAAACTGTACACGATTTCTGCATCTGCAGGCTGAGAACTATTTGGCTTCGTGTTGCCTGGACCTAAAAATCCCTGTTACTTCTACCATTGGTTTCAAAACAGTACAAGCACGCCAGATTAGTTTTGGCAGGAAAACAAAGATTATGTCATTTTGAGACAAGTCTACTTGTTTTACTTTTTAAAATAATAGTTCAGAATTTAGAATTCCTCTTCTAAAATCTAAATTGAAATAGTGTCTAGCAAATAAGTCCATTAGTTGTGGTGAAATTTGAGAACTGAGGAAAATAGGAGCAGGAAAGGAAATTGCATCTTTGAAAATGGAAATGAAAAAGGAGACTTTATCTGGCTTTAATTCAGGAGATAATATTCATGTTAAAATTAAAGGGCTGGGCTTTTTCTGTCTTGCTTGGTTTGCTAATGAGTCATTTTTCCTAGATCGCCTTCTCTAGTATTAGTAATGGGCTTGTGAGGCTGCTGGTGCTTCCCCCGGAGCCAGGAACCGCTCTGTGGTTACTCATCCCTGCTGGTATTTCAGGTGCTGGCATCTGTCTGTGCTGTATAGGCTGCAGTGTCGAAGGGTTGGCTCAGAGGCAGAGGCCTGTGGATTGTCACCTGTGTGTCTTAGCTGAACAAACCCAAAGACTTTTCAACCTACTTCTTCCCCTTGCTTGCTGTTTTTCAGGAGTATGTCCACCAGACTCCTGCCTATCCAGCCATTCCGATTGTGTTGTCCTTCTCTTGCAGACTCTGTGTTGCCTCTCTCTCTTTTTCCACGTGGGCCTGACGTGTGTCACGTACATTTGCGTGGTTCTTTACAGCTCTCTCTCCAAAATCTCACCTGCATTCCCGTTTCTTATGGCATGCTGCCTAATTTTTTGTTTGGTGTACCTTATCACTCTGCCAGTCTCATGTACTCCACAGTACCTTGTCTCATGCCTGTTGTCAAGGTACCCTTGCATGTTCCGGACAACACAAAAGGACATCTAGGTTTTACTTCGCCCTAGTTTTAGACCTTTCTGTCACTGGAATAAGCCACAAGTATAAGCACCCTGATATAAAAATCTACTGTGTTTTATCCACTTAGAAATTAAGATAAAATTCCCCATATAGAGCTTTAGCATACAACTGAGCATGCATGGATGCACTTTTACCCTGACTTAGTCCTCAGGGAAGACCATCCCCTTTAGCTCTGTTTTTGCTTTTTCTCGAACTTGATCTTATCACTTGTGTTGGGCAGGAAACGGCAGAACAGAGATGTTTGTGGTATGTGTATTAATAAGAAAATATTGCAAGTACAGTGGGAACCAATAACAGAGGGTTTTTTGCCTTGTGGGCGCTACTTGATTGAATATGATGACCACAGGTTAGAAAGGACTGCAAAATCTTGACATTTTCAACAACTGCAAAGCTGCAAACTTCTCTGCTCTTCCAGAGTACATGAATTGTAATACGGAAGTGTTCATTTCTTTGCAATAAATGGTAGGACAAGAGGAAATGACCTCAAGCTATACCGGGGGAGGTTTAGATTGGATTTTAGGAAACTTTTTTTTGCTGAAGTGGATGTCAAGCATTGGAACAGGCTGCCAAGGGTAGTGATTGAGTCACCATCCCTGGAGGCATTTAAAAGATCTGTAAGGGACCCTTTGGGACATGGTTTAGTGGTGGATTTGGCAGTGCTGGGTTAATGGTTGAAATTGATGATCTTTTTCAACCCAAATGATTCTGTGATTCTGTGGTTGGTTGTACAATTTTCTATCAATCAGCAGCCTGAACAGTGCTGAAAGGGCTTTTTCACCTGGCAAGGGGGTGATGCTGTGACCCAAGTCCTGACCCGAGTCCTCCTGAAAGGACAAGGAGGGTGCAGAGGCTGCCTTGCTCACAAGGGTAAATGGGAATCTCTGCATTTAAGGATATCTGGTCATGGACCCTTTTCACTGCAGAAGGGGTGCTGAGTGAAAGGGAAGCAAGAAACAACATACAGAGATCCAGACCTGGACAGACAAACCTAATGGAGGCAGGGACAAGAAACAAACTTTGTCAGCCGCACTGATGGATAGGCTACTTAAAACCTCATTTAACAGTCATAGAAGATACCTCTGAGGTATGATTCCTTTTTGACCTTAGCCTCAGATAAAACTCTTCCACCTTGTCCGCACTGTGGACCAGGCACTGCCAGAGCCCGACTTCATCAGTGTCAGAATGCTTCCAGTGGAAATATCTGTAGACACATGTGAGCTTCATTAAAAATATCTGCAATGTCAAGCAGATGTTACAATTTTCTTCCTGCTAATTGCATTAGGGCTTCACTTAACATGTTTAAAGTTGTGCATCAAATAAATAGAGAAAATAATTCAATTATATCACTCCTAGAATGCTAAAATAGGTTTTATTTTATCTTTACATTATTTGTTCTCACAAGCTTAGCTGAGAAGGTTTTAGTCATTTGCAATACTAAACTCAGAGAGGAAAACTTGGATTGGTGTTAATCAATTATTCACTTTTTGTCAATCCAGAAAATAAAATGCATATGAAATTGTTACTTATTGTTGAGTTGCCATTTGTATCATCTGATGTTCTGTACTGGAGAAGGATATGTAGAATTGGAGTCTTCACTTGTGGCTGTGGTGCCTGTCTGAGTATTTGACATGAAATTATCATATGTTCATATGATTCATTGCTTATCCTTCAACATATATAGTTGAAGATGTCAACTTCAGAAAAATCTAATATCTGAACACATAATAATTGCAGTGCTTTTCTTGAAATGCCAGAGTTTCGGGACTTAAAATTAGTTATAAATCATATTCTGTATTAATAACCTGAAACATTTCGTTATTTAACGCCAGCAAATGCACTTCTTAATGCCATTTCCATTCAGCTCATGCTCTTCTCTGTCTGCCTGTCTAGTCTTTATAAATGGGGACAGACTCACTTTGCTTTGACTGCGCTGGAGTAACACTGAGTGTCTGAAGAACAGTGGATTCATCCGTGCAATGGAGGCTGTCATCCGCCTCCATGGAACGTGAGACAGTAGGGCTCCTTGCAATGAAACAAAACATGCAGAATTTGCATGTTGTTCTTATCTTTGAGAATATATGACAGATTGTTTTGTGTAGCAACAGATTGTCATTTTTATTATTAGATGGTGTGTGTTTTTACTGGTGTGGCCATTCTGGTAATTTCTTATGTTGTTTGTGCTTGAGCACTGCCATGGGGTTGGTTTAGCAGGATGTGCACCACAGGGTGCTGAATTCCCCTAGTTCTCACAGAATTACAAAAACTTTTATAGTTTCAGTATCTTATAAGAATGTTCATCTCTTTTTGATCATCTACTTGTTTCTTAAGTTACTGATACTCTTGCTTGGAAGGAAAGTCAGAAGAGATGCTGCCTGAACCTCAGCAAGGTCCAGAAGTCCACATGAACACAAGAGGAGTAGGTGTGAGGCTATATTGTTGCATTTATTTTATTAGTTTGTATTGGATGAGATTTTTCAGGATGTACCTACTTCTGTCATATTTGGGATGCTTAGCAAAATAAGGAAGCAAAGAAAAAACTTTGTGGCCCATACTAGGTATAATGAACCTTCATGTAATGCAGCTGTGAATGCCTGGTTCGAGTACAGAATTACTGAGTAAGGGACTATGAGTCCATTAGTCCTTGGCTTTCAATTCCCCAGTATTGGACTGGGAACTTCTGTGAGCAGGCAGAAAAAAGCTACAAAACTGTGCAGAGATGGAGAATTTGTGTTTCTTCCCCTCCAAAGCTTTGGGCAGTGGGCCTGCTCTCTTCCAGTGCATCTCTGCTGGATGATATAGCAGAGAGAGAAGCAACCCAACTTTCCCCTTTTTGCAACAGTAAGGATGACTCCTTACTTACTGGTGCCCTGTGTACATATAGCCAGGAACAAAAAGGAATTGAAACTTTCCTCTCTCATCTCTAAAATAATTTCTGTAGAAATACGAAGAGTGCAAGCCCTAGCAGTGCTTCTGATTAATACCTGCTTCAAATCTTTGAAACATTTGTTTTGTGACAAAAGATTAATCACAGTAGATTATCAGTTCTAAAGGTCTTTGGTTTATTTTTTATTGCTGAAAATTACATGTATTTAAAAAACAATGAATATCTCTTCCTAGGAATGTACATACTCTCTTTATCTGTCTCCCTGTATGAGCTTGGAACATGTTGACAAGTCCTATGGAATTATTTCCAGTCTGTTTGGATTGTTTTTTCCCCTTATTCAACTGTAAGCACAATGTCAAATCAAAGCTGCAGTATGAAATATGTTTTGCTGGGAAATGACCATGATGAATTTGATGCCGTGCTGGTTACTTGCTGTATTTCAAGGCGGAAGAGCTATATTTGATCTTGGGGGTGGAAGAGAAAACCGCAGTGTGCAGGCTGGTGGCTGCTCTGTTGCTAATTCATTGGCAGTTTTGGGGAAAAAATATCTGCATTCTCTCTTTATTTTTTTAGGCCAGATATTAGCATGAATTATGGCTCTAGCTATTTCAAGAACAGTTCAGTGGAAAATTTAATTCCTTGGAGAGTTGTGTATGGTTCTTAGCCATAACTAAGTCTTTTAACTCCTGCAAATCATAATAAAGAGTAATAGGTAAAAAGCCACTGCTCCTTTAAATCAGTGTCACCAGTGACTCAGAATATCTATTGATTTTTTTCTTTATTTGTACCAGCAGCTTCAATTAAGATTCAGGAGGTCCACTCTGAGAAAACTCTGCATAAAGCACTGCCTGATATTCTTGGTTAATACTGCTTTTTAAATTCTGTTTAAGAAATGAACACTTAAAAGTAATTATATCTGTAACATGTTAAAACATCAATCTAAAAGGCTAGTATAATGCCCAGTTTATTGCTTTTGTTATGAGGTTTTGAGTGTATAATTACTGGAATGTATAAATTTGTATATTTCATCAAATTTTTTCAGACAACAGCTATGCAAATTTTAAAAGTCAATTATATTCCCCCAGACATACTGCTTTCTGAATATGACAGAATTGCAGCATGATTTTGAAAAAAACCCAGATGCTGTATTTTCCCTGCAAATAGTGTCTGTATCAACAAATCATCTGGACAAAATGATTATGGGCTGTTTGTCTTTACCCTTTGTAATGCACTAAGCAAATTTCAGTGCTTCATACCCACGTGAACCATTTGCTAATTTGGTGTTTATGCCATGTTTGTCACTCCCTTTATTCTATTCGTGCGTTTTTGGGAGGCCAACTCCAGATTTGCAGCAGCTGTTGTTCCACATGGGATTGTGTGACAACATTCCACATGGAAGCTTGGTGGAAGCAAGGTAAAGGAAGGTAACCTGAGGCTCTGTCATTCTCTGTGACATCATGAAAGCTGCAGAAAAGTAAATGAGAGGGGCAGCCATTAGGGAGAAGAGCAAGATGCAGGTGTAGAATAAATTGTATTAATAAAAAGGTTTGCCTCCTGAGTCACTGTGCTTCCCATATAAATTTCCATATTGGCATGTGGCCACTGCTGTAATTGTTTGCGTTAAAAAGTATTATCAGGAATGTAGTGTATTTTTAGCTCTCACTACAGCAGTAGAAACAAAAAAAAAAAAGTTAACATTTTACTGTGAGCCAGTTTTCTAAAGACCATCTGAGATCTGTGAGATCTGTGGTTGTAATTTGGAAACCTTTGGCAAGAAATCTCAAAGTACAACACAAATATCTCTGAAATTTCAGACATACATTTGTAGCTGATGTATTTGTTACTTGCTATGTTTAGATCTTTTTGAAGTCTTCTGCCTTTTCACAAACAAATGGTGCCTTTCCATTTTCACTTGGTAGGCTTCCATTCTGTTTCCTAAGCAGCCAATAAGGTTTTCTTTGCTTTCAAGATTGTGTGCTGAAGAACTTTACTTGTTAAATGTAACTTCACTGCCATCAACCTTTGGAGGGAGGCCTCTGAGAAGTGTATTGGCTCTCTTACGCATTTGGTTTTCTACTGCTTTGGAAATTGGCAGGTTAACATAAAAGAGCTGAAGTGTATATCCTGCGTGGTGAGTGAAAAATGTTAAGAAATAAATTGCTGGTGTACTTTTGTGCAAAGAAGAATTAATTAAAGGAAGCTGCACTGAATGGGGTTGAAATTTCCTCTGTTGTTATTTTGAAATGCCAGATCAGGCAGAGACCTTGAACATGAGTGGTGTCTAAAGTCCATGACTGACAATTCATCATTGAATAGCTAATGTTCTTTGTCTGTTTACCTGAAGAAATGAAGGATATTGTAAATTTATATTGTAAAGAGTAATGATTATAAAGCCCCATGCAAGGAGGATTAACCATGAAGAAATGCCACTGTTGAATGCCTGGCGCTCCCTGAAAACGTGACACCATCTGATGTATTTAAGTATTGTTAGGACCCTGTGCTGTAGCTGTAATGAGAAGGACTCTGTAACAACATTGCAAATCAAGTAACTAAATCTGGTGCACATGAAGTTGGTGCAGTGGCCTTGGAGGGGAAGAGAGTGACAAAAATTCCCGGTTTGTTTAGAGGAGCCCCTGTCTCATGAACAGGAGCAGTATCAGTAAAAAGGTTGAGCAAGAAATCTCCTTTATATAAAGGAAAAATGGGGGAGAAGTGAGATGAAAAATAGCTAGAATATAGGAGAGGGAGGACTGGAGAACTTCCTGGATCAAACCAACAGAAAACATGATGAACTGGGGGGAAAAAAATAAATAATTAAAGCCAAACTATGTAAAAATTAAAGCAAAACTATTTAAAAATTTTAAAAGTCATTGAGATCAAAAAGAAAAATATTCAGCAATGGAGAAGTAGAGAAAAAGACAGATTTGTAGAAAAGATAGTGGTTTAGTTTTGGCCTGTGCCTCTTTGTGAAACATGAGTTTAGAAGACCTTTGGTAACCAGATCAAGAAAATCTTTAAAGTCATTTAATTAGATTGAAGGCCAAAAGATAAACTCCTGTGATAAGCAAAAAATGTTCAGTGTTCATTTACCTTCCAATTGATTTTACTTCAAGCTAGGAGAGAAACATACTACATTTGGACAGAAGGCAGCAGTGATATAAAAATGTAGAATATGAGGCAATGGTTGCTTAAGAGTAGTTAAAACTACAGAACAAATGACAAGTCTGCAAAGATTCAAGAGGAAACAAGTTTATGTCTATGTATGAGAAAAAACTGCCCCTACCTACTCTCCAGCAATACCAGCTACGAAGGATGATTTGCTTTCTTTCCAGTTGCTACAACTAGAGAATTTATTTCATGATTTAATACTTCCTTCAGATGTAATTTATTTGGGTTGTTCAGGTGTTAAGTCAGAAACATGCTGAATTTAAATTTTATCTTTTTGGGCGTACATGATACCTTTACAAAAATAAATCAATGGTCTCAAACATTTACAATTGTTTTTAAAGAACTGCCAGTTTTATCATTTTTGTCTTTTACACTAGTAAACATGCAGTTATTATTTGCATTAATGTCACCATATTAATTTTTATTTGGAAAGATGCAAGCATCACTGTACATTTATTGGGCTGTGTTATACTGTGTTTAGTGGAAATTGACTCCTCTGCCTATGAGATACACCTTTGGAAACAAAACAGCTCCACTGATAATTAACATATTAATTGTAGGTGCCATAAAGCCATTGTGTCTGAAGGGCCATTGTCCTGTGCTTTTCTAGAGCTTGTTTCTTGCATCTTCATTTCAAGTAGAAATTTTTGAGTGCTAAATCTGAAGTAAATGGAGCACTCCCTCTACATCAGCATACAGAAACTTTAAATTACATAGGGATGAGCTTGACAAGATGTCCTCAACCTCTGACCTTCTCAGAGTCTTTCCGAAAGAGAACTGAAGGTCACCTATTGTTGTCTGTGCGGTAGAGACTTGATTGAACATTGATTTGAAGCTGGGTGGATTTTTCTGTCTTCATGTCTTTAAAAGTGCTCTTAAAACTGTTATTTGCACTCTCTTACTGTACTATAATGCCAAAAGAAAAGTCACGGAATTTTATGTTTTTACATTTGAATATCTAAGAGGAGGTCATGGGGTCAGCAGAGGTGGATGAAAAGCTTTTTCATCCCTCAACTGAGTAAGCTGAGATTCTGGGTTCATTTGGGTTGGGTTTTATCTTTTTTAAGAGCAAGGGTTTTTTTTCAACCTGAGTGTTAGGCTTTTGCAGTGAAATTTGTGTTTAGACTTTGTTTTTCGTATCTTCTCTTCACAGTTGCTTGATTTTCAGCATTTCAGTATCTTCTGTAGCATATAGCACCCTAATAGTTTAGTGTCCTGAAGCAAAAATTGTCTCCTTAAGCAAAAATAGAAGAACTTAATCCAGAAAAGTGCATCTGTTTTGCCTTGTGGATTGTTTGCAGCTGACCTTTGGTAACAGCTGGTCCATACTTGAAGATTTTTAGAATTCACTTCGAGTGTGTGCTTGTCTGAAGTTTTTATTCTTGTTTTCTTTTTTGTAGATTACAGATAGAAGAATCTTCTAAACCTGTAAGGTTATCACAGCAGCTGGACAAAGCTGTAACCACGAACTATAAACCTGTGGCTAATCATCAATATAATGTAAGTAGCTTTTGGTATTTTCCCTTCTTTTCTTCAGGAGGAATTTGACTTAGGACTCCAGGACTGCTCTGCTGCTGTCCAGCAGCTCTTTCACTCACAGCTGGCCACTGTCTTTAGAAATGCTCTATGTCACCTGGTTTCTCCTTAATTTTGTCTTCTGGGGATCTTCTTTCTGTCTCAAGACCAATATCACCCCTGGGGCTAAGGTCTGCCAGTTGTAACTGTCTTGTGTTGTCTGATGGAGGGCAGACCACCTTCACCAAACCCTTTTTAGTGGCTTTATTACATTCTTCCTCTAATCTTTTTTTTTTAATGTAATTTTGACATTTGTGGATGAAAGGCAGTTCTGGCTTTGTGCTATGAGATGTGGAAGCACTCTTTTGAGACAAATAACTTACCATCTGCAGGAGGGTAAAGGACTTGAAAAGAATCATTAGTTTCCAGTCCTTTGGAGGAACTGGCACCAAGTAGAAGATAATAACATCTGATAATTTTTCTCAGTTTCGTACCTTCACCGTACATGTTATTGGCATCATTGGCTTTGTCAATATTACACCCACACTGCTGTTCCAGATCGGTTGATGTACATATAAACTATAACGTCCTTTTCCTTAGAGATCCTTTTTGAGTAGTTTGTATGTATGCATATAGAATTGCTATTACTGCTGAATGTGAGGAACATTAAGTCATACTGAAAATGAATCACTATGTTAGTCATTTAAACTTTTACACTTTTTATTAAGATTTTATTTACATAAAACAAGTGACAGTATACTGGATGATATTTAAGCATTATTATGAAAGTCAGTCTATTGCCACAGAACCAGAAATAATCGTTTCTCTCTCATGGGACTGTTTCGTAATTACTGCTCGAAGTCTGCTCTATACATGGATGATCATACCAATATAACTATTGCAGCTGAGGGAATGACGTTTAACCAAAATAATCACACTGATGTATCCTGCTATGCAGATGCAGTTTTATATGAGTATATTGTTTTATGATGCTGCTGGTATTATCCTTTAATTCTGGAATAAGTCTTTTATTAAGGTTCAGGTTAGATGGCTGAAAGGATACATTACTGGGAGAAAAAGTCCATGAACTTCTGAAAACCTGTTGGTTTAATTTTTCTGCTGTTTTCAAGCAGCAATTGGTTTCTTAGAACCTGCTGCATTGCATGTAATCATATGGCTGCTGTGTTGGGGACATGACTTTCACAAGAAAGAAATAAAAATGTACAAACTATCCTATATGCTAATACATTCGGTCATCATCTGGCAGTTTCAGAGAGAAGAATGAGTATCTACTAAATAAGACAGAAAGCTTTAACATTTCTTGAAGGAAAGAATATAAAATGGGGCTTAAGTGTGGCTGCTCCGTGTACCTGTAAATGAACATACAATACGAAGGAGGAGGGAAATAAATTACGTGTGGATGGGAAATAGCAATAGCTTGTTTGAATTCAAGGACTGGGAAAGTGATTAAGTTATTTTTGCAAGAAATTATATTAAGCCTACATTTTTATTAGAAGAAATTGCAGTGTCATTACAATGTATGCTAAGATTGTAACTTAGCTTTTCTTCTCTGGGAAAGGGACCTCCATTATATCTATAAATATTAAATGTGTTTACAAAGTTGCGAGATTAATATTCTTGCAGCTGGAACCTTTCTGTGACTTAATTATTTTTCATAATGCAGCAGAAAAGTTCTTCAGTGGTTCTGGTTACCACTTCAGAGGCTTCTTTCAGAGGTTTCTTTGTGGTCCTCTCTTTCCACTGTCCTGTACTGTAGAGGCTGGTACCCATGCTCCAGGAGACAAGAAAACCTTTAAGACTTCTTTCAAGCATCTTCAGCTGAAACTTTGGATTTATTCTCATTTCTCTATCACCTTTATGTTAGCTGTCTACCAAAGCAGTTACATCAGCTTCAGTATTAATGGTACCTTCAAGTAGGCAATTTTGGCAGCTTTTCAGCAAGTTTAGCAGCATCCTGGGAAGGTAAACAAAGAGAAATTAATTTCAGTATAAAGTCTTCTGGGGATAAACTCACAACTTCTATGCTAAACAGCTTGTTCTAAAATGGTCCTTCCTTGAAATCAAATATTCAAGTATTTGAATGCTTTTTAAATTAAAAAAAACACACAACTTTAAAGAAATCTAATTAGTTTACAGTGTAGGTGCATTCTGTTACATGACTATTAAAAAGTGCTTTAAGCCTACTACATAAAAGATCCTGTTTGCAAAGAAAACAGGAAGGAAAAAAGTGAAAGGCTGCACTGTAACTTGCTATGAGCAGTGTATTCACAAGACCGAAAAGAAGAAGTAACAGAAGACACCAGGCTTTTTTTTTTTTAACACTTCACAATGTGCTCTGTTTTTAGACAACAGTGGAAGCTGTTGCTGAAGTTAGAGGGAAATGCTGGAGTGTTGCTAATTAGAGAGTGGGCAACTGGGACACCAGCTGCAAATAACTTTTCAATAAAGGGAGGGTTTGATGTTCAGTTTTCTATGTGAGTTGATTTTATACATCAATGAATTAAGAATATTAGAATATTCACATGGAATTTTTATAATAATTGTCTGTTGGACTTTCAGAAGAAGCAGATGTTTTGACATGCTGTTGTTTGTAGGAAGACCAGTGTCATATGTTCCTACTGTCCTGTTTGTGGTGTAGCAGTTCTGCTGTAGATCATGGCAACCAGGATGATGTACTGTCAAGCTGGTTTGCTTGATGTTACAGTTTGCTGTGTTGCAAAGCTATTACTGTTTTGAAGATTTATTCTTCTTTAAATGCAGTGGCTAAAGAGTTAAATAATTACACTAAACTGTGTTAGTGGATAAAAATCAATTGTGTGATGGGTTTGTGTGGTGAGGTTGTAGCTTTTATAACACTACATGGAGTTAGAAAAGCAGGCAAGTATTTGGTTGCGCATGCCCATTTTAGATTTAAAGCAGAAGCAAGAGACTTCAAGCTACAGGTTGGGAACAATTGCTCTGCATCCAGTTTAATGATGAACATCCATTTCAGAATTTGAAAGAGGTACTTGGCTGGCTGGAGACGGGGAAGCTACGTGGTAATAGTCTTTAGCGACTTTGGGACAGCTACCAAGGGACAGGCTATTTTCACTCCAAGAGGAGGAGGGAGTTAGCTGGCAAGGATACATAGGAAGAAATAAATTGTGACATAAAACCAATCTTTCTTCTTGAAAATAAGATCTTTAGTATCCAGTAGAACTGTGCATTTTCATTTCTAGGCTTTTTATCTGGAATTTATTTTTTGAGGGTCAGGTTTAAGCCATCAGAAGCAGAACGACTCCCATACAGAATTATCCCACTTACAGCCAGGCATGTGTCCCTTATTGATCACATGCGTCTTTTCTGCTGTACATTGTGCCGCTATGGATTCACCCACACAGTTTGCCTGAAAGCACTTGATGATTACATGACTTACATTACCTTATGGATCACTTTTGTTGGTTCCAAGGAGCTGGATGGTTTTCTGTTTGAGGGTGGTATTGGGGGTGGATGGGGTGATGTGCTGGCAGGTGTCATGGTTCGTGCTCTGTGGTGATTTGGGTTTGTTTGGAATGTGCTGGTCTGTGCAAATCTTGCTTCTGATGATGAATCAGAGGAAGTATTTTTGGAGGCGATAAAAGTTTCTGCAAAAATATATAGTCATCTGGTGCAGATTATAATGGTTAAGTAATTTTTAATGTACAGGTTGAAGTAGGATGATGTGTGGCAACAAGGGGCCTCTGCCTGCTTAGAAGGTTTGGGTTTTCGGGACTAGTGTAACTTAATGTATTCTACTCTGGTTTCTCCTGAAGAGAAGCCATCCACATCCTCAAAGTGTGTCTTTGAAGATTGGTTGTATATTGATGGAGTTGATGCCTTGAGTGGTGTTTCTGGAAAAGATGATGCAGTGTCCAAGGGCCGTTGGGAGCATCCTTTGGGCAGGTGCGAGTTATGATTGCGGGTGTAGCCACGTTGGTCTGTGGATTTTCCAAGCATGGCAATTTGGTGGTTGTTTGACATTTGTCATTGTACCTCAGAAGCTGGTATGAACAGAGTTAGAGTGAGAATACCATCTCAGTTTGGATTCTTGTACTATTAATTCTCTTTCCAGGTTTGGGCACCTGCAGGCTCTGTTTCTGCTTTTTTTTTCTGGTTAAAGCAGACACGCACATCTGAGAAGCTTATTGTGCTGAGGACAAAATGCTTAGTTTATGTTCATAAAAGAACATTTGAATGTTCAAAAGAAAATTTTCCAGATGAAAAGCACTGAGTCATTGAACAGTGTTTTATTAAATAGAAGAGGCTTTTTTGTAGCTTCATGTTCAGCACTGAGAATTATACAGCATTATATATGAATGTCCTTAAAACTTGTTTTGTAACAGATTGAATATGAGAAGAAGAAGAAAGAAGATGGAAAACGAGCTCGAGCTGATAAACAACAAGTGTTGGACATGCTTTTTTCAGCCTTTGAGAAACATCAGTATTACAACATTAAAGACCTGGTGGACATAACCAAACAGCCTGTGGTACGTACTGGAAGTCTTGTAAATACAACCATTTTCAGTAGTTACTACTGTGTGTATTTTACATATCCAAAAAATAGTTCAGTGTATATATTATATGCCTTAGAAACTCCTCTCTAAATATGTTTTTACAATAAACTGAAATCACCAAGTTTTAAGTTCAGCATTGTGGGACAGGGTAGGATACCAGACATTGCAGTGAGTGTGCTTTTTCCTGACAGAGATGGTTTAAATAACCTAAATGGTCTCTTTTTTATTTAGGTTTGCTTTAATACTAGGAACCAAATTCTGTAATGCTCTCCTGTCTCCCCTGCTACTCCTGTCCTCACTGAAGCCTAGTTCTCTTGGCAGTAGAGAGCTTGTGTAAGTGTGTGGTCGGCCTTTCCCTCAGCTTCTGAACTGTGTTTTGGCACAGCAACAGGGGTTGCTCTTTTTCTGCATTTCATGGAATTAGTATTAAATGCAGGGATTATCCATGTTAGGAGCTCAGGCATTGTGTCAATGCCTTCAAAATCACTGGATTTCCTTTACAAATAGGATAATTTTTAGGTTAAGAGTTTAGGTAGTTGATATTTAGGGTTTATTTGGGGTTTTCTTTCAAGCTGTGTTTTGATACACAAACAAGAAAAGCACCAAGACATCTGCATATGTGCTGGTTTTGTTGTCTTGAAGTGTCTGTCAGCCTCCTCATGTATGAACCATAACTTTCCAGTTCTTTCCTTGCTTTCCTTGAGCAGACCAGGCAAGAGTGGGAGGGAGACAGTGACATCTGAAGGACCTTTGGTGTTTTTGATGTTTTTCACTGCCAACTTCAATATCTATCCTTAACCCAGCTGCAGATTTCAGAAGACTTAAGGGGACTTAATTATGTTTGAGTCTAAATGGGGCAACAATGTCACAAACTGTTAGAACTGAGGCAGAAGAAAGAACAGTAACAGCTGGATTATGGAAAAAATACTCTAAAAAGGGGGGGGAAATGAAGATGCTTACTAGTTTTGCTCACTTCACATTTAGAATTACATATATCAGTGTGAGAGCATTTGTATAAGTGAACAACCTGTTTGGTTAGAAGCTGCATGAAGATGTTACCCAATTCAAATCCATGCAGGTTCACTGTGTTCTAGTGCCTTGAAAGAAACTTTAAAGTTGAGTAACATATTCGTGTCTTCCATTCATTTATCTCATGAGTAAGCTCCTTATCTCTGTGGCAGAGAAGGTGTGTGGGTCATGGGAGCTGAGAAGGAGGAAGGAATAGGGGGAAGATATGGAGGAAGTGGCAAGAAAATTTTAAGTGGTTTTTTTTTTTGGTAAGAGAAGTGTGGCAGTCACCATCTCAATCACTTTGAATGCAAGTCTGTACAGATTTATCTCATCTACCGTGACATCAGCTTGCAGTAGTCACCCACAACTCCCACTTAAGCCACTGGGAACTTGAAGTTTTAAAAAAATAAAGGTATTTTTCTTACGTAATGGTAAATGTAAATAGTAAATTAAACCCTTGGGACAGAATATGTTGCATGTTACACAAGAAATTGCTGCCATCCTTATTTGTGTCATGAAATCACAAAACAAATCTTTTCTGAATGTAAATTACTCCTGTATTAGGGAAACCTGCGTTTATTTGTTTTTCATTCTAATGCAAAATAACAATTTTCAGTAGTAGGCAAATCTTTTGCCACCTACCCAGATGTAAGTACTGAATGCTCCCTGGAAATATTGCAGTAATTCTAGACTTGGGCTTCATGGCTGTGAACATAATACAACTCTCTGTGAGCAATCAAATATTTGTGAAGAATGGAACCAGTATGGAACCAGTGGTCTAAGATGAACTGTATTTTTAAAAAATTAAGTAGATAGTTTGCATTTTTCCTTCTATTTTAGCTTTAAGTAATGGTTATCCTAAGTACAGTGGGGTTTGTTTCCCCCTCAAAGTTTCAGAAGGATTTTCAGAGTTTGTAAGTTAACTTCTCAGGAATTTTTATCCTATGATTCCATAATAACATTTCACTTTTTATGGAAAAAGTCATGAGGGAAGGTGGAACAGAGCAGAGGATGCTTTAAATATACAAACAGATCACCTACAAGATGAGTTTCTGTGCTAGAATTATATGTACATAAACATACTGGATCCCTTTCAGAGAAAAAATTGTGGCCTTCTGATCAGCAATCACCAGACTCTAAAATTCAGTATTTGGCATCACTGGGAGTAGTGTGGGGTTTCTCACACTGGTGTGCTATCAGAGCACTATGCTTCAAGATATATAGGCCAGCCAGGTGCAGGTGGGCAGTCCTGGTTTCTAGAAGGAGAATTGATCCTGAAGGAAAAATCATAACATCCCCTGAACTCATCTCTTCGAGCCACTTGCTCTCAGGTACAGCACAGCACAGTGAGATTATCTGTGATCCATAATTGTCTAAAAACTCCAGCAGTTCAGTGTTGTCTGTGCACACACAGTGATGTTTTGGGGTTAATGCTCTCAGCTGTCCTGCCTAACACCTCTGCTGCCTGGTTGGCCCCCACAGCAGAGATGGGAAACAGGAATATGTTGCAAATCCTCAGCTGCTGCAGTTCACGGTTCCAGCTTGAAGTGCCCTTACCTGTGGCACAGACCTTGCCTTGCTATTCAGTTTGGGTTGGTTTTGTTCCATTTCATTATGCTCTTGGAAGTTTTGCCCTGAGAGAAGCAGAACTGCCTGGGTAATTAGGTCTGAAAAGTAATTTAAATTAAAAATAGCCTTCGTATAGCTGGGTGGGTGGGTTTGGGTGGGTGCTGTGCAAAGTTCAGCCACAGTGGTTTCACTCTGCCTGAGCTCAGCAGCAGCATCACACCTTGTGATCCGGCTTCCCAGGTGCAGACTAGATCTGCCAGCCCAGGAACTGCACATGAATGTACCTCATGGCACTGAGTGCAGTTACGGGGGATCTTTTTTCTAATTCTGTCCATGTGGTCTAGAGCAGAATTTGACCTTGCAGTCAGGTATTTCTCCCACCCACTCTGCCATGCTTCGAGGTGTCTTGTCGGTGGCACTGCTTCATGTGCAGGAATTGCAAACCAGGCAGTGGATATGCAGGTGTGTGCACATCTACACACACCCGTGCAGAAATGGCTTTCTCACCTGCTCCCAGCACCTTTTACACCGTGCGTGGTGCATCGCTGTGGTACCGAGAGTGTGCGCCCCGGGTTCCTGACGGGAATAATGACGGCATCTCTGCAACAGCCGAGGTGTGCGAGGGGATGTCGGTGATCTCCTGCTGCCACCTGCTGGGGTTTGCATCCGACGCCCCCGAAGGCTGAGGAGCCATCCCTGCACAGGGAACTCCCTGTTCCTGTGCCCAGCTGCTCTGCTCAAAGGAAACACCCTAAAAAGACCCTAAGAAACTGGTTCACAGACACATCTGTGACGGTCACCTTTCTTACTTGTTGGACTGCTTTGTATATTTTTGATGTGTAGCTGAGAGGGAGAGTAAGGATAAATTTCTCTAAAAGAGACTTCTTTTACTGACTGAGAACATACCTTTTTGTTTATGTATTTCCTAGCTTTCCATTTAGCAAAGGGGGGGAAGAGTGTAAGGAACAGACCTTAGGCAATCAGTCAGCCTTTGTTATTTTCCTGTGTCTTCAACATGTATTTGCTGGTTTTAATGGCCTGGAGTATGTTGATATTTGCGCTTAGTGGAACTGTAGATGCAGAAAATACAAGCATTCCAACAACTCCAGTTCAATATAAGCACTCCAACAAGATTAAATTGCTCAAAGTAAAGCAATTATGAATTTAATGTGGGGATTCTTAAACTGTGGTCTGTGGTTGCCATGACAATCCACTCATATCAGTCCAAATTAATAATTAAACAAACAAGCAGGCTCTTGTGACTCTTAAGAAAATTACTGGTGTTTATTATAAAGAGTGAAGGAGGGGAATATCAGTGAGTTGTGTTTTGCCAAAGATTATACTACTGGTATAATAGCTCTACTTGTTTTGGTTTTTTTCTTTCTCTTCCAAGCCTTAATATTTTAATGTATTAGAAAATTCTCAGACATATACTCGGCTCTCCTCTAAAAATGAGGCCATAATAAAATGCTTAAAGCTTTGCAAAATGGCATGGAAACCAACAGCTTGAGGCTTTGACAAAGCCTGAATAAGACAAGGAGTTTCAATATAATCCCAGCCCAAGCAAGAAGAAAGGTCAAGAGCTTTTAGCTCAATTGGAGGAATTCCAGCAGGAGGAAGATGTGTGAGATAATACTTCCCAAGAGGTGCTGGTAACTTCATTTCAGCAGCCCCTGGAGCATCCATCTTGCTGTACTTGCCTCTCAGAGGGGCTGCCTGGGAGCCATCACCCCTGGGGCTCGGGTGCTCCCTGCTGCATCCCTGGGGTTTGCCCTCATCCCCGCTGGTGCCTGAGAGCTGAAGTCTGTCCCAGAGTCCTTCCCACACCAGTCAGCGCCCATCAGCCAGCGGGGCTGTCTGCCCCCTAGGAACAGTCCAGGCAATTGAGCAGGTGTGTAGGAACTGTGGCAATTGCCTGCCTGCTGAATTTGAATTTTTGTTTCCTTTCAGATATACTTGAAAGAAATTTTGAGAGAAATAGGCATCTACAATGTGAAGGGGACCCACAAAAACACATGGGAGCTGAAGCCAGAATACAGACATTACCAAGGAGAAGAAAAGAGTGATTAACACAAACATTTATGAAGTAAGAGTGATTGCACTGAGGGAACTCACTGTTTACAGACAAGACTGAACACAGTGCAATTCTGCAAGGATAAAGATAAATTAAAGCAGCTGATACTTTGTAATTTTCTGTAGCTTTTTTCCCCAAGGAATATTTCTTGTATGTTTCTATATATGCTTTGTCTTTTGACAGGAAAAGTTTATAGAATAAACTTGTATTAGATTTATCTTTATTAGAAATCTTTTGAGTTCTCCTCTTTCTTTTTCTTGGTAGCTTTGTGGCTTTTCCAAGCCTGGATAACTTTCACGGAAAATGTGTCCTAGAGGAACCTATAACTTTGTGAGTTTGCATTCCAGTATCATCAGGTTAATACCCTCAGTTCTGCTGGGATCTGTCAGGGCTTTGTCTGGAAGCCTGCAAAGGTGCACAGCACTTTGTGCAGCATTTGAATGGAATGGACATGATGCTCCTCTTGGGATCAGGCTTTAAGAAAAACAGCCACAACCATGGTGCTCATCACAGTCGTTTGACCCCCTGGGAACAAACCAGTACAGTTAAAAACCCATAAAGTCAGTGGGAAGATGTCAGTCCCCTCCATGTGATTACTGAGAAAATAATTAAATGTCTGTTAGGTACAGCAAGGAATAGTTTTATCTTTTGTTTGGTTTGTATGCTGATACCTATGTTTTGTTTAAGCATATTAATAAAAGCATTATTTCAATTTGTACCACACAATGTTCTACATTATTGACTGAACACGTTGTGATTTAGGTGGCATTGGTCTGAAGTGTTTTTTCAAAGCATGATTTTATTGCTGGCTTTGCCACTGGGTTCCTCTGCAGTTCGGGAAAGATTGCTAAATGTATCTGTGTCTCTGTTCCCCCATTTTTGAAATGCACACTGCGAGGGTTGTCCCTTCAACATCCTTTTTAGGAGGGAGCAGGGAGGTGACTCAATATTCTCAAATTTAATTATATTCATTTTATGTTAAACAGCAAAGAACACAGAGTGGGAAAACCTCACTAGTGTACCTGTAACTGAAGCAGAAGGTAAGGTTTGATGGCTCAGCTTTGACATTCCATCATGTCCTTCAGATGTGTGCATCATTTCTGCTCACCCTAATGACACAGGAGGTCTGTGTGACAAGCAAACATTCCATTATTGGTCCACTTGGAAGCAATGAATGGCTTGGGGAATGGTCAAATGCTTTCAGAGGTTTGTAAAACAACTCATATACGTAAGTCACACAATTTTGCTCAATTCATTTTTTTCTAGAGTTGTTTGTGTAGGTAACTCTCTACAGCCACACTTCGGGCTGGTGCTCAGTGTCCTGTGGCATGAAGTGTCCAGTTCCCAGGAGATGGACTGCTGAGAAGAAGAGCTGATCCTATTCCGGGGGGGGGTGTGCTTTCATAAATACTGCCACTGACTCATGTCTCCTCAGGCTCTACAAGCAGGACCCAGCTTGCAGATGGCTGCAGGAGCCATCTGAGGGTGCTGAGGGGAACGCAGGAAGTCAGCCTTTGTGTCTTGCTGTGGAACATGATGTGCTCCCTGGCAGTAGCCAGGGCCTGCTCACACTGCTGTCCTCATCGTTCTGCTCGAGTCCTCTGTGCACTTGTGTTCAGAGTCGTGTAGGATGAGAGCTCTTGCCTTTCATGAGTTGGGCTCCTCCGTGGGATCCATGTCCTGTTTCAGCAGCTGAAGCACCCTGCAAGTGTAGGTCAGTTTCTCCCTTGTGTTGCTCCTCACATGGTCCTCAAAACCATGCAGGGGAATGCCATACAATCCTGATTGAGTAGTGGTGTAATTCCTTACCATAGGTAAAAATGACTGTGCCATTTCAGAGGGAAATGGTTACCTTGAGTGGGATCCCCAGCAGGATGTTTAGCAGGGAAGTTTTGGATCTGCTTGTATTTCTGGTTTTATGTGAGCTGCTTCAGTTTGTCTTCAGCTGAGAGGGACATAATCAGTCAGCATGAAATGCCTGAACATCTAAGTAAAAGAGGTATTTTATTGATCTGCAGAGTGCCTTTGGACAGGGTAAATAAGCTCTACTCAGGAGTAATGGAAAATGTGCAGAGCACTCCATTTTATATGGGGTTTATGGTCTTTACAAAGGGCTGAATTTTTTATGGGTATCATTAAAAACCTGTAGAGTGCTAGAAGTAATCAAGCAGTGGAGTTTTCAACCAGCAAGCAAGCGGAAAGGTTGAGGAATGCCAAGGTGTACTGGTTTGCTTGCAGCCTTCTGTGGAATAGCACCAGTTAAAAAAAATGAGGAGCAGGACAGTGAGGAAACACCATTTCAAAAATGGAACTAGGAAATGCTGTATCAGACTAAACTAAGAAAAGGTAACCAGTGGAGAGTCCAGAAGCCAGGAAGCTTGTGAAGTACTTTTTTATCTGCTTCCTGCATGATTTTGAAGGCTTTCTAGCATGTTAGGATGCAATTGGAATTTTAGCCTCAAAAGCTGACATAAAATTCAAGTGGCATGAGAGAAGGGAACAATGAGCCCCCAGAGATGCTGATCTAGAGCATGAAAGATGCTCTCCTGTGCTGGCAGCAGGACCTGTGCTGTGCATTCAGGGGCTCTGCTGGCTCCTGCCTGGTGGGAGCACATAGTAAAGATGGAAGTTTTTAGGTGCCCTAGGCAGGTCATCATCCAGCCTGCAGCCAAGCCCTGGGATCTTGCAGTACAAACCATCCTAGAGACAGAAGCAGCAGGATAAACACATTGCTATGGGGCCAGTATTCTCCCTTCTGCAGTAACCCAGGGCACTGCAGGACTAGTCTAAATTCATGCAAGGCTGGGGTAATGACTGAGCATTTGGGAGAACCTCGTTTGGATCTATTGCTTAATAACCAGCGGACGCTCTCCAGCTCTGCTGTGCTTGTTCTGCACGAGGCCCTTACGCAAGTGCTGTTGGCAGGATTGCCATCTGCCAGAAGAGAGGAAGGAGGAGGCTCAGAGGCATTCAGGTCTGGCTCCCTGGCCCCCACATTTGGATTAATTTAAACTCTGGATTCACAGCAGTGATGAACAACAATTCCCTGCTGGTCTTCCCATGTGCTGCTGTTCTGCTCATGCAGACGTTCTTGAATATTAGTGGTCAAAACACTGCTTGGTGAGAGGGTCCCACAGGCATCAGCAGAAGTTTCTGTGTGCTAAATGCCATTAAATGAGATTAAAGCATGTCCACTTTCCAGCGCTGCTTCTCCCAAATGACCAGTTTGAGTCATTGGGAATTTCATACTCAGTAAGCTCAGGCAGTACCAGCATGTACCTGAGCAGACACGAGGTGACAGCTGCCCCTTTAGATATCCCCCACTCACTCAACCTCCTTCTCTCTCCCCCCACCCCAGGGGAATGGGGAGGAGAATCAAAGTAAAACTTGTATGTTGAGAAAGAACAGTTTAATAACTCAAAATTAGTAAAATATAGTAGTAATGGTAAAAAATTATAAAAATGACAATAAAAACAGAAAAACAAGTGATGGACAATACCACCACCCTGACTGATGCCAGACCCCCCTTCCTGAACCCAGGTTGGCCCCCCTGGTGGGTAAGTCCCCCCCCTGTTTATATACTGGGCATGGCATTCTGTGGTGTGGAATATCCCTGGTCACCTGTCCCAGCTGTGCTCCCTCACAGTTTCTTTTGCATCCCTCCTCACTGGCAGAGCATGAGACAATGGAAAAACGTCCTTGACTTAGGGTAAACACGACTTAGCAGAAAACCAAAACATCGGTGTGTTATAAACACCGCTCGGATTCTGAATCCAAACCACAGCACTGTAACAACTACCGAGAAGAAATTAACTCAGAAATGAGCACGGCTGAAATTCAGGACATAGGGGGACCAGGACAGCACGTGCTGCCGGGGGTGGCTGGCGGGCTGGGGCAGCTGCAGCCCGTGGGTGAAGGGCAGAGGTGACTCCCTGAAACACCTTTTTGTGGGCAGCGTGAGGAAGCACCGGCAGCTGCAGGCAGTTCTATGGCCGCAGCAACCACACAGCTGGAGGGGCAGCGAAGTCATCCCTCCCTGCTGCCACGGGAGGGGCCGAGGGCACCCGGCTCGGGTGCAGACACAGCTGTAGCTAGACCAGATAAAGCTCAGCCCTTGAACGAGGCTGTTCCAGTCGCAATAGTGGGTTTTTTTTAGCTGAACATCCATTGTGAGGAAGGCGGGAGTACCCAGTTTTACATGGCCATTTCTCGACTACTCTGTTACAAAGAATTTGGGAAGCTAATCTTTAAAAAACTTTCTGGACATCTACGTTCCTAGACATTCCCCATTATAAAAACAACAGCTGGACTGCTTTGTGCCAGCACACCTGCACCTTGCTGAGGATAAGAAGAGGTTTGCTCTCTGAAATGCCAGCCGTGTTTCCTTCCTGCTGCTGCTGGTCACAGATGGGGAGGTGAATCCCAGCTGTTAGCTCCCAGGATAAAGGGTGGGCTGCAGAGAAACAATGGTTCAGCGTTTTTATCACTGTCCAGCTGCTGCCACGTTGGCAACATTGGCATCACACAACCAAAATGGTCTTTAAAAGGTCTTCAAGGGTGTTTGGCTCCTTTCTGCCTGAAGTGGAAGGTGATGAATGCAGCTCTAGAGGATCGACATGCCCAGCAGCCACGTGCATCCTCAACAACATCCCACCCACTCCTGCAGAACACACTTGAGGGCTGCCAGCATTTGCTGGCACCCAAAAATGCTCCCTCAAGCCACCAGCCCTGGCCACAGGAACTTGGCTGTGATCTTTACACAACAGCTTCCAGCTGCAGCTTCAACCAAAAGGCAGCCAAAGCACAGGGACTGCGAACGAGCGAGATTGTGCTTTTGGGAGTAGATTTTGTACAGTTTAGGGCAAAAACTTCCAGGCTTGGCCAGGGTTTTTTCCTCCTACCAAGACGTTTATCCCTGAGCTAATAAACACAGTGTTTAACTGCTGCTCTCCCACTGCGGGCTGCAGTGACACAGAGCTTTTCTGGTCCACAGCAAAACATCCCAGCTTACAGTGGCAGTGACACCCCAGGGAAGTGGCTATGGAGCTGAAGCATAGATGGAGGTTCACAGGAGAAGACGGGGGCATCCTTTCTGCTCCAAGCGAGCAGCAGAGTGTGAGAGAGCAGAAGTATCTTGATGCAGATACTATTGCTCTTTAATGAAAGCATCCTCCCGGAACGGCTGTCACTGAACACACTGCCAGGATTGCAGTGGGTTGGCCTGCGCCAGCTCAACAGCCAAAGATGTGCTTAGGGAAGAAAGCAAATTGCAGCTTTTAAATTTTTTTCCACATTTAAAAAAAAATTAATCTCATTTTCTTATTGGACAACAACCATGTCCTAAGCTTATTGCAATTGCCTCCTGGCCTTGAGCTAAACTGAGTTTAAAAATACATTCACAAAAAAAGCCCCCAATACCAATCAAACCCAACTGTGTTTCCTACATACTTTCATTTAGAATTTTCCCTTTGCAGGTTCTCCCTCCTTGTGCCAAAGCTGAGGGCTGCACAAGACTCCATCACCCACTTGGGCTCTGGCATCCACCCCCAGCCCATGCTCAGTGGGCAAAGCTAAGTGGGCTTTGCCCCCGGAGGGGCAGTGGGGATGCCCGTGTCTCTCCCAGCACACCAGATGTTCCCTCCACTGCGTGAACAGCCCCAGCTCTGCACCCTTTCTCCTCAAAGCAGATGGCCAAGGAGCACAACGCTGCTGTAGCAGCATTCAGACATTAACATCAGTCACTGGCCCATGGAAACTGTTTGGGTTTTTTTGTTTGCTTCCAGAGGGCAAAACCAGAGTGGATTTGGAGATGGTGTAGCAAAACTGTAAGACAAAAAGCAGACATTGAGGGGGAACAGTGTGGTGGGAGGGCAGAAGGTCAAGGGGACCATGGGACACATGCCCAGCACAGCAGCTGCTTCCTTCAGCCCCAAAGCATCACTCCTTTAACCACAGAAGCAGGAAACTAAAAAGGCAGGTTCTTCTCTTCGTAAGCAAATCAGCCTTCCTTCCCCAGCAAGGAAGGGGGTGGGGGCCACCCACAAATCAGCAGCCAGCTCACAGTGGATGGAGGAGAAGCCTGAGAAGAACCCAAGCCAGCAGAAGAAAGGTTTCCAGCCAGCTGCTTAACCTGCTCCAATAGGCTCAGGGAAAATGGTATTTGGATCCTTCCCCAATCCACTGAAAGTATCTTTCCAGGAATGTGAGATCCAAGCCTGATAAGCATAAGTTTTAAAACAAGACAGGGCTAAGTTTTAAAGCTGTCCTTCAGTTCGGGCTGTGGTTGAAGCAGCACCCGGGTAATTTGTTATCATGGGGGAATTTATCAATTTAACAACACCAGAGCTGTTGTCTGATGTACAAAGAGTTTCCTTTCCAAATCACTTCAGCTTTTCAGGCCCAGGAAAGCAACAGCTGCTTAAGATGAAGATGGGCCGGGAAAAGAGGAATTACGTAATGAGGAAATATGCCAACTTCCTTCCCAGCGCAGAGCTGCGGCATGGACTGTGGACAAGTGCATTTACCAGCCACTCCACAGCAGGCAGCTACCACAGCAGTGCAGCTGCGACAGCCACTTGTCACTGCTGCAGTCCTTCCCTGCCACACCCTCCCTGATGCATCTGATAGACTTGATGCTGCAGAGCAGCAAGACTTAACCTCTTCCCTGAGAAACTGAAGGCACCAATGCATTTTTGGGAAGTGCAGTGAGTGCAGCAAGAACATCTCCCTTGCAGCTCATTGAAGAAACAAACAAAATCCCACAGCTCCAGAGCCTTTGAATTGACACTTCCTTACAGCAGGCTGAAAGGAGCCTTCCCACCAAAGGCTCTGGCATTCAGAAAAGAACGCCTGCTTGGAGCACAGAACCCCCTCATTAGGAATGTTTGCACACCACCAATTAAATATCCCAATGAGCCTGGAGTACAGACAGCATGACACACAATCTGCCATTCAACCAAGCAGCACGGCTGTGTTTATCGTGCTTTGAAGCACCTGCTTTTCACAGCAGCACCTCATCTGTACACAAGTGCCACGCGGCAATTTGCTCCAGGCTGGTGCCCAGGGCTCCCAGCCTCGGCAGAACCAGCCAGGCAGGGGGAGGAGCCATTTCCACTCCCACATATCAGCTCCACAGTTTTAAACTTTGACTCACTGGAAGTGGGAGCCAGGGCTATGAGGGGCAGCACAGCCATACCAGCACTGCCCTGCCCACACTAACTTAACGGAGAATCAAGTCTCTGCTGTTTCCTCTCCCTCTTCTTTAATGCTCCCATTTACAATGAAGATGCAACAGGAAAGGGAACATCCTCACCTGGCCCCATTAAACACATCCTCTGTAAGGAAAGCAAAGAGTTGCCTCAGTGACTTTATCTAGGCTTTGAACCTGCCCCCTGCCTTTCCGCCCTGTTGGGTGAAGCAAGTTACACCAAAATTGTACCTCATCCAGAAGCTCAGCTGACCCAAAATCCCTTATGGGAAAAGCTTAAAAAAGAAAATAAAAAAAATATACAAATGAAGTTCCCACAGAACTAGAAGAGTGTGTATTTAACCAGACAGGAACCTCAGAGATAACTAGGGCACACTCCACGCCCTCCTCCACAGTCTCTCACTCCTCCCAGCCTGCTGCCACATCTATCTCACCCCTGCAGAACCCCTCCTCCACCTACACCCTCCAGCACCAGGGGCCAAAAACTGCCACAAGACAGCAAAGATGCAAAAACTCTGAAGGAGATAAACAGCTGGCAAGTGGGCCATGCCCCTCCACTTTCATGCACCTTAACCTCCTGTGCCTCTGCCATCACTGCAGCAGGAAAAAAGTTAATGATTAGCAGTCCAAGGCAACATCCCTGGTCAGGCACAGGGTCAGCAGCGACAGACATCCCCTTGCTCCAGGTGGGGCTCTGAGGGAATTTGTGTTCCTTTATTCAATCCAAACTGCCACCAGGTCAGGCAGGCAGAAAGCGCAAGGAACCCGTTACTGTTGCATCTCAGAGAGAACCAGAGAAGCAACAGTGTTTGCTCCAGGTCTGTCAAACAGATGCATTCCCTAACAAGGAACACGGGCAGGGACAGGAAGTTACACTCACATAGGTCTCAAGCACAGACATTCAGCCGGTTTGTAGGGTCTAGGGCACAGTTAGGCCATTCCAACATCTCTCTCCAAGAGGCCAAGTACAGAAAAACCCCAGATCCTGCAACCTGACTAAATTCTAGTTAATATGCTCCCACAACAGCTGTCAAATACAAAGTACCACAGCCAAGCTGTGTTGGAAAACTGAGCCATTTCACCTTCTCTCCACACTGTCCCTATTCAGCCCCCTGCCTTGATCTTGGAGACATACTACAGCTCAGGAGAGACTCAAGTACTCTTGCCTGACAAAGCAGCCCAGCCAGCACTCAGCCTGAGTAGTGCATATTCCATTCTGGGATGTTTTCATTATTCATTTCTTATCTCTTCCAGAGATAAGTCTCTGCACAATCATAGAAGATGAAGGTGGTCCACTCCATTATGACATTTCTTGGACTTTGCTTTATTGACCTCAACCTGCTTTTGCACTCCAGTGCCACAGGCAAACTGTGAAATCTGTCTGGAAACAGTCCAGTTGTAGCACGCTAGCACCAGCTGTGCTACTGGCAGCACCCAATCCTTGGTGCAACCTCTCCTTCGAGTCACCTTGAGATGCATCAGACCAAAAGACATCACCTAGAATGGGTTTAAATGAGTTTTATTTTAGACAACCTACATGATAGATGTTTTTTCGTTTTTTTAAACAATGCCTCCACTCCAAATCAGGGTCAAAATAAGTGAATAAAGCTCAAGATGACATCAGTCCAGTTGTTAGACATTGCCGATTCCTGGTGTTGTGCCGATGAAGAAGAAACAGCAGCCAGCTATGAAGACAAGTGATCCAAAACCATACTGTTTGATTTGTTACTGAAAGAAGAGTAGCAAGTGTTAGCTGAAGGTCATGACAGTCACAATCAGTAAGTTTCTGTAACTTATTTGTGTATTCCCTAATTCAATCCGGGCTGCCACAGTCAGGCAGGCAGAAAGCGCAGGGAAGTTATTTTTGCATCTTAGTGCAAACCAGGGAGCAACAGGAAAAGTGCCCATGGTCTATCAGAGGATGCTGATCATTTTTACAGTTGTACAGAGCAACTGGCAGCCACCAGCTGCTGAGCAAGCCAGGTGGAACACTCATTCACACCCTTCCTGCTCAACACACCAAGGTTCAGATTTCCTCTCAAGTAAGAGCACATCCTAAACAAGTACCAGAGCTTACAATATACGTGCTGTCTCTGAAAACAGCTGCACCAAGAAGCTGAAGCAGGTTTTACTGCACATGGGAACACCCTGCTACTGTTCTTTTACTCCACCTTGAAGTAGATGGAGTTACCCAAACAACAACATCCAAAAGGTGTGCCCCTGTAGAGGAGATGCACAGAAGCTTCTGCTCCCAGGAGGTGCCTTCCAGATGATCACCTCTTCCAGGGCCAGGACAGACATCACCCCTCCATCAGGCTGTAGGAGGTGCTGTGTCTGTCTGCCAGTTAAAAGTATTCCTTTAGTTGGGCTACTGCTCCACACCAGAAATCTGGCTCATCTTTACATAACTTGCATACCAGAAACACTATAAGAGGCTTTACAGATAAATTTAGCTGTCTATAAACAGACTTCACAAGTCCACAATGACTGGGCAAAGCAACTGGTGATCCGACACTGCAGTGAATTCCGCAGGTCTCCAAGCAAGCCAAAAACCCACAAGTGTTGGGATCCAAATACTGTCTTGTGGCAACCACATTCCAATACGGAGTAGTTAAAGCAGACCACAGGAGCTGTCCTGAGCTCAGGTAGCTGGAGATTCTGGATAGAATAAGGTTAAGTACTTGGTCATGTATTACTGTGTTCCCAAATTTAGGGTAATATTTAAACTGACAGTTCTTGTATAAGGGCATCAGATTAAGTGAAAGAAGACGGAACATGACCATGCAAGGTACTTCACAATTAACTCCCACAAAAGGAATCCAAAGTAAAAGCGCTCCATTTCAGCAGACCTTCTCTTTAAGGTAATAGTTTAAACCCATTCCCAATTACACACACCTCACCAGGGCAATCCCTTCTGCATTTCTTAGCCATTAAGTCACCATGAATCACTGCAATGACACTACATCCCCTTTCAGTACAACTGAATAGTACTCAAGGGAAGTTTCAGGCACTTTGTATAATATGAAGCACCCATCATGCTGTGCTTACACTAAGTCTTAAGTTTTTAAACTGGCAGCTACTGTTCAACTTTAACAGGGGTACAGGAGAACAAGTGATGAAGGACTTCACCATGTACTTGGGCACATTCACCCAGGTCAGGTCAGTACTTACACATTTTTCAATTTCTAAGCCGTCCTTAAAGAAAATCATATATGGGGTCACACCGTCCTCACGGAAATCCAGGAGAGCCACCATTCCATCTGGATTCATGTTCTCTCCTACAAAGAACTTCAGAGGAATGTGTTACTGAGACATTAAATCAGCTATTAGCAGGAGACAACGCCTTTTTATACACAAGCAAGGCAACATCACCAAGCTCAGTTTAAAGTCTCCCTGATCAGCTGCAAGGATTTTCCTTCTCCACAGCTTGTCCATCTTAGTACCACCATGGTTGACACACCAGAAGAAAGGGATGCCATCCAGAGGGACCCTGACAAGCTGGAGAGGTAAGTCCAAGGCAACCTTGTGAAGTTCAAAAGGCCAAGTGCAGAGCCCCACACCTGGGTCAGGGCAATCCCAAGCACAAATACAGGCTGGGCTTGAGAATGGATTGAGAGCAGCTCTCAGGAGGAAGACCTGGGGTGTTGGTTGACAAACAACTCTGTGTAACCCAGCACTGCGAGCTTGCACCCCAGAAACCCAAACGTATCAAAAGAGGAGTGACCAGCATGCCAAGAGAGGCAATTCTGTCCCTCTGCTCTGCTGAGACCTCACCTGGGGTGCTGCATCCAGCTCTGGAGCTGGGACCCCAACGTAAGAAGGATGTAGACCAGCTGGACCAAGTCCAGGTGGGCCAGTAAGATGGTCAGAGGCCTGGAACACCTCTCCTATGAGGACAGGCTGAGAGAGCTGGGGATGTTCATGTCTAGAGACTCCAGGGAGACCTTACAGCACATTCCAGTACCTAAAGGGGGCTTCAGCAAGTCTGGAGAGGGACTTTTGACAAGGGCATGTTGCAATAGGACAACGGGGAATGGCTTTGAAACTCAAAAGAAGGCAGATTTAGATTATATATTAGGAGGAAATTATTTATTGTAAGGGTGGTGAGACACTGGCACAGGCTGACCAGAGAAGCTGTGGATGCCCCATCCCTGGAGTGTTCCAGGCCAGGCTGGATGGGGCCCTGAGCAACCTGGTCTAGTGGAAGGTGTCCCCACCCATGGCAGGGGATTGGAACTCAATGATGCTTTTCAACCCAAAGTACTCTGTCATTGTGCAATTTCACCATGCAGTTATGAACAGAGTAAGACCCAGCAAGGACCAAAGTGACCCACCTTTCAAGTCTAACTCCACAGTCCCTAAGTTGCCATAACAACAAATGTAGCTAACTACAAGCATTACCAGCTGAAATGAAATCCCCAAACACCTAACAGTCTTTGGCTGTTTCTCCTCCCTGATTCTCAGGGCTCCTAATACTCTCAGAGAAGATCAGGTTAGCATCCTCACAACAGGATGCCCTCAAAATTATCCAAACCAGTTCAACGGATGAACCAATCCCAGCTTATCAATACTGCTGTAAGGACATATGTTACCTGGTAGTTTTTGAAGTTGGCAAGGATGTGTTTGATTTGTTCTGCAGCCCCTGTCATGAAAGGCTTTACCCTCTCTGGCTTGTGTTCCTCAAGTCTGGCTTTGATTCTGTAAGGAGAAAAAAAAATAGCTCTGAAAACATGTTCTAGTAAAACAACTTCACTGTCTGTCAGGGCATCACTGTCTGGCAGAAAGAGTTGCTACCTGTCAAACTTTGATTTTGCTGCCTTTCCCCCCACTCCCTCTCAAAGCCCCCAAATTTTAATTAAATTTCGCAAGTGAAATCACAGAACAGTGCCTGCCACTCCTACCAAGGTCATTATACCATCAGGCTAATAAAAAGGGCAAAAAATAGGCAAAAATCAGCAAGCCTCTTCCACAGCACCAAGAGTATCACCCATCTGTGTCACAAAGCATTTTCACCTTCAGTATTAACCCCACTGAACAGCGAGCAACAGAAATTACACCTTGGACTAGCAAGAAGTCCCATTCACACATGTTTTTTAGACGTTTACATTGTCACGCTAGAAAAGCTTCAGGAAGCTTTTCTTTACCACCTCAGTCCCTTCCACATGAAGGTTTGGCATGGAGAAATACGAAAGAAAACAGCAAGGTTACAAATAAGATCCAAAGCACATGATTAAGTCCTCTACCTCAGCCAAGATAAACATAGATATACCAGCACCCATTCTTTAGGGCTCCAGTTCTGCCAAGCATCAAGACATTTCACAGCCAGTTTCACACCTGTATCAGAACTAACATCTACTATGAATAAGTCCAATGCTGGTTTTATAATCTCAAACACCTAAAACCACTGCAATCCCACTGAAAGGAAAAGCATACCAACACTTACGCTTTCATGTAATCCTTGATGTACTTCTTGTAGGATTCTTTTGTGAAGCTGGTCTCCTGAAGGTGGTGGTTAATTACTATGTCAACACCAGTTATGACCGTGGCTTCTGTTCCATCTCCCTCAGGACCTTCAGCAGAGGCATTGCCACCAATTAGAGAGTCATCAATTTGACCCTCTGTCCTGGTGACCATCTAGATTTAGAGACATCAAAAAACTTAACGGCTCTGCAAAAAACCTCAACGCTACCGCTCTTACACACCTATGACCTGACAGCAGGGCACAACTCCAGAGACACAGCTCAGTGCAAGGAACCTGGCTGCAGCCTGAGCACTGATTTCCCAGTGACAGGAGAAGGGGGAATGGGTTCAAATTGAAAGAGAGTAAGTTTAGATTAGATATTAGGAAGAAATTCTTTACGTGGGAGGCAGTGGCAGAGGCTGCCCAGAGAAGATGTGGATGCCCCATCTCTGGAAGTGTTCAAGACCAGGTTGGATGGGGCTTTGAGCAACCTGGTCTAGTGGAAGGTGTCCTTGCCCATAGCAGGGAGGTTGGAACTAGGTGATCTTCAAGGTCCACTCCAACCCAAACCATTCCATGATTCTATGACTCCCAAGCAGGACTCCCCCTCCCGAGCCTAACCCAAGCTCCATTACACTCTACCCTAACTGACCCGGGCTCTCTTAGGCAGCACTCACGGCAGCACCAGGCACTGGGCCGAGGTGGGTCTTCCCTTCTCTCCCTCCCTCCTCGGGCCCTTCGCACGGACGCCACCCCCACTCCCCACCGGCCGTGAGTCACCGCAGCGTCCCTTCCTCCCTCCCTCGGGGCGGGCGGGCACTCACCTTCCCCTCCACTTCCAGGCACAGGNCAGGCCGTCCGCCACCTCCCGGATCTTGTAGATGTCCGAGAACATCTCATCCTCTGCGGGGGACAGACACACACACACAGGCGCGTCAGCCTCCGCCTCCCGGCACCCACCACCTTCCCCCCCATCGCTCCCGCCCCCGGGCCCCGCACC